>JAZEWT010000025.1:11573600-11586675 GCA_036362905.1 Mordacia mordax
GGCACGAATGTTGTGGTGAAGCAGCCACTTGTAGACGTGTACCAGCGTGGCGTGTGACTCCAGCCGATCAAAACAAAACTCTGCTGCTTCAAATCAAAGCCAACGGAGGGTAATTTTTATTAAATTCACGAACCCATGAGGGTGGAGGGGGTGTAGAGAAAACAGCAAGAACTGAGCAGTGTTGAAGCGTAAAGATGGTCGTGCTTGGAATTTTGCCGAGACAGAAAGGGGATGGCTTCTGTGTCGGAAAAACGCGAGTGAATTAGACACATCGTACCCACTGTTTGCAAAGTTTAAGGGGGGGGGGGTGCTTGGGCAGCAGAATATATCGCTCGGAGAGATTATGGCCGTCGAGGCTAATGACGGAGTCGCCTCCGATGGAGAAAACTCACAATGAAGGACGCCTGCCACAAAGAGGTAAGCGATGGTGAGATCAGCCGATGTGCTGGTGCTGGGTGGGTTGTTCGTTTTTGGGACTGAGAGATTGTGACAGGCTAGGGTGACCTTAATCCATTGGGTGAAAGGCTCTTTAAATTTTTAAATTATTAGTCTCATTTAAAGGACAGTAATGTTGAATTTACATCGCAGGCTGGGGCTTGTTTACCGATGATGGTCATGATTGTGCTTTTGGGGTCATGTCATGAGACGAAGCATCCAATCGTTTCTCATGTCAAGTGATGTGACACTTCAGGTTAGCGGCCCGTTGAAGTGCAACCTCAGATATCAAATCACATATACCTCTGCTCTCTGCAGAGGGCAGCTCTTCGCATGCACCTTGCGTATGAGAGTGGGCTTTGGTGCGTTATGGACAAACTGATATTATTAATTCTCAATGCTGGACTTTATCCAGACTGAGAGCAAAACATTTTGTTATTGAGCTCAAGTTTTTCTCAGAACATGCTGCTTCCGTCCGCGTCAAAGAATAATGCTACAAAAATCTAGTTGACCAAACTTTACAGGTGTGCAAAGTTGTCACAATAAACAATTTAGAAACTCGGGCTGTGTTAGTTAAGCAAAATTTTAAACGTTAAAAAAACATCTAATCTAATTCGATTGGAAATGGTGCATGGATCGTAGCCTTTTTTGATAGATGGGTTTGCATGTTCCAATGAACCCCAGAGCTTTGTCATATGGAGTCCAGCACTCCTGCTAGTCTCCCTTGGTGAACAGCTCTAAAGTCAAGCGCTCCTGCTCGAAAACTCCCGTGATTGTCTGGGGGTTAAACAATTGTGCGCCAATACCCCCACCATTGGGCAGCAACCGGCCCACCCGGCTCAACCTGTATACCAGCTGTTTGAACCTACAACTCCTACAAATTTCTGAATTTCAATCGGTGTAAAATTATACATCTTGTGAAAATAAAATCCGGCAGTCGCAAGGCTAAACGCGGACCGTCATGGGTTTCGCTAAAGTGTTTGCAAAGCTAGAGTCCATTCTGCGGTAGGTCGCTGGTTGGTGTGGTAGCGCGTCTGTGGACAGCGGAGACAAACGCGGCTCCCCCCTCCCACCAGGGGTGCACCCTTGGCCTTTATGCCGGCGCGCTCGACCCTCGCCAACCGACGGGATTGGAAGTGAGATGGGGACAAAGGTGGTCATGGATTTTTGAGCAGCAGGGGCCTTAGGAAAGCAAATGCTGCCCGGCAACAGCAATAGTACATGTGGCATGCCTCATACACCCTGTAAAATAACAAAATAAAGATTTCTTACCCGTGGCTTAAAAACGCAAAAATAAACGGCGAATAGAATCTTACCGCTGCGCGAGGTTTTTGGAGATGCGTTGGGTGGCTGTTCCAATGCGTGGTTGGGTCGTACTGTCCGCGGTGAGTTGTCAGGAATTGTGTCGCATGTATGTCTCGCCGCACGCTCAGGGATCTCCTTCAGTGACTGACGATTCAGAAGTAAACACAACTATCGTGTGGTGGAATTGTGTAGGCCAGGGGTTCTCAGCCTTTTCCATCTCAAGGCCCACATGGTATGGTTTCCATGGACCACACCGAACAGATCGTAGGTATCACTCATGGCCCACTGATGGGTCATGACACGCCGTTTGAGAATGGCATTTATAGGCAGCCTTATTTGTTTTTGTTGCAAGGACCAAACAAAACACATGTAGTCAGCATGCAGGCAGCTACCAGATGAAAGCGAGCAGGGTTTTAATTTGCAACACTTGTGATCGCCGAATTGATTAAAAGGTATGCCCAACATTTTTGAGACCCTTAAGACACCAGAGGCAAAAGAGCGACTTGCAAAAATATGCAAACGCATTTGCGCAGGCAGTTATAGCCTCAGCTTCCGTACTGCCCCGTGCCTAGTAAATCCTGTGGAGTTAATTCTCTGAAGTGCGAACGCACGTTGTTACAGAGTGTGGTACAATCAACGCATGAGCATTCTGTCTTTGTTTCTCCCAACATATAATGTTTCTGGCGTCGTTAGCGGTGACGGGACGAGCGCCGAATATCGCGTTTGCGCGCGTTCGCCACAGACACGAGCTCGCCGACCCGGGACATGTTTAGGCTCGTGTGGAAAAAATGCGCTGCGGGCCTCAACGGTTTTTACTTGGACCCTACAAGGAGGAATGCAACCCACACCTTCTGGCTTGGGGGAGGGCATTTTACACTCGACGCCATGTTTCAGAATCCATTTCATGCCCACTTCACTCGATCCAAACTTCACCGGGACAGGAGTTGTCAACGTGGATGGTTTAGAGTTATTGGTAAACGCACGCACACAAAGAAAAGGAAGATGCAAAAAAAAAATAACTGTTATCACGTTATGAACTGGGCGGCACGGTGGCCCAGTGGTTAGCGCTGTCGCCTCACAGCACGAAGGTCCCGGGTTCGAATCTCTCGGCTCGGGTGCCTTTCTGTGTGGAGTTTGCATGCTCTCCCCGTGTCCGCGTGGGTTTTCGCCGGGCACTCCGGTTTCCTCCCACAATCCAAAAAATACGCTGCTGCCGAGGTTAATTGGTTTGCAGACTAAATTTCCCGCAGTGCCCGGTGATGGACTGGCGTCCCATCGTGGGTATATCCCTGCCTTACGCCCTGTGTCTGCCGGGATAGGCTCCGGCTCACCGCGACCCTGTACAGGACTACGCGGTTTCTGACAATGAGATGAGACAGTGACGTGGACCCATCTGCCCCCATCATACAGCCTCTCATAGACTATTGAGGGGAGTGCCGTTAGCGCATAGCACCTGCAAAGGCTGGCAAGGTACACGAGGAGCTGGATGACCAGTTGTGAGGCGACAGCGCTATCCACTAGGCCACCGTACCGCCCTCCACGTCATCACTTGGGACATAATGGCTGGTGGATGTTGCTTGGTTCTGGTCCCACCACCTCGACATGTGCTGTGTGTGAGCCTGAAGAGATTTATGCTGAAGCATTTCCCCGTGTAGCTTACAAAGCCTACATGGGAGATGTCCCTTGCCTTTATCTTTGTTTATCTTTTCTCGAGCTTGTTTCTGGGGTGTGACTGACAGAAACTCTCACCCGTAGGTATATTCATTCTGTACTTTCCACCTATGTGCAGAGGAATGCATTCAGAACCGCACGAGATCCCTTTCAAAATTGAAACCCTCCCACGCCCACTTACAGTGGGACTCTTAAAAAGCATGGATGTAGTTTTTTTATTGCAATCTCTGCCAGTTTTGTGCCGATTGTACTGTCAACGTCGTGTGACGAGATGGAATGTCCCTTTGAATATACTCGCGGGACGATGCAACCCATTGAGGTGCGAGCGTGGCCCGTGGACGTGGATATCACAGAGCGATTGAGTGAAGTGGCTTCTGGTCTGAACAGCAGCACGTGCGATGTTTTGACAAATAATGACATGTTCTTCGACCGACAGTAAAACGTATATTTAATTCTCCGTGCTGGAGTTTTTAAACCGTTATAAACGTAATGTTGCGATTTAAAAGGTGCACTTTCTGGTGACTGACCCAAGACTATTAACTCAATACACCTGAGATAACGGTTCGAATGACAGATCATTACCTGAATACTAACCTATGCTCTCAGTGGTCTCATCCCAGCACTCAGCTCTGATCTTTAAGCTATCTGGCCATCTCTCCCGTGGAATATTTGAATTTAAGAATCTCCACACTGTTCGTGAAAAACCTCATTATTCAGTCAATATCAATCCCTGCTTAATCATTTCAAGAGTCATGGTGAGCAAGAGCCTATCCCGGCAGACGCAGGACGTAAGGCAGGGATATTCCCAGGATGGGACATCAGGCCATCATAGAGCACCGGGTACAATTTAGTCAGCAGGTCAATCAACCTAGATAGCAGCAGTAGCACCATGTTTTTGGACTGTGGGAGGAAAACAAAGTACCCAGTGAAAATCTCCATGGACATGGGTAGAACACTTAAACTCCACGCACAAAGAAGGCATCCGAGCCGCAAATCGAACTTGGGACCTTCCATGCGATGAGGTGTCATGGATACATTTTGTGCCCCCATACCGTTCAAAATCCCCATGGCCTTCATGATCACCACTGTTAACCACCACTGCTTGTGGAACATCTGGGATTCCTCTGCCCATCGCGGGGATTGTGTGATTGCGGCTGTCGCCGTCTCAGAGCCCTGGCCACGTCGGTGCCGAGCGAAGGCCGCTTGCAGCCGCCGCCTAACAGAATGTGCCCTCGCGGCTCTGGGGCGGATAACGTACGTGCCACGTCCTGTTGCATTTCGGTGGCGCTTTGATTCCATAATCGCCGTGGAATTCGTCAGGGTTTTTGTTTTCTTTTGGGTTTTTTTTCTGTCGCGGTCGGAATTTCTGTGCCTCGTCCGGGACCATCGTCGGTGTTTGTGTCCTAACCGTTCCGTTGACCGCTGGCTGAAGAAGGCGTTTCTAATTGTTATTGTTATGCCACTGGAGTTCATCGGATCTCCTGCGAGTGGCCTGATTTCCGTGCCCTGCCCGTCTTTATTCCTCCCTCACTTAAAAATCAAAAGTCACACACAGCAGTTGCCTTACGTAATAAAATTATTCTTTAATAATGGTATGGCGTCTGCGCTACATGCATCATCATCACTGTTGTCATCAGTGTTGCGATTATCCATATTCCGCTGTCTGAAAGCATTCCTGCCACTAACCCTGCCCCGCTGATTTCCATCCGACCTTGGATAAACGTGATCGTTTTGTTGCTTTACATGAATGTAAACGGGTATGGTTCATGTTAATGTGCCGAGTTGATATTTCACTCTGCATCGAGTTTCTTCAAAGGCACAGTGGTGGTGGCAGCGTTTTGTAAATTAAATTTTTTAGTTAAATAAGGCAGACAAATCATGAATGTGCATGGATACTATATCGTATGTCCTTGTTAGTATTAATTCATTCGGGTTATCGATGGACAGAGCTAATGCATGAATGCTTTTCACTTTAATAAAACTTTAGAAAACAATCCCCCGCAGTAAGCAAGCCAAGATGAGAGATTCTAAACAGTGCTCGAATTTGTTGGCCTCACCTGTCGCCAACCATAAAAAAGTCACCTCAACAACTCGCCTTCCTCCCCAAACTCTGCCCCTCCCCCCTCTGTGACAAATGTGCATTTTTGGGCAAGAATTAAGATGTGTTGCCTAGGCCCGTCCTGCAGGCTGTTCACTCATCCGTTCACTCATAGGCAGTTTACTCATAGGCTGTCTACTCATAGGCTGTCTACTCATAGGCTCAAGGCCCCTGCAAGAACGTCCTGAGGCGTCCGGGCTGATTTGTATAAATGGAGCACACGGCGTGCATCACCGCCATCAGTCGCGTGGGTTTTGGGGTTTCACCGTGGCTGCCGCAAACACCACCGGCTCCGTTTGAAACAAAGTGCCACTGTTGTTTGCACGATGAAGATGGCGGCAAAATGACCGAAATGTAGGCAATCGATTTTACCACCGAAATGATGTTTGTTTGCATCCGTCGCTTTAATATTCCAATTCCTGAGGGCGCTTCCGACGCTCTGGAGCGAAACGTCGGACATCATTCCGAACAACGCGCAGTGGCACGACCCGAAAATACTTCAAAACAACATGGTTACCCCTCAAAAATCTCATCTCATTGTCAGAAATAGCTTAGTCCTTTACAGGGTCGCAGTGAGCCGGAGCCTATCCTGGCAGACACAGGGTGCAAGGCAGGGATATGCCCACGATGGGACGCCAGTCCGTCACCAAGCACTGTGGGCAATTTAGTCTGCAAGCCAATAAACCTATCCAGCAGCATTTTTTTTGGACTGTGGGAGAAAACCAGAGTGCCCGGCGAAAACCCAGGCGGACACGGGGAGAGATCTCGCAAACTCCACACAGAAAGGCACCCGAGCCCAGATTCGAACTGTGAGGCGACAGCGTTTCCCACTGGGTCACCGTGCCACCCACCCCTAAAAAGTATCAATTTAAAACATCCCAAAGCACCTGTCAGAAATTTTACCATTCCTTGACTTCTCAGAGGTCAGAAGGTCACAGAACTCGGGAGCAGTGGCACGTGTGTGGGGGAGGCACTAATAGGCGATGGCTTTTGTGTTTGCGAATCTTGCGCAGGCCACGTGCATCGTTTTCAGCTGTCATCCTCAGGGAATCTTGGTGGAGTTGAGCAGCGAGCGCCTCTTAGAGTGATTGCAGGGTCCAGAGCCCCATTTGTATCAACGGCAGAGACGCAGTGGTGTTTTCATGCGGTTTTCACGGTGGCCCAATATTTAATTTCAACAGTGTTACACAATGCTGCTCGCTTCACCGAGATGGTTAAAACTCCGGACTCTGCCTTACTAGGTCTTTCTGTCGGCGAAAGTCTTTATCAGTTACGAAACCACAGCCGGGAAGTGGGTAGCCATGGTCCATTGGGCTGCACGCCGCGACAGCCAAGAATCTGGCGCCCGAAGTTTTTATTCCCAGCCACAGGTAATCAAGAGTGGCGCGTCAGATCTGAACCTCTGTGGAGCTCTTCTCATAGCACACAGCCCCCTCCTCGCTTCTCCAACCTACACTAAGCGCGGTGATATATTGTCAAACAGCCCGCGAGTGGTGTGGGAATTTCTTCCCTTTGCAGTGATTCACAGCGAGGTTCATGTCTATTGCAGTTTTACTGTCTCTGGTTCGCAAATGCAGGTCTCACCCAACGCTCTGCGTATATTCAATAACAAGCAGACTCCCGGGCGATCTTGTTCTAGACGTGTAACACATTCTTATGACGTCCGAATAAAGGTGGAAGAGTGCTTAGAGAGGTTGATTGTACGCGTGCGTAAGTAGGCATTTAACGCCGAAATAGTGTTCAAGTTCGGAAACGTGATCAATGAGTGGGAGGCAATGTTAAAGTAAGATTTTAAAACGTTGGTGTTGTGCAGGTGTGCGAATGAAGGATTCGAAACCAGTTTCTTCAATGCGGATGTGCATAAAAACACTTTCCCCAATATATAGATATATATAATTACCTCGTTACGCAACTTTTATTTATTTAGCACTTGTTGACGTGCATTGTGTTGGTAGTGAACCTAACTTACGTTTGCCCGAGTTTTGTCAAAAACGCCTCTGAAATCCCACGCGTTTGCTCCGCGCTACCACCGCCGGTTCTCTCCATTTTGCAGTTTAATGGCCGAGCCGCACGAAGTGCGGTTTATTACGGAGCTTAACACCCGCAGGAGCCACTTGCATAGCTTAGCAAGGAGTCACTTTGTGAAAAGTTGACGGTTGAACGAAATAAACTGAACGATTCCGTTCAGGAATTTATTGCCAAGCAAGTTTCGGTTCGTAGGAAGGGCAACTCTTGACTGCAAGGTCTCATGATGAAAACTGGAAAAGGTGTAGCCCTGCAGTTGCTTCCACAGGCCACTGCTGACAGAAGGGCGTCCTTGGGAAATGTATCCTACCCTTCCACCCTGTTCAAGATTACCGAGGAATGTGGCGGTATACTCCCACCTTACCCCACCATTCGGGAACCTGTCGATAGATTGACATTGGTGTAACCTTAACAGCTGCTCTTTCGGAATAACCGTGTCATGCATTCCTCTCCTCTTCTCTCCATTTCGCCTCCCACTTTTGGAGGGTTTTGACTACATCCGACTGCTGGGTCGACAAGCAGTGGAGAGAGGTTGGGCGAGGGAATTTAAGAGGCTTTCTGATTGTGTTCAACTGATGGGACATGGACTCGAACTGGCGATCTTTGCAAGTCGAGTGTGCAAAACGGCAGTATTAACACAGCGGTAAACCCCTGCGTAAATAGCTTTATATCTTTACAGCTTTGAGAGGAGCGACAGTTGTCAGCGACAAGGTGTAAACAGGATCTCAGCGCATTCGCCAATAAAATTGTGGCCTCTAAAAGGAACTAAATATCTTACAGTGGACGAAGTTTCAGGAAATGATATTATTTATAGCGAAGAACAGTGTCCGTTCAAGTGAAGGTATTTGTTTGAAGAGAGAATGACTCCGAGACATGAGGCAACCGCAAAGAGGTAGAGGGAAGGTGGCACTGTCGTTAATCGTCGTCAACATTTGCCAGACACCGCGTCCTATATGTTGTGATGTTATCTGCGAATTGAGTGGGGATATTTTATATCTGGGAGGAAACCGGAGAACCCGGAGGAAAGCCACGCGGTACAGGAGGAGAACACACAAACTCAGCACACAAAGCACCCGTGGTGGGAATCGAACCGCTTCGAGCAGGAGCTTCTTTCTGTGAGGAGGTGCGGATGTTACCAGTGACCGTTCTTGTTAACTCGGCGACTTCATCGCACAAAACGTTGCCTGCTATACAGATGCGCTTAAGTGCAGTGGTTCGTGATTTTTTTATTATCAAAGAACGTGTTGAGTTTTGTGTTAGTTGTGCATAGGTATCACTGCTGATCCAGCATCACAACAAACATGTTGATTCATTTTTTTAAAGGTTCTTTGTTAGAATTTAAGCCTCAGCAACTCAACTAACCTGAGGGTCGAGTGCATGTACTGTCAGCCCTAGCATGAAGGAATGTGGTCTGACAAGAAATACACATGCACCTGAGTGCATGCAGGCGACCCAAATGTCCCAATCAGTTGGCTGTTTTTCGGCTGTGTATTTTTATTGAGCAGCAGAGTGGTAACACACCTTTACAGTGAGAAAGGGTCTGGGTTCGATGCCCGACTTGAGTGCCTTGCTGCTTGGACAATTTCGCGTTACCTTCGTGTGCGTGTGGCGCTTCGCCAGGTCCTCCAGTGCCCTCCCAAAGCCACATAACGTCTTTATGTATAGAGGACGTAGTATCTGGCATATGTTAGCACCAGTTTACCGTCCCCCCCCCTCCGCATCCCTACAGTTCTTTGCGCTTCTGGGTTGTTCTCCGCTCTCATGGAGAGTGAACACATATTCACGGTGTCAGTCAGTTTTTATATAAGCTGGAATAAACCCTTGAGCTATGTAACGCTTTTTTACCAGTTGTCTATCAGGGATGGCTAAGCAGGTTACAACATCTCGGGGCACAGGCAGCAGCTTAATCACAAACAATAATTTAGGCAGCATGTCTCTGGACTGTGGGAGGAAACCCTAGTACCTGGCGAAAACCCAACGCACGCACGGGAGAAAAATGCAAACTGAACACAAAAACGTTATGGGTACTTTTTTGTCAGTATACATATATAAGATTACAATAGGTTTTACCGTATCTGGCGATTATGCAGGTGTTAAGATCTTAACACCTGCATAATCGCCACACAAAAAGGCCACCCGAGCTGCAAATGAATTAAACCCGGAGCCTTATTGCTGTGAGGAGTGTTGTTTGGTAATTGTAAAATGTTTGATGATTGCTTCCAAAAGCTGCTCTTTCGAGATAGCCGCATTGATCGCTCGTCCTCTATTGAGCCACGTTCCGCCTCCCACGTTGGCGGCATCTTCAGGCGAAGTTTAGCGGAGGAGCGCTCGACACGGCTATCCAGAAAGGGCAGCTTTTGGAAGCAATCATCATGCATCGAGCCGTGAAAACCTACGTCAGCGGTTTGACGAAATAATGTTAAGCTGAACTATGTAAGGGTGCGTGTAAGTCGTTTTGCATGACGGTCTCTTAAAAACAGCCACAAACCCTTCTTGGGGCCACAGTCCTTCTTGCTACTCTCGTTAATCATCGACACCTTTGTCGGTGGGCGGCACGGTGGCCTAGTGGGTAGCGCTGTCGCCTCACAGCAAGAAGGTCCCGGGTTCGAATCTCGGCTCCGGTGCCTTTTGTGTGGAGTTTGCATGCTCTCCCCGTGTCCGCGTGGGTTTTCACCGGGCACTCCGGTTTCCTCCCACAGTCCAAAAAACATGCTGCTACATAGGTTGATTGACTTGCAGGATAATTTGCCCGCTGTGACGGTGATGGACTGGCGTCCCGTCGGGGGTATATCCCTGCCTTACGCCCTGTGTTTCCGGGATAGGCTCCGGCGTCACTGTGACCCTATATAGGATTAAGCGGTTTCAGATAATGAGATGAGATGAGATAATGAGTGAATGAATCTGCTGACTTTGTAAGCAGAACTATTAATGACGTTTTTAAAAAAATACCAATGACCGCACGCGGCTTTGTGAGTGAGTGTGAATAAGTTAATCTTGGCACGTCTAGAATGTTGCCGACTCCTGCACCACGCTGTTTCACCCCGTTGGTTCACTTGTCTGTTTATGTACCCGTACATAATACTGTACAGACAGCTTAGAGTTTGAGGAGTCATCGAGCCGTGGAAATCTACATCCGTACAGTTTAGAGTTTACATTTTATCGAGAGGGCGGAGAGACAAGCCTTGTGAAAGAGTTTTTTCGCTGTGTCCAACCCGACCTGCATCTAAAGAAGTACCTATAGAACGTTTGTTGAATGTTATTTTTTTAATTTATGTGTTTGTGTAATTCGCAAAGCCTTGTGAGTGTGGAGACTGTCTTACTGAGGGGCCTGCCAGGATTTTTTCACAGTTAAATGAGACCTTACTGTGAGTAATCCTATATAATTTACAGGAAATGTATCTGAGCAGTGGGATGTTTGCCCAGTACCCAGTTACCCCACGTTATAATGACCACAAGTCCACCAAGAGTGATTTATGCGAGAAGCTGATGTGGATGATTCCCACGTTCACATGGCCATTCACTCGAATGGGATTCCATTGAGGATCCTGGCACAGAAGTGAATTCCAATGAAATGCCGTTCAAGCATTGCAGCTCTCCGACGTGTTGTCTTGGGAGAGGCTCCCGTCCAGCAGTGGATTGACAAACGGGCCTGCGCTCGTACGTGAGTGTTCTCCTGCCAAGCGCAGCTCCCGACAGAAGCCGGCGCCCTTCCTGTGATGTGGACTCCGTCCGCACGTGACTGTTGTCGGCTGGCACACGAGAGAGCACCACACAACGCTTGGTCACGCGACACATGACTCAGTGCCGCTCAGACGGTGTTTGACTTTTTGATGCGGTTAATGACTCGTTAAGTTTAAAAATCACGCTCACTGCCTTCAAGAGCTTCCCTCTACACAACACTGTCTAGCTCCCCCCTCTCATCTCATATCACTCTGCTCCCATGCACACTCTCCTACCTCTTCCCTTCCATCTCTGCTGCCCTTCACACCCTCTCCTAACTCTTCATTTCATTCTACTCCTCCCCACACCCTCTCGCACCTCGAATTCTCATCTCACTGCACCCCCTACACACACTCTCCTACCTCTGCCCTCTATGCTCTCTGCTGCCTCTCCCCTCTCCTCTCACTCGACTTCCCTCCACAGTCTCCTACTGCGTCTCTGCTCTCATCCTCGTCTACTCCCCTCCACACACTCTCCCACATCTCCCCTGTCATCTCTCTGTACTCCCCTGCACACGGTCATGCTTTTCACTCTCGCCTCCGTCCACTCTCCTCCGCGCACTCTCCTCCACGCACTCGCCCACCTCGACCTCTCAGTCTCTCCCCCCCTCTCCTCCCCCACGATCTCACCCTCGTTTCCAGTCTGCGCCCGCCTTTCCATCCGACGGGGGGTTCCACCATTCACGAGCACCCCCGTTAGAGTGAGTCTGCAGCGCCTGCTTTGTTAATGCGGTTCCTGACGTGCCCACATGCCTTGCTCGATCCGTTCACTCCATGCCTGTGGCAGTGACACACACGGAGAAAACCACCGTTCCCGTCGAGACCGGCCGTTCTGCTTCTGGCGAACATCCTGTGCGGTGCCCGTGCTCGAAAGCCATGCTGTTGACGCAGCTGTTGTTGTTGTTTGTTTCGGTCTCGTGAATTTGCTGAGCTTGAAGACACGATCGTGGCTGTATTGGTGTAAGTTTTTGCGGCACAGTGTGTGCGAATCACTCTTGATAGCTACTCGATGGAGAGGGCCGTGTCAAAACGTCCCCCCTCTCTGTCGCAATTGAGGAGCGCTCGACACTGGCTAAGGGGAGAGGGGGAACGCTCGACGTGGCTACAATGAAAAGGGGGCTATTGGGAGAAATTATTTTCATTGTAACTTTTCAGAAAGGTAAGCGGGGCTTGGGTAGGACAGGTCGCCAGAGCGGGCGTGGTGGCCGATGATGGAGGCTGGGTGATGGAGTGGCAGGCGAGGGGGGGAAGTGATGTACTCCGCTTGTATGGTGTGCTCGTTACTTCCCGGGAGTGGGGGTGCTGGCATCAGGTTTGGGGAGGCTTTTATCCGGTGGTGATGGGAGGTTGTGTTGAGCCTTCCTCCTCTCCCCCACTCTTCTCCACGCGCCCCAAACACAAACGGCTATCTCAAAAGAGCATCTCTTAAGAGCAACTTTTATTCGTCGAGCACTGAAAATCCACATGAATGCAATGTCGTAAGTTCTTTTTTTAAAAGCCTGCAACCACATTCCATCGCTCGGACATGACTACCGGGCAGTTCATCACTGATCAGGGCAGCACATTTGCATATTTGTGCGGAGCACGGTGACGCGGCCAACAGTGCGCATGGCACAGAATGTGGAGAGGTGCGATGTGTGGAGCGCGGAGTGAGGCGCCAATCCTGCCCTGGGCAGCGGTCGCGCAAGTAGGTGGCAATGCAGCAAGCCGGTTGCTGACTTGTTTAATAACGTTTGTAATTCGTTACATACGTACACAGTGCTTTTCACCCAGAGGTGCCAGTGCGCCGCTGGACACCGGAGAGAGGTGGAGGTGAAGAAGC
>JAZEWT010000025.1:11605464-11623425 GCA_036362905.1 Mordacia mordax
GTGACCCTATATAGGATTAAGCGGTTTCAGATAATGAGATGAGATGAGACGGTACCGCAGTGAGTAGCACTTTCGTCTCACAACAAGTGGTTAAATTCCCAGCTCGAGTGCCTTTCTGTGGTGGGGTTTTAATGTTTTCCCCGCCCGCGTCCTAGAGTTGTCTCCCAGTGCCCTATAATGAACTGGCATCCCATCATGGGCATAGCCCTGTCTTGGGCCCCTGTATTAGCCGGGATTGGCTCCGGCTCACTGCAACCCTCCGCAGCATTAAGCGGGGAACTGAAAATGACTGAATTCTATTGTAATGCGCTAAGCAGATGCTGTTGTGTTGGGAGTCGCACGCGCTTTCCAGTCACCAGAGCAGTAAGCCTGACAGCTACAGTGACACCTCATCTCATCTCATTGTCTGAAACCGCTTAATCCTATATAGGGTCACGGTGAAGCCGGAGCCTATCCCGGAAACACAGGGCGTAAGGCAGGAATACACCCGACGACGGGACGCCAGTCCACCGCCGGCTACAGTGACGCCTCGTGTCATGCCTGTTCACATTGACGCCAGTTGTCACTGCACTTCTGGATGAATCTCCCCACGCCGTGCTTGTGAGTGCGGGTTGGTGAAGTGAGGGAGCGGTCCATGGTTGGATTCGATTATATTTTGCCACTGATGTTAGACGTATTCGAACTTACACAGGCCCTCAATATCCTACATAAGCCCTCATGTCCAGCAGCTGAGCGACAAGAGGCTGCACATGTACAATGGGTTGCTATTATATGGGTAATCGTAGCGTGGTGGTTAACGCACTGCATTATGGAGCAGGCGACACGAGTTCAAGTCCCGCTCTACGCAGACATCAGTGGCAAATATCTCAACCGGTCCTGGGCCTCCCGTAGGTTGACTCAACCTTAAACATGAGCATTTGGTTCGATGTGTAAACATCAGCACTGTGTAGACAAAGGCAGTCCGGAGTGGTGCCCACCACACCACGATCTCGGTGTGCCGTGTCGCCCTTCTTCAGAGGAGTTCTCCATCAGCTTTTGCTCCGACAGCCTGGATGTCTAATACGGGAGACATTTGCCTTTGTGTGCTTGCCACTGTGTGTAGAAGACGGTGGCGGTGTGAGTGGAAAGGGGTCGCAAGAGGCGGTCCAACGTTTAGGCCACTGGACCTTATCTTTGCCAAACCCACGTTCGCGATGTGAAGAATGCGAGGTATTCTCTCGTAGTCAGCGTTCTCTCTGCCAGATCTCATCTCACAACATTCCCCAATTACCCTCCTCGCACACCCGCGGTCTTATTTGATCTGCATTCAAGCCTGTGTCACCTGGGGCGTAGATTATGGGGAGCGGTAGTGTATCAGGTAGAGCGCTGCGTTATGAACCCGGCGATCAGAGTTCAATTTTTGCTCACCCCCGACACCAGTGACGAATTTCCGAACAGGTCACGAGCCTCCCCTAGGATGACTCAGCCTCAAATGGATACCTGGTGCGGTGTGTAAACTAGGGAAACAAAGGTGGCCAGGCGTGGTGCCACTCACCCTCTCGTGTGCCGTGCAGTTGACCATATAGTATGTTAAGGCTATACTAGGGGTCTTTATCTTTAATAATAATATTAATTGCACTATCATAGCGCTTTTCACATGACGGTCACAAAGCGCTGCACAGAGTTGCGGAGAGAACGGTATGGCAGTAACAACAACCACGTAAGACCAGCAAATCAGCAACAATAACGTGTTTTGTTTCTGTGTTACAAATTTGAGCCGTATAGAGAACGGCATATCAACAACATGGTGACAGTTAACTGAAAGTCAAATAAAGGCTTTAATTTAGAGGTTGTATATTTGACGTTAAATATAGTAGCGATTCCAAGAGCGGCAGACAAGTTCGCACTAGTTTTGCTAGTTTACAAACAATAACAATAATGGAGACGCATGCATTCTATAAAGCTCGTGTGTTGATTGTCGCGACAAAATGAGTTTACAAATGTACGCTCTTTATTTACTCGTGGTTTGTGCCGCTCACCTGGTTAGTGATCATTCGCTATGGAGGGTGATTCCTTAATCGCAACACAACTTCAAACTCAGGTTGTCAACCTGTTGAGCCGAAGCGAGGGGCGGCACGGTGGTGGCTCAGTGAGTAGCCCTGCCGCCTCACAGCAAGAACAACCCGAGTTCTATTCCCGGTTCGGATGACTTTCTGTGTGAAGTTTACATGGCTTCCCAGTGTCTGCGTAGGTTTTCGCCGGTTAGTCTTAATTAACTCCCACGGCCCAACTACATCCTGCTGCTGCCTAAGTCAATGGGTCTGCTGAATAGATTGCCCCTCTGGTGCCCTGCGATGGACTGACATCCTATTCTAGATATATCTCTCCCTTGCGCCCTGTGTCTGCCGGGATAGGCTCCAGCTCACTGAGACCCTGTACAGGATTAGGCGAGCACTGATAATCAATGATCGTTACGAGTTATCGTGACCCCATATTCCAAACCTAGCGTTAAAATAAATTACGATTTGGACCAAGACCTCCAGCAACTACTCACTCCCCCCGCCTCTCTAATTTGTATATAAATAACATATTGGCAGAAATCACGGCTTAATTTCAAAGGCCCCCTCTTTAGCATACCTTTATGGTCCAGTGATGCTGCATGTACAGTATAGGTGTGGACTACATGAAGCCAGGAATAACTACTTGGACACGTATCGTAAGTGCCGTTAGGATGTCTGTGCGGTGCCAACGTCTATCTCTCAGACAGAAAGTCGTGACCGAGGCGGTTCTGTGCAGGTACCGATATTGATGACAAAATGTCGAGTGTCATCGATACATTCTGACAACTGCATCGCCATGCACAAATACTGCGGCAGCTGTAGGTGGTTAAACGGTCATGGTGAAAATGCGACGGTCGGAGAATATGCGACCGTGCACTCTTCTCTACTGCTTCCCGTTCGAGAAAACGGCGAGGAGACTCAATAAAACGCTGCCCTGTTCAGGTCACAAACCTGCATGGCCGAATCGTGATGCGTGTGAATTTATCAGCTGACCTCAAGCGCTCATTTCCTCCGAGTCTAAACTAATCGTGGGCGAGGGCTGCACCAGACGGGGCCATTCCTGAACCGCAGCGGGCTTGTCCGAGGCGGTTCGATTCCCACCTCGGGTGCTTTTTTCGTACAGTTTTTTTTGTACTCCTGTTTGCGTGGGTTTCCGTTTTCCTCCCACAGATTAAAAAAAAAGCTCGTTTAGTAATTGGCCTTCACGATATACAGGATGGGGTGTCTGGGAAATGTTTGCGCCGGCTATCCGCGTGGCTGCCGTCCTCCACCTCTCTGCTGTTTCCAGATCTCATCTCATCTCATTATCTGAAACCGCTTAATCCTATATAGGGTCACGGTGTGCCGGAGCCTATCCCGGAAACACAGGGCGTAAGGCAGGAATACACCCGACGACGGGACGCCAGTCCATCGCCGGTTTCCAGATCTCGTCTATGACAACCTTGTACTGTCTACCACACGTTGTCTAGAACTATGTCCGTGCAGGGACATCAGGACGACAGGTGGAAAGATATAATCTCGCTATAAACTCGACTATTTATATATCCATGACCTATCTGGAGGTCAGCAATTAGGGCCCCCTTAAAAACAGAGACCATCTCCACATCCTGTCTCCCTGAAGGCAGGAAACCCCCTCCAGAAATAATCAGCGAGACCTGGCGGATGCTGACATCAGCACTGGCAGGAAGCTGAGACTTCTACCCACAGCTGTTTGCATTAGAATTTCTCTCCACGACTCCACATGCCCGGCGATGGACCGGCGTCCCGTCGTCGGGTGTATTCCTGCCTTACGCCCTATGTTTCCGGGATAGGCTCCGGCTTCACCGTGACCCTATATAGGATTAAGTGGTTTCAGATAATGAGATGAGAGATGAGATGAGACTCCACATGCATAGCCATGTCCAGAGTTTTTTGCAAAGGCTATCAAAAAAATGCAGCTGTGGAGAGCAATTGTCAATTTGCGCCGTGAAGCCCCACATCTATATTTTTTGCATTATTCAATTGCTCAAGTCCTCAGACCCATGATGGGTAAATCGATGGTTTACAAGCTCTTTTCCGTGTGACCTCTACGAGTTGCGTTAACAGCGGAGGCCCATACTGCTCGAACAGTGATGCCCCAGGTCGGCCTCCAACTGGCGAACCCAGGCGTGCCTTGACCAACCTCGCAGTCTCCAGTCGTGATTTCATCCCGGCTCTCGCGGATTCCGGGTGGCGAGCAGGCAATCCTCTTGGCAGCTTGCTACCATTACCAAACAGACGATGACATCTGCGTAATGAGGTGGCTGTTTCGAGGACGTCCTTTCGGACGAAGTTGGACCAACGAATGCTCAGCATCCAACATTATATCCGGCCGTGTGAAAGGCTTGAACAATCAGTCCACCTGTTGCATATGACAATTCCCAACCTTTTACGGACCTAACTAAACTCTCAACATTTAAAACATCTCCAAATCATAGACTCTAAGGTTCTGTAGCCAAATTCCCAAGACCTTGAGGACCATAGAAGTTTGTAACCAACCACTGCTATAAACCACAGGAGGGCAATTCGTTTGCCTTGCTCATGTTGAGGGAGGGCTGTCGAGTAAATTGTCTCCAAGCTACCAACTTCAGTGGCACCGCCGAAAATTTTAAACTTAAAAGTCGCGTCAAACCTCACAAGGCGAGAGCAGCCAAGAATGTTTTACATAGGACTGTAAAGAGAACAAGATGTGGGCAGGAATGAATCCAGATCGCTGGAACAGTAGCTTACACCGAGTCACTCCAGGAGATACATACATTAAATACACACAGCGTACAACGCGAGCTACATAAATGTATACATTATTCATCTCGTCTCGCGTAACTTTAGCCAAGCATGTTGGAACGTGGTATTGCGTGTCCACACACAAGCATGGCGAGGCAATTGACGGCCTAATCACTCTTTGCACTTTCACGGCAGCAATCTCTGCTCAACAGGCTTTGCAGTGCCCCAGTCAAGTTATGGGTTGTTTTTATTTCTATATAATTTCAATCAACTCCTCCTAATTGGACAGTATTTGGACATTTCGTGTAATATTCAGGTAAATTAGCGATTTGTTTCCGATGGTACATAAGGGGACTGGCAACTTGTCATTCTTGCCGGACAAATAGCCTTGCCATTTCCGGAAAGAACTTAGAAGTAATTTTTTTTTTAAAAAGCAAAATAACTTCTGGAAGCGGTCAGTTTAACGTTAAAAAAAATCTTTAATTGTAACGTCAAATCAACCTGTGACTCAAACACCACAGGAATAAACAACTTTGGAGGTAAAATGCTTGGATCAATCCTAACATTTTGAAATTTATTTCATTGCAGCTAGAAATTCCAATTTGGTAGTTAAGAACACGTCCCTCAAAAGGCTCAAACCTGGAGCAGTCTTTACAAAGCAGACAGCGTTCAACAGCAACTGTAGCTAATCAGGAGCTGATTGCACAATTATTGCTGCTCGAGATGAATTTTCCTAACCCATGTCGTTCTATGCAACCCATTGGTGCACACAAAAACATCTTCCTTGGCCGGATGTTGTTCATTCATCCTTTTTATAACTAAATTTCGTCCACCGTGCATCATGTTAAATATCACCAGACTTTTTTTTTGTATATCAGTAGCATGGTGAAATAGTAATGCTGTTGCTTCAGCAAGAATCAGAGGTTCAACTCTCGGCTCCGGTGCTTGTGTGGCATTTGTACGTTCTTTCCATGTCCACGTGAATTTTCACTCGATACTCCGGTTTCTCCCACGGTCCAGACATACGGCCTCGGTCGTGTCGACTAAAGTGCCCTCAGTGTTTTCTGATGATGTAATATGCTTACCCCTCCTCGCTGGACAACTGTTAGAAAAAGCTACATAGCCCAACAGGTCCTTCCAGCTTAAAAACTCCGTGATTTATCAATCACTGCAGACTGGTGACACGAAGTAAAATTTCCCCAAATAGAAGTCCAGAAGCAGACATCAAATAAAGGACTGGGCCCCTTCAGTCCATGCTGCCTTTTCACAGCCAAGAATATTTCAAGACCGATGCTTTTCAAAGCTATTCTTTGGGGATAGCCATGCAAAGCGCTTCTTTCTTCGCAATGCTTCACCCACCACGTTGGAGGGATCATTGGGCGTTCGGATACTCAGCATGCTTCAAGTGCTTTGGAAAGCAACCATCATGAACACAGCTGTGAAACGCTGTATCAAAACAATCTTTAAAGTCTCCCCCCACATTGTATCATGTATACCTATATAAAACCAGCCAATTAGACGTTTACACCCACATCGTAAAAGAAAAACTTTCTTGCGTAACTGAAATTGGTGAAAAAATTCAGTGCACATTTTTTTTTCACATCAAGCCCCCGACGCCACCATAGAGGATTCTCAAGAGAGACAAAGACGGGTCGGTGTGGAGTTGGCTTTTTGTAGTTTTATTGCAGCACTGGTTGAGAAAACTTAGCAACCAGCAAGTGGGGCTGGCTGAGAGCGAGCTTAGCAACGCACATAAGTGACGCAAAATCACCCAGAAAGCACCCCCCCCCAAAGAATGCATACGATTACCTTATCGAACATTTTTAAATTGCTTTTGCAATAGAACCGTTTCACTCCTAATTGTATTGTATTAGCACCTCAAATCCCCGATTTAAAAAAATATGTGATGCAAAAGAAGAAAATCGTACAAGGGCAAGTGACTTTTGTCTTACAATCCAATTCTTAGCGACGCGGATCAGTTAATCCCCCACCCACCACCCCAAAAAGTCAACAAAAAGGACTTGGGAGGGGAAAAAAACGCAACATGCAATATAACACGGCTAAGAGCAGCATCGATGTCAGTAACTGCACCAAAACGGTTCCAATTTCTGCTCGGTACTACTTCTAATCAACTCCAGTGGTCTCAGAGTGGATATGTAGGACAATTAAGACACTGTTTAAAAGGCGCTAACCGCAAGTCGGTTGGAACAAGGTCTCTCCTGCCAGAGGTCAGAGCAACCTTCGGAACGTCATTGGTCTCGCGTTTTTTTTTCCGAATTAACAAACGCACTATGCACAGCCGCAACCGCCCCTCCCGCAACAAGTGAAAAGGTGGGAGGGAGATGTTTGTGAATTTACTATCTCCCTGGGTTTCATTGGTAAGCATTCGTCAAGTGACCTCCAAAAACAACGATGGATCCAAATGGTTTAATACAATTAAGAACTTAACCGATAGCCCCAACAGAAAAATGTATATGCCAGGATAAGTTGAGGAATTTATTGTCATGTGATGACAGCTCTAAGCACTGCTGTGAATTTGCATCGGGGGGGGGAAAAAACTAAAAAAAAACTAAAAATCACAATATTCATAGCGGCTCCCACAAAAAAAACCTAGTTCTCATGTCACCTCTGAAATCGGACGATCAGAAAGAAGCCCAGAGGATGCGTGCGCGATCGTGTCACAAGTTCCAAATCACGAGTGAATGCCACCACGGCCGACTAGTCAGTCGCTCTTAAGTCACGGTGACGCATTAAACATGCTGTGCAAGGAAACTGAAGCGATATTAAGTTGAAGTGGAATCGTTTATTGCATTTGATTTTGCATGGTGGCCTTGATGTGATGCACCCTTAACTTTTTTGTCTTTACTTTTTTTTTTACATTTTTAAAAACTTTTCTCACCCATTTTTTTCTTAGTAAAAACAATAAACCCTAAGAAGGAGCGCGGCTGTTCGAGACAACTGCCACGTGGCCTAACCCGTTTGAAACTGAGCGCAGCATTGGCTACAGTGCTGCGATTTGTAGCAAAATACAGCGGAGGGCATGGACAATGTACTTATCAAATGTTATTGTCGCCTCGTGTATATATTGTATATATAGTTTATTTTCTCTTTATTAATGGACCAATTTGGGTTAGCAACAAAGGCAAGCAATAATCTTGCCACCATTTTTTTTTCCTTCTTTATTTTCCCTTAATATTCTTGTTTTCGCAAGTAAGTCACCATCTCAAACACCTCCTTGTTGAGATTCCCTGCATGAACGCCTTCCTTGCCTTCCGCTATTACCAGAGCTGGATGCAGCACACACAAACAGAAAAGACGGATTAAAAACATGCACCAAAAACACTGTTTACAGTCAAATGTTTCATTTGAAATTATAATTACCTAAAAATCCTCCCAACAACTTCTGAGACATTCAAGAATTTAAATCCATTGACACACTATCATGCAAGCGGTATTGGCGCATCACCACTGGCACACACCTGAGCCCACACACAGGGGTATTAGGTGGTTTCCACCAGCAAATTTCAATGTCAAGTCACACCACACGTGTGTCAAGAGGAAGTGTCATTCAGGGCCATGCAAGTGGTGGCATAACATATCACTGAGCATTTAAGGTCCCTCAAAGACAATGCATTTATGCTTACTACAGCAAGGGCTTGAGGGGGCTAACACTCCCTCTTCTCTTAGCAGGCTCAGCCTCATCGGCCTGGCAGCAGCATTGAGCAAAGGTGTCTTCGGAAAATTCACATACCTAAACCAGAGGCACTTTCTAAAACATAGATGAACAATAATCATTCATAGCCAAGGATTTTTTAGCGACTTACAAAGCATACAGCAATGTTTAATTCTTATCTCATCGTCAGAAACCGCTTAGTCCTGTACAGGGTCGCGGTTAGCCGGAGCCTATCCGAGTAGACACAGGGCGCACCAGTCCAGCACCGGGCACCGCGGGCAATTTAGCCTGCAAGCCAATTAACCTATGCAGCAGCATGTTTTTTGGACTGTGGGAGGAAACCGGAGTGCCCGGTGAAAACATGCTAACTCCACATAGAAAGGCACCCAAGCCGAGATTCAAACCCGGGACCTTCTTGCTGTGAGGCGCCAGCGCTACCCACTGGGCCACCGTGCCGCCCCCCATGTTTAACTAGCAGAAAGAAATTAGCAAGACAAGTCCATTAGGTCTTAATAAAAATCAGGTCGATTGTTTTTTTTTTCCCCCCTTTAAGTCAGATTAAATGGACTTCTTTTTTTAAGACAAAACCCCTGCAGGAACCTGAGGAAGTCTCGTGGAGTGGTTGTGAAACGTCTGAGCCAGGAACTCCACAAAGTCAGCACTCCAGCACAAATAAAGTAATTGTTTGAATAATTATTTTATTTGATATATTACGTCCTTCATCGATTCGTAATCATTTTACTTAATTGATTTATTCTAATGTTGTTGACATGTCGTTATCGCAAGAGCTCTGGGAAGCAGTGACCCTTGGGTTAAAGGTGCTTTAGAAATGCAATAATTCTTAGAAGAAAAACCTTGGCACTGCTGCGGCACAGGCCTGGTAAAAGTGCCAAAAAAACCCTGGAATGGTCACCCCAGACCAAGCAGAAACAAGGGAATACCTGCCCTTGCGTACTTCAGCAATACACGTGGCAATGTGCACACGTTGAACACATGCCAATATTTAAACAAACTGTACCCCTTTGTTCAATTTACAGGGAGGAAAAGTGATAACAACGGTTTAAAAATCAATCGTTATTCAAATAGAATGTGCATGAACCTCTTCTCAAGCAATGCAGTGTGCCACAGACCGACAAACAAAAAACAAAACGACAACTTACTCTGCTTTGACTTGCCGATGGTGACGTTGTAGGTTATAGCATCTTTCACGTCAGCCTTGCTGCGCAGGTCCATGGTGTGTTCGCAGTCGTCCTCCAGGCTTGCGCGGAGAACAGAGTACTTTCGGCCAGCCAACGTAACCCCGTGTATAAGCATGTTGCTTTTGTCATCCACGAGCAAGGCTGCCACTTCCGCAGGCTGCAGAGAACGAAAACACAACCAAGAGTTGTCAAAGTTTCATTCATAGCCCCCCTCATGTTGCATGAAGAAGGCTTACCATCCCACACATTGTCAGCTGTAGGTCATCAGTTGACTGTGC
Source organism: Mordacia mordax (assembly GCA_036362905.1). NCBI lineage: Eukaryota > Metazoa > Chordata > Hyperoartia > Petromyzontiformes > Petromyzontidae > Mordacia > Mordacia mordax. The sequence continues at coordinate 11,615,396 of JAZEWT010000025.1, forward strand.
ACACACAAAGTTGGTGGTTAAGGAGACCAGTTAGAACATCTCGTCACACCTTAGGAATGGCTAACGTGGGTCGATGAGTTAAGGCCAGTGATCCAACCACTACTCCACACCCTCAGGTTTAATATCAATCGTAAATGCATTTTAAATAAGGCTTCGACTGCACTTAAACTGCTAGATTAAAAGGTGTCCACCACACTGGGGAACAAAAGATGATAAAAATACATTTTTAAATGACCCGCTGTTTCTGCACTCAAAAGCAGAAAATACATTTTTTGAACAAAATCAATATGACTTACGATTGACTGATGGTGAGATTTACGTTTTAATTATTTGTCATAAATACGTGTTTTTCTAATGTTTTGTAAAAGGAACTATCAGTTATCACTTAATATCGGTATGGTTTAAACGTTTTCATTACAGGAAGAGATTATTGTAGTCTTATACGGTGAGTGTTTGGCCACCCGCTTTTAGTCTGTATCCATAGATTGTGTTCAAAAATGTTTTTTCTACTGTTGAGTGCGGTAAAAGCAGGTCATTTAAAATTGATTTTTTTATCCTATTTTATTTTCTACTTTTTTTAGTCTTAGCCATTTATTGTTTGTGTGTCAGGTCGTTGGGAGGACTTCGCCTTGAGGAATTAGATTTCGCTAAACTCAGAAACAAACACGTTTTCAACCAAGAAGCTCTCAAGGAAATGGAGCGTTTGCGAACTCTCCTGATTACAAATTAAACTGATCTCTTGTCAAAAGTTTACTTAAAGTGTACTTCATCAACTTTATGCATACATCAAGCAATAAATGGCTGAGACAAAAAAGTAGAAAACTTTGTCTTAATTGCACTTTGTGTTCACTTTACATGGTATTCAATGTACTGGACTCGTGTAAAATAAATTTTCCGATTTACATTCAAATGAAAACAAAGCAGCGTGATTAGCCTTGTTTATAAGGGACCTCGTTTTAACCCAGTTCAATTTTTAATTCCCAATAACCGTTCTAAATAGTTATTTGAAAGGATCGTTGTGTCGCGGGACCAGGATCGGCTTGTCATCAGTCAAACCTTTTTCACCAGATTGCATTGTCATCCGAGTTATGCCTGCATGCAAAATTTCATCTCTCCAGGCTTTATCGGAAATGATTTAATTTTGTGCCCAAAGATTCTAACCATTCCACACATCCCCAATGCAAGTTAAGGAAAAGCGGGTAAAAAAATATATACCAAAATACCTCTTGCACCCTGTCTATTGAGATAGGCTAGGGCCCCACATGACCCTCTACAGGATTAAGCGGATAATGATAATAATGTTATGAAGACATCTGCAGCAATAGACAAAGCACTGAATCAAAATGCATTGCACACAATTACGTGCAACTACAGCAAGTCCGGTAATACATTCCATCCGGCCCACTAAGCATAAGCACTGGTAATTATTTGTATTTGTCAGAAACGTATATGCGAGTAAGCTTCCCCGGATAAGAGGCATTTGCTAAATAATAAAAAAAATCAAACTACTGACATTTTTGTATTGATTTTGGGCCTATGTTAAAATACACCGTGCGTGGGAATTTGCAAGTTCTCTCCCCGTATCCGCGTGGGTTTTCGCCGGGCACTCCGGTTTCCTCCCACAGTCCAAAAACCTGCTGCATAGGTTGTCTTGCGGACTAAATTGCTCGCTGTGCCCGGTGATGGACTGGCGTCCCATCGTGGGTATATCCCTGTCTTACGCCCTGTGTCTGCCGGGATAGGCTCCGGCTCACCGCAACCCTGTACTGGACGAAGCGGTTTCTGACAATGAGATGAGAAAACTCTGATATTTCTACATAGGGCTATAGCGCGATACCCTACACTAAGTGTTGTGTATCTGTAAGGGGAGCGGGGATCGAGAGAGGGGGTCATTACCAATTTGTGGCCCTTCGTTTGCCTATTTTAGTTGAAATACGTTGGAGAGCCCTGGAACTAGAGATGCCTGATGTTCTTGCTTCCATGAAATTGAAAATGGTACATATGGCTCCTGCACAGGCACCACTCATCCATCAGTCCTCTCCGGCATGTCCTCTGTTAGACACCAGTCACCAATATAATCCATTCGTGACTCTGTTACAGCCATGTCTTGCCTAAAGTTCACTTTTTCTAGCGATAAATATTACAACTAATAGCAATTTGTTCCAATGGATTAGATCTTCCCGCTTGCACTTCTTGGGGCTATACACTTAATCTCCTATTATACGCCAACTATGTTGACCGAATACAAATATGCCCCTTCACCAAGGTATCAAACACGGGTGAAATTATTAACCACCTGGCGAATCAAGCAATATTATAATTTAAAACAGAAGTGCATAGTAGACTCTGGTGGCCTTTGGATCACGTGAAGCCATGTGAATCGATTACATCAACCTTATAGTACAATTTATTATGTTTGATGTGAATTTTCGAGTAAATAAAACACAATATAATATTTCAATTTCGAGAGCGCTTTTTTCACCCGAGTCAGAAAGCGCTGCACAGAGCTGCGGAGAGAACAGCATATCAACATCAGAGTGTATTAAATATAATATCATTTTATTTTACATGAAACTTTCATCTTATCTGAAACTCGTTCAAACAAAAACGTTATTGTTGTTGATTTTCCGTTCATGTATCGTGTTGCTGACATGCTGTTCTTGCCACAGATCTGTGCAGCGCTTTGTGACCCCCCCCAAGTGAAAAGCCCTCCAGAAGTGCAATTATTGATAGAAAAACAAAAATACAGAGTCCATAATATCCATGAATATTCACTGTCAAGTCGTTACTTGACGTAATAGCACCACCTTGCTATATACACGCAAGCCATATTCAGAATAATGCACACGGCTAAATTACAACCATACAAAAAAAATCCAGCTAGCATCTGTTTTTTAATGCAATACAGAACTTCAGACATTCAATTCGTATTCATAACATGCGTGGCGTGTATTTTCATTAAAGTTCCCTCTTGGCAATGATAATTAAGTGAACAATATTAGCAATGCAAACGTTGAAAATTAACCAGTCAACAATAAACACAATGAGACTTCCATATGACTATTGGCTACAATGATTCCCCTTGTAATTATGATTGGCTATTTGTGCAGTGTAAGCGACTAAAGTTCCATATTTGACTGGGCTAACAGAATGGTGGCGTAACGTACGCATCTCACGAGCATTTAATAAGAGATAGCGGAACGAAGTCCGACAGCTTAAATTGACGCGACTATAGACAATTGAAGTCTATGGCCGTTGTCTGGACTATTTTGATATTAATATATAACACACTGCTTCCGAGCACCCATATAGGTTTACAAACTCCTTTGCAAGGGAGAAAGTGATTTGGCACTCTGTTAAATATATTTTGTTGCAATGTAATAGAGAGATTGGGGAGCAATGTTCCCAAAGTGTCATTGTGATATACTTTAGAGCACAAACTGCACGTTGGTCTGCTGAAACGATGCCACCCAATTCTCTTGAGCTTGCAAGAGTTGGCTTATCCATCAACTATTAAATCACTATTACAGGTTGTGCCATAATTACAGCCTATTTTGATTCCAAACAAAATTAGCCATCAATTTAAACTTTGATATACACTACCTTGTATTTCTAAATTCATGTTTACCCTCTTGGTCTGCTGTGATATGCAACTGGCATTCCATTACCACCAGCTTCAGATTAAAACACTGGTTTACTCTCGACTTATGTGCATATTCAACATTCCAGTCAAGAGTTGCTGATCAACTGTAGAAAACCCACATATACCACTCGACCGAGGCCGGAACCCGGATTGTGGATGGTTTATACTAAAACACGGGGGTTATCTACCTTTTGCACGTTAAGAAAAACTTTGGTCCGGTCTTAGGTAGCGCTCGCGGCCCCCTGATGGATTGCAAGCCAAAGGTTGAACCAGCAGTACCAAACCATTCTCCTCTTTAGCAACTCACTCATGACCCAAGCTGCCCTATGACCATTGGCACCACAGGATTTCTTCCCTCTATCCCGGTCTATGCCAGTCGCCTCTCGCCATTTCCTTCCCTCTTCATTTGTTCTATAGCTCATTTTCGAATGGGGCTTCCAAAAAAGCATGCGGAGCACATTGCAAAAAAAAATCTTACTTCGGCATAATTTTAAAAAGAAACACCGTGTAATTTCGAGGAATACAGTAACGTATCAGCATGCGCACCACCCCTGGAATTCGTATTAACTCTGAAAAAGTCAAAAAGAAGAAAGACTGGCCTAGTGCTTGAACTAGCATGGCAGATTGACATGAACTAGTTTGTCCTTTCCATTTCCCGTGTCCAAACCAGCATTATACTATGGCAGCGTCCCAAAAAAACAGTGGCAGCTCACAAAAAAGGCGGCAGGGACGCCAGCGCTTATCTGCAAAAGGATGTCTGCAACCATCTCTCGCCAAATCACAACCGCCGCGGTTATGGTAAAATCTCTAAGCAGCCACCAAACACAGCTCGACACGAGACAGGTGTAAAGTGGAAGAGAGCTCGCCCGCAATCCAAGAGGTAGTGTCAACAAACGGAGCAGAGGCAGATGTGCCTGTCGCGGCAGGTGGTCACACGCACCAGCATTTGAACACGTGCATGCACGCGATATTTTGCATTGAATGAATGTGAGGCAAGGCACAGTATTCGTTCGTTTAAGTTGCAGGGAGGCGTCAGAAAGACAGCCATACAGTTAGGCGGCGCCAACATTTGCGAGACAGTGCGTCGAATACACTGTTACAGGCCAACTAATGAGTATTTTCTTTAGGTTATGCGAGGAAACAGAAGGACCCGGAGGAAACCCACAAAGAACAATGGGGGCGAACACACAACTCAGCATAGAGGCATCCAGGATGGGAAGCTAACCGCGTCGGGCAGGACCTTCTTTCTGCGATGCTGCGATGCACGGATGTTACCAAAGCTTACTTGTTTCAAACTGGTAGCGATCTACTAGCTCACGAGTAGATCGCTACCAAGATACTTAAACTCCTCCACTTGAGGCAGGACCTCTCCACCGTGGGAGTTTCCATTACCAACATTCGGTGGGGGCACATTTTAAAACCGCCTCGCCCGTCTTCGAATGTAGCCTGTCTACGTAAGAGGCAAAACGGGCGTGATGACATGTTAGTCATCAGCCACACCAAGCTGGCAGGGCTCCTACAATGGCGGTTTCCTGCCTTAATACGAGCAAAAATGAATGGGGGAGGAGGGGGAGGCGAACCATTCGTATCATTCTGGTTATATTCAATACCCATCAGGCGAAAAAGATTTACATCTCACTGGTTTTAACGGATGATTGATTCATCCGTGTAGAGCTCCACGCTTGGTAAATGTTACCAACGCTACACATCTCGAGTGGAGTTACACACTGCAGTCGCTTTACAAATTCCAGTTAATCGGCCAAATCTTCCAGGCTTTGTTGCAGATGGTGCCCACAGCCATCAGATAAAAGGCCCGAACGCCACCAAATTCCTGGAATGTTGTGGCCGGAGGCTGCGGGCGTTGAGTTTTCTTCGTCTGGGTAGGGCCATTGGGGAGTGAGATCGCGGTGAAGACGGGAAGAGAGGCAGGAGGGTGCGTTTGAGCGCGCTGTCGCGCTCTGACACATGGCACTACCGCTTCGTCAACAGGCCGCAGCGGAGACGCACACGAACGGAACCAACGCCGCCTCCCCTTTTATCCACGAAAATATAAGCAGGTTCTCTACTGATGCGCTTCCTTCAGTGCCGACTCTGTCATTAATGTCTTACCGACAAGTGTCTGGATGTGTAAAACATCCTCATGGGATTCAACAATACCGCCGCCGCCATCCCATCACCACGCTGGGGCCAAACTGACGATGGACGTTAATAACAGCGAAGAGGATGACTGACAGGTCAACAGCTGCTTTCCCACGTTTCAGACAAGTCCCGTTGTGGACGCCCTTTTTATAAAGACAACGTAGATTCGCAGTATTTCTTAAATGTAAACTGGACGGAAACGTTGAGCTATGTGGCTCTTTTTAGCAGTTGTCCCAAGCGGGGAGGGTTAGGCACGTTGCAACGTCTCAGGGAATCGAGACAATTTCGTCAGGACAATTCACTTAGGCAGCGTGGGAGAAAACTGTAGCACTCGGTCAAACACATACGCGTTCATCATGCACGCGCAACACAGGCATCTAAGCCGGGAATCGAACCGTGGCGTTTCTTGCTGTGAGGTAGCAGCGTACCGCCCCCATTCATAATCGCTTGGGCAACGCCACTGCATCAGGATGATTATGACGACGAATCCGCACCCCGCAACGGCGCCACACGCGCAACAAATGACACCGGCAGGCATTAGCACGAACTGGGAGCCGGCAGCCATGTGGCGAGGATTATGTCTAAGTTTCCCAGGCATTTACCAGGCCTGGTGGCCGACACCTCTTTCGCGTTACCGCAGACGCCTCCGTCTATAAACCGAGACACGGTGCGCTGACGGGTTTACGTAACACACACCAGATGGAGAGAACTCTCATATCGTGAGAGAATCATTATACAATCCTACTGCGAAAAATACCACGGACATTAAATGTGGCGCCAACCCGCCACTTTGTGATATCGACCAATTGGTGACAACAGTTAGATCTTGCACTCATGTGCAAGTGCAATGGCTAAATAAATACTATATACTCGTACAAGACAGAATGCCCCACTAATTTGACTGGAAAACCTATCGTCACCAAGCATCATGGAAACCTTTTGTCTGGAACCATAGTAATTGCATTTCTACGGGGCCTTTCACCCGAGTCACAAGCGACAACATATTCTCTAACCTATGGTCTTCAAAATCCACGCTTACAGCAGTGGTGCGATCGTACTATTCCAGAAACGACTACTGAACTATCCAGCACAAAATGTATTACTAAGCATTTTAACTGCAATGAAGGTCACACCATTTTAACGGCAATGCAGGCCCTCCTTCGTGCCTTACGTAAGGCACGTCTTGCCACACCACGGCGTGTTGAAGACAATCCATGCAACGGTGCCAAATGTCTGCCGGCGAACAGGCACCAAGGTTTCTAAATTCGACATTTACACCGTTAATGGCTCAGCTGTGACTAGAGCAATCATCATCGCTTACTTGCAGACTAAAGCACCAGGTCATTCTTGCAACTATGACTTGTTAGTCAGTCGTTCTTACTTGGTTAAACAAAATATGACCAGCTAATAAACTTTAGCAGTGAAAAAAAATCTCAACCCCTGCCCATGATTATTCATTGCGACGTAAAATATCACGAAAACCAGGAAGGGCAAAAACAATAATGAACACTGCGCGGTCAGACCACACAATGGGAAGTTCGAACACGGTTTTTTTTTAAGTTTCCTTGACCATAGAAGCAAAGAAATAAAACCACAGCAAAGTTTGTTTTCACATCATGACATTGAGACGGCAATACGATCCTCAGACAAGCGCGATGGTGTGAAGCACTGTCTTAATCTTGTACAGGAATCCTGTGGACCAGCCTTCACTACTCAGCACTAAAGCAAGAACGATTACCTTCATTATTTGAAAAACCACATCTGCCTCAACCAGCACGCACAGGGCCCGCTGTGGCCATGGCGGAAAGCATCTCCCTGTACTGGGCGAGGAGGGGGGGGGTCTCGTCCGGGGTCCATTTCCTTGACTCATCTCCTCGCGCTTGCGTCCCAGTTCCTCCTCGGGACTATCACCATCGACTTTCCCCGCCACATCTCCCATCTCCTTTAAATTAAATTTTTCCACGTTTCTCCCACCCGCCCCATCTCCCTCCCCGCACCTCGACTCAACGCAGAGCCAAATCTCGCTACGCACATCTCGCTATGAATGGCGGAAGAGCCACAATGGGCGTCGGCCAAGCCCCGCGTATCATCATTGCCCATGTCATCTCCCCCGATGCATCTCCATGGAGGTAGAGGCTCTGGGCGTTGCCTCTGGCCTGTCTATCTCCCCCCGTACCTATGAAGAGGGAAGTGCCTCTGGCCTGTCTATCTCCCCCCGTACCTATGAAGAGGGAAGTGCCTCTGGCCT
>JAZEWT010000025.1:11625566-11639068 GCA_036362905.1 Mordacia mordax
AATTGCACTTCTGGAGTGCTTTTCACCCGAGGGTTACAAAGCGCTACACGGAGCTGTGGCGAGAACGGCATGTCAATATAATGATGCAGGTTTGTCAATAGCTAACATTTGTGTGTGTTTTTTTTAATATAAATCTAAACTGGTGCAAGGCAGGGCTATGCCCCCGATGGGACCGCAGTCCATTGCAAGGCAACGTCGAGCAATTAAGTTTTCAGACCATTTAATATAGCCAGCAGCAGTAGCTTACCCATCCCCGTTGTACAACTGTTACAAAGAGCTACGAAGATGAATCTCATCTCATCTCATTATCTGAAACCGCTTAATCCTATATAGGGTGACGGTGAGCCGGAGCCTATCCCGGAAACACAGGGCGTAAGGCAGGAATACACCCGACGACGGGACGCCAGTCCATCGCCGGGACGAAGATGAATGGTTGCTTCTATTAAAAAAGTAATCTGCTCCGGGTTCGTACAGTTGGCATTATGAACACTGCGTTTACGATTTTCGTCCAAACTTGCTTCACTCCAGTGGGCACCGAGGATGGTCGTCTGAACCTCCACACAGAGACACATACAAATCCCTTCTCCTGACAGGGTCCTCTCTCTACCCCCTTCGCTCTCCGGTTGCTCCCACTAGCAGAGTACCCGCCCTACGGGAGATCCTTTTTTTTTCCCACGAGTCTAACAAGTTCTGCCGACGTCTCTTGTCGATGACGTTTCCTCCAGACGTGGGTTTCCTCCTTAATCAAGGCAGAAGATTGCTCAAGACGGTTCGATGGCGCCAGTGCAAAACGTGGCAAAGTAAAGGTTCAATTTAGAGTTCCGTAAGAGAAATCAGTCGGTGGAAAGTGAAACTGAAATGAGACAAAAGCATTGTTGTTATGCAAATGCGGTGTGTGCTCGTGAAGGGTTCCAACCGGATGAATGTCAGTGCGGACAGTATATACTGTACATATTTGTAAACACTTGCTCCATTAAAAATACCATAGATTTCGTACACAAGCCATCGGCCGTCCCATGCACTTTAGTTCAACAGAAGCAAAACTCCGGACCCATTTTACAGTAACAGTTGCTAATTTCTACTGAGCATTTACGAGCAGCAAATAGTTCTGTTGCCTCACAGCAAGGCGACCCTGGTTCTACAGACACCGGGCCCCCCAACCCCAAACCGGGAACTAATAACGCACGGGGCGGCACGGTGGCCCAGTGGGTAGCGCTGTCGCCTCCTCACAGCAAGAAGGTCCCGGGTTCGATTCTCTGCACGGGTGCTGTGTGGAGTTTGCGAGTTCTCTCCCCGTGTCCGCGTGGGTTTTCGCCGGGCGCTCCGGTTTCCTCCTACAGTCCAAAAATATGCGGCTGCATATGTTAATTGGCTTGCAGACTAAATTTCCCACAGTACCGGGGATGGACTGGCGTCCCATCGTGGGTATATCCCTGCCTTGCGCCCTGTGTCTGCCGGGATAGGCTCCGGCTCAGAGCGACCCTATACAGGACTATGCGGTTTCCGACAATGAGATGAAACTGCGGTCGTGTTTCCCGACTAATGCACATCAGCTCCGAGTTGTTGGGCAGTGATGGCCAGGGCCAGCTCTCGGTGCGAGGCAATGGGACCAACGGTTCGGAGCGCCAAGGCTCAGCGGCACCCAAACTGTCCCACAGGAAAACGATAAACAATGAATCGAACTAACCAACGCAACGCAATTAAATGTGCCACCGCTGTAAAAAAAAGTGTGATAAATATTTTAAGCTCCAAACTAAGCACATGGTGTGCTAATGAAACAGAAAACCGCAGCATAATCAGAAAAATTAAAAAAGGCCTGAAACCCTCATTAACGCGCTAATTTACTTCCCCAACTCAAATATTGAGGAAATGCGTTGTAGAAATTTGGTTAACCGCAGTTTTCCTTATGTATTCACAAAGATCTTAGTTTCTCAAGAAACGTGTTCCGTGTCTTTGTAAAAACCCAGTTAAGTGGCGCGCAGCATAGTATCTGCAGCCATCGTGAGAGGTATGCTGGCTGTTGTGGCAGGGTTGGGGTCACCCAGCCAGACCGTGGCGCAGTGGTAACATCTGCGTCTCACGCAAAGAAGGTTCTGCTCGAGGCGATTCGTTTCTCGCCTGGGGCGCCTTTCTGTGTGGCGTTTGTGTGTTCTCTCTCACCCTGTTCTGCGTGGGTTTCTTTCCACATCTCATTGTCTGATGACATCATAATATAAGTGTCCGGCAAATGTTGGCGCTGGCTGAGTGCATGGCTGCCTTCCCCTCGCTACTCTGTGGTTTCCTCACACCTCCATAATATCAATAATAAAAGTTGCACTTCTAGAGCGCTTTTCACCTGAGGGTTACAAAGCGCTGCACAGAGCTGTGGAGAGAACGGAAAGTGAATCACGGCATAACACTTTTGGTATAAGTCACCCTGGATAATGGCGCCTGTTAAATAAAATTTTTAAACAATAATCTTTTACAGGGTTGCAGGGGAGCCGGAGCCTATCCCGGCCAATAGAGGGCGCAATACGGGGGAATACCCAGGATGTGACGGTAGAAGCAGCGTGTCTTTGGATGGTGGCAGGAAACCGGCGTACTCGGCAATAACCCACGCGGGCACGGGAAGAGCGAGAACTCGCAAACTCCACACAGAAAGTGCTCCTGGCACACCGGGCGATTCTAATGGAGATGATTAATCGATGCATTGAAGTGAAATCAATTTTCACGATGCTGTGATGGACTGGCGTCCTATCCTGGGTGTATTCTTGTCATGTGCGCTTTGTCTGCCGCAATTATATCGATGTATTCACATCGATATAAATTCAATTTGGTGATGAAAACCCTGTAGCCACTATAGGAGCTAAGTTCAGCAATGAAAAGGGTGATTGAACCAATTGCAAAGGGTAAGTTGTTCTCACGCACAGATTTTACAAACCAACTTTTCACAATTTATATTCACAAAAAACCTTTATTTCCAATTTCAGCATTTTAGTTTTCGCAGAGCACAAAATATGGCGAGTTTTTTTTATTTATTTCCTTTAAAGTTACTCAGAATAAACTATTACAGCAGGGATGGCCTATAGTTACAAATGGCTGCGAAGACAGGAATTGTTCCGATGAATTTATCGTTTTTCAAATTCCTGCAAAAGCAAAATAAGTCAGAAAACTGAAAACACTCACCTACATAAAAACATGACTTTTTTTTGCTTTTCAGATTTTTGTCCTTTTAAGTTTATATACAAGATATGGAACGAGTGACCGTCCATATTTCTTAGCTGTAACAGATGATACACCTTATTCTGCAGCATAAAAAAAAACACCTTGCAGAGCTCAACACAAAGCCTAAATATCTAATCACTCCCGTTTACTTGCATTTAAACGTATAACCTTTAAGTCCCAAGTTAAGGGGCAGTACGATGAACAGTGAAACGTTGTATCGGCTTAGGTTCACGGCTCTGATGAGAACATCTCTCAAAAGCTGCTCATTCTGGATAGCGAGATCGTGCGTGGCTCCTCTTTCCTTTTCGCCGTTTAGCCTGATGGCCTCCAAAGCAGGAGGCAAACCATCGCGAAGGGAAGCACGCTTGATACGGCGATCCCGAAAGAGCAGCTCTTCAGCGGAACTCAGTAGAAAGTCGGTCATAACAGAACAGCTGACAGTGTTAGGCCTTAATCACTTTTACAATGGTTGGTTACTACTGTGCACAATGCGCCACCATATTTTATTAAGTCGTCCAATCATTATTTGAACAATCAAGAAGAGCTTTGCTGAAACTGTACAAAGTTTTACCAGAACTTGAAGCTGTAAAAAATTATATCAAGATTGGCTCACAGAAAATATCGAGGAAAATGCAGTTATACTTTCGCGATTCTAAGACGATGCACTCTGTGATGTTATTTTAACTTAAGAGTTGGACACGGTGCGGAGCGGATTACAATGCAGTCGGCGTGTGTGTGATCAGGTTTGTAGAGCTTTGTTGACACCAGGGGCATGCTTGGGATGCGCTTAATTTCCCGAAACGTCTTATAATCACAGAGATTAAAGGAAAGCTTCTGGTCTACCAACGGTGTCCGTACGCCATGTAAATGCTAATGCATACGCATTCTTAATACTCTATTAGCAAGCGTCACCAGGAATGGCTCAACAGCATCATCAACGTCTATTTTAACATCAGCTGCCAATGCTTCTAAGTTGCTGGAAAGTTGGTAGAAAGCAACTATTGCAATGTTAAAGTTGACTTAAAAAACACGAAAGCGGAATAAGTTTTACTCGAACAACCCACCCTCGACATTACGAGAATGGAACGAGGCGAATGATGGCGCAGATGTTATGCCACCGCGACGTGAACCCGGTGACCTGGTTCAATTCCCAGCCACGGTTAAGATCAGTCGGGAAGTGTGATGTAGACAGGCCCCGCCGCCGTCCCGCCTCTTTTACCAACTTGCACTGACCAGTACGGTGAAGTATAGTCAAACCACCCTCATGATCTTGTGAGAAATCCCCCTTCATCCAGAAGTGGATCGACAAAGCGCTGTTAATGAATTACAAGGGCATGGGGGCTCAAGAAGTGGAGTGAGCAGGCCCCCAATTGCAAGGTTGCAAGTTAGTTGGGGGTTGTCCCATCATCCCTGCAGGTCTGATAAAATAAGCACCACTTTGAGGGGAACGTCAATATTGCTTGTCATATGGAGAGACATGGCCCCCACCACAGCAATGTGGAATTTCCACCACTGGCTCAGGGCTGTAAACAGGAGATGCACAAACACCAAGGTGATTGTTTAAGCAAGGATCACTTTGACTTTTCTTCATGTAGCCAAACACAGCAGCACTGGCCTGACTGCAGACATTCGCGATGCTGTTGCTGCGAGCGATATGAGTTAATCCGGCACAGTATAAAAGCGTGATCACGTGCAGCCACCTCAAACAGGTTTTGCTGGTTTTCCAAATGAGACCGCGGACAATGCAAGTTGTGTAACAGAAACGCTTTGAGGCAAGCGGCCAACGATTGTGCACAACGCTGACACCCAAACCAACCCGGCCGCGAGGTGACGGGAGACCAAATCCGTTGGGGGTAATGTACTACGCTTGTAATCGCAGGACACGAGGTCTCGTATCAATCAGCCACCGGCGTGGTGGCGGTGTTGTGACGGCCGTCTTCTCAGCTGTTGTGGGACGCGTGTGTAGAGAACAGGTCGTTATTTGAAGTCTACGTTTTCGTCAGTGACCGCGTACAGTCCTCGCTCTCTTCTTTTGTGGACCTCCACGTGACGTTCCGGTTTAATTTTGGGTCTCCGAGATGGCAACCCGAACAAGAGGTTACGGTAGCAACATGAAGTCGTCGCTCGGCTTCGGCGCGTGAGAAAAGCCAGCGGTGCACATGCGTGACTTGCAACATTCGACAGATGTACGGTTCAGCACACCAACCAATAACACGTAAAAATCGATCAAGGGGCAGCCCCGCAATTGCCCGCTCACTCCACGGCCGGCAGAAAGGGCATCCACTGGCTTTACAACACACACGAGCTGCTAATTAATTTACCGCGGAGAACGGATTTCTACTGCTGGATGGACAGAGACGGTGGTGAGGGGTGGATTTAAGAACATTGCCCCGGTGTGGCCATTGCCGTGCAGGAAGACGCTGCCACGTGAAAGTGTATTTAGGGATTTAAACTAAATGTAATTTTTTTTCCCCCACAATATGCCGATGCTCTGATGTACAGCCGAATGCCGACTGTGGCAGATGTTAAAAACAAAGTTAACCAAACACATATTTTCGCCGTATTGAAAAAAAAAACGAATGTTACTAGTGTCGCAAACTATTTAGCAAAAATGCCTAATGCCTATATAACGTATGTGCTTCAGTGTAAGAAAAGACATAAATATTACACCAGTAATACAAGGAACAAAAAGAAATCCACAAAGCAAACACTTTGTAAACAATTTAAACCTCAAAAGAATCACGTGATAACATTAATACAAATAAGTTAGCGCAAAAAAATGTAAAAAGTTCTAATGGGATTGCTGTGAGCGTGAACATAAAAAAGGTTGGTAGCATCACACGACACCCGATAAAGAACAGTATATCTAACTTAACATCAGTAAAAGATTGACCTAAACACCATGCAAATCAGTTACCGTTAATTTGCTAGAAATGCGCGTTAATGAACGCATCTACGCGAATAAACTTAAAACAGAATATCTGCGCTGCAGCCAGGGTCACAAACCGTTGTGGTTTAGCTGGGAGCCTCCTGCAATCAGCATCGATCTCCCCCCTCCAATAACTATTGACAGCAATCCGGGAGATATTTGAATAGGAACGGTGTAATTCACGAGATCACGCAAAATATCGGGAAGAGAAGGAAATCTCCCCTCGGAGCTTTCGTCGGAGTTGGCGACCCGAGTTGGAGCGAGAGAGAACGCAGCGAGGTGTTGCTCGCTGCAAAGTGCTTGCTGATCCTATCAATCAGCACGAAGCGTGTGGCTTGCTGACCCCAACAATCAGCACGAAGCGTGTGGCTTGCTGACCCAATCAGCACGAAACGTGTCGCTTGCTCACTCAATCAGCACGAAACGTATCGCTTGCTCACTCAATCAATCAGCACGAAACGTATCGCTTGCTCACTCAATCAATCAGCACGAAACGTGTCGCTTGCTCGCGAGAGTGGGTTGATGAGCGGATGGTGGTGGTGGGCAGAGAAAACTCAGAATAAAACCCTGGAAGAGGATGAGCGGTATCTGAAATGTGCAAGAAGTAAAATATTGCTTTACGCCTATGAGTGTCAAATTGTATCCATCAACATCACCAACGTGGTATTGCTTAATAAAATAACACACAGGCATCGTTGATTATGTGTCTCGTCGTGTTGTTTTTTGGGAAAGACGCGCTTCTGCACAAGGCGCAGAGGCCTGCGTTTATAATTCAAGCGTGGTGGAATATTGCAGAAAGGGAGAGGGTGGCGATGCCGATGCCAAGGATGGTCTGAGCACGTCTCTGTACAGCTGAAATAAAAAAAGGTTCGCAAGATCATCTGCGCGTGTGGCCGGACTTACGCCGCGTTTAAAGCGTCTGGCGTACAGCATTGATTTGGTCAGCATTACAAAAATATGCAGTCTTAAACTGAGTCGACAACAGTCTGCCAAGTGCTCCGGTCTGTGCAGAGCGATTCATTGAGCCAATCTCACATAACTGCAGTGATCAAGGTCACTCAGTATTTCGTTTACACAGTACGATCGTACGCTCTTTCTACCTCCCCCCCCCACCTCAATATCATCAAGGCAGTCAATCGGTGAACCGAGTAAATATTTGAAAACGTATTTAGCAAATCGCCAGGCTATGTTTCTAGTAGATTACCTTAGTCTGCGTCTCGGTTTGAGTGTTTAGTTTGGCCGATTCATAGTCAGGTGTGCTTTGGGTGCACGCCAGCGGAGGTAAAAGTAAACCAGTCCGGTCCGGTAGGGCATACTTGTAAGAAAGTGGCCGAAAGCATTGAGTACAGGTGGGCAAGAGGGTGGGGGGTTGCGTTAGGATCGTCGCGGTAACAAATGTAAATTACTATCACCTCTGCCTGGCCAGTACTAGTACCTGCCGTAAGCATAGCCACGTTTGATGATTTTCGTCGTTATGTAAACCTTCACGTCACTGTTTTATATAATAAAATTAAAACGTTTGCGGAATGGAGAACACGCTGTCTTTGCACGATCGCTGCAGAACCAGTTCATTCTGCATCCCGATTTATTTTTGAACAAAAGAGAAATGAAATTTTAAAATGCAAGAAAAAAAACGTAATTTAAAAACAGTGCGCTCCTAATCTATTTTGAGGCATGCTCAGATGATTTCGAAAACGTTGTAATCTTATAAAAAAAATAACCAGTGATAAAACAAAACCGTTAAATAACACTAGAAACACTGAACCACGGTAAGCAAGTCTAATGTTTCTGTAAATGACCAGTAGTGCCTTATGTAGTCGTGGTTGATACATTTTTCGACATTTTTCCAAAAGTTAAAAGAAAATGATCACAGGACCTGATGTATAACTGCGTGTTAAACTTAATAAAGGGAGAGAAAAAATCCACCAAGCTAATGTGAAATTAAAAACACGCCGATTTGTGCATAACTTTGCCACTTCAAGTTCACACCAAGCAGAGGCGATAGCGACAAAATTACACACAAATGTGGGGGGCAGTCACAACGCAATACCTTGGGGGGGGGCGGTTAATAATTCCTGTTTTTAAAAATATTTTTCAAGATCTGACACCCATAGTTGGGTGCTGCTCTTCGAAGGTGTGAATGATCGCGACGATGCATACGTGGGCACAGCATGTGTCAGCCAGTGCAGGTGCGTCCCTTAATAGACGTGATTCAAACGTTCACCGCAGCAAACCTAACGGCCGATTCAGTGACCATCAGTGACCGCAGGAGAACTGCTGTCATGGCTCTCTTGCCATCGCAGTAAAGATATAAAGGTGCAGCCCTGTAACCGTTTGCTAATGCCCCCCGCTGGCGGAAGGGCCTCTAATAAAATAATTACAGAGCTCCCGAGAGCGCTCGTGTAGATCGCATCTGACGCTACTTTTCGGTTCACAGGCGGTGGGAGTACCCACACTTTACCCCACCATACGTGACCTGCCGGTCGGCTAACTATAGTTGAACGAAGGTTCGGCGGATGAGGTTGAGAATTTAAGAACATTTCCATGATCGTTTCACCTGCTGTGCCAGAAGAGGGAATTGAACTGGTGACCTGTGATTCACAAATCCAGTGTTATTGTTAATCACCGTTTGCAGCACGCTATGGTAAGGATTTAATATAAACCGCGTACGCTTTCAGATTGTTTTAAAAATCCCAAGCACGATCGAGTCGTGTGCATGATTTAAAGTAAAAACACTTGTGTTATTATCATTAACCTCACCTTAAACTTTAACCGATGTTTAAAATAGTTCTTTCGGAGAGTCGTTTCAGTTAAAGTTTTAAAAAAATAGTGTACATGCAAAAAAAATAACTTAACGCCTTCAACCTAGCGTTACTGTCCAGCTAGTGACCCGAGTGACTGAACCTACGCTCATTTCTCGTGAGATATTAAAATGTTCGTGATTTTTCTTTGCATTACTGCTGCAGCATTCTGTACAAAGCGTATATATATGCGGTCGCCTTTACGAACGTACCAATTGAAATGGCTCGACGGGAAATTAAATGACGGACCTGAGCTGCATGAGAGTCGCAACGAATTCCCAGCTATTTACATCAGGCACAGAGAAAAGCTTACAATCAGGGGGGTGGAAACCGACAAGACGATGCAAAAAAGATCCGGCTGCCGTGGTTTGTCAACGGCCGTGTGTTCTGCTTTGACGGAAGGAGCTCAATCGCGTAAAACTATATTCGGGTCACGTGTAACCCAATGAACTGGCTTCGCTCGTGTCCCAAAAAATGTCCTATTCGTCAGTGAAAAGTGGAACCCTACAAAAAACCACAAAAGCAGAGGCATAATAAAAATAAAACAGTAGAATGGAACCGTTACAAAACCTAGCTGTAACAGCTGAAGTCCCACTTTCATCACGTTGGTCTGACGTACTTGGCTCGCTCCCTAGGAATGTGGAATTTCCAAAGAGAAGTACCACCCCATGCTTCTTCGACCAGCGGGGCCTCGTTTTTTATTTGTTTGTTAATTGGAACCGACGTTAACGCGTGACGCATTTAATGATGTGTGCTTCGTATTCAAAAGCCCGACTCTCTGCAGTTCAAAACGGGTTGTGGTCTGGAGAGCGCTTGCAGATCTCGAACCCGCAACGCCGCACTTTTCCGTGTCATTAAATCTATCGGTTTTACGGCCAACACTAATTTTCTTCCATTTGCAATGTTATTTTCTCATCGTTTACGGATTTCGGTTAACTCAATCTTAGACAATAGCCAGGCTTCTCCGTGCAGAGGTAAACACGGCAGCACCCCTACCACTCACTCCTCCGTTCGACTTCTACACGCGACACGCACAATATGCGCCTCGCGTGAGGATTTAAATGCGCGGCCCATTGAATGAGCAGCAAATTGAGGCCATCGACACGTGCAGGGGCGGCGCCCTCCACTGCCATCAGCCGAGGTGTTGAGCAACCGCAGTTGAATCGGACTCGACCGCGTGCTGCTACGTCGCGTTGGTGCAAGTGGTACGCGACGTACGGAGAACGAACTCGAGCCGCTGCTCGCCGATAACACGGCGGAGCCCTGAGAGAAAACAATATCGGGCGACATTCGTTGCGGCCCTTCTTCAGAGCGTCGAGTCACGATGAAGAGAGGCAGTGATGCGTTTACTTGCGCGGCGGTGTCGTCGATGAACGCGGAGTGCTTGTGGCCACACGAGGATTGTTGGTTCACTGCCGTGAGGAGTGGTGACAGGGAAACCTGTGCTATCTCCTCCCTCCCTACCAGAGGATTGATCTCAAGACCCGCTCTTGAGGTATTCCTAAACATCGAACTGTGAAAACCTGTTCCCGAGACGAGCACCCCTTCACTCATCGTCACTTCCCCAAACACAAACAAATTCTGTTCTGGTCAAACACAAGTTAACATTTAGTGGGCTGTTCGTGAGCAGGGGGCCAATCTTTTTTGGTAATTAAGACGTTAAAATAATACGCCGTCGTACTTGAAAGACAAGCCATGGCAACGTGCCATCCGATCGCGCTCCCCGTACGAATTCCCATCGCCCACCTCTCCGTCGCTTTCCCTCTCCCAGTCACGCGGCGTCGCCGGGCCGGCACTGCGTGGGACGCCGCCGACCCACGCGGGGCTGCCCCTGAAGCGCGTCCCGTGACGTTTCGCCGGGTGGCGCGGGAACAACCCCAGTAATTCCAACACGTTCCAGGTTTCCCTTTGCAAAACGTGCGGAAAAAATCCTTCCAACTTTGCCTGCGGTTCTGCGACGCGGGTCGCGTCGCACTGTTTTGCTGTCCCGACGTTTCGTAGTGAGTGCCAGAGCAGCTTATTCAAGGACCAAACTATCTTGCTCCCCATGTACTGGGAGCTACGCGAAATACCAAATAAGCCGCAAGCGCGTGGAGTGAAACGCCCGACGTCGCAAGCATAAAAATTAAAAGAAACATCGGATTAAAACGTAGCATGAGAATTGCTCTTAAAAGCTACTCTTTTGAGATAGCCGTCTCGAGCGTGCCTCCTCTTTCCTTCGCACGTTTCTTCTCCCAGCGCAGACATCATCGGTCTTGGGACTTCCGACGGTGCCAATGTGCGAGGCGAAACGTTGCGGAGGACGGGAGGAACGCTCGACACGGCCATCATGAAAGACCCGCTCGAGAGAGCAATTCTCACACGCGGAGCTGTCGAAAGCCCAGAGACACAAACACGCACGGCGGCCACGCGAAGACACACCGCGACGTTTCATTCCCTGCACCGAGCCGCGACAACGGCAGGGCCCACGACGCCCGACGCCCGCGAAACTGTCCGCGGTCGCGAGCTCCGGCCTGTCCGCCGTTCTGCAACCGCGACCCTCACACCGGGGGGACGACGACCACACGTGGCGCTGCGGGACCATTCGTGCGATTGTTTCGAAACGGTCTCCGCTCGCCGCGAACGTTCACAGCGTACGGCCGTGCACAGCTGTGAAGGCACCCGGTGTCACCCCTCCCACGCACGTAACACTGTTTGCTTTACTTTGTGATTACAAGGATCAAGGGGGGGGGGGAGGAAAGTTTGTGCATTTGCATTATTTGAATTCGCGCTAGGTTTTCGCTTCGTATAAAACAGACACGCGCGCACGTGCGATTCATCCGGACGGGGACTCCGACATGATCGCAGAGTGAGGGGGGACGTTTAATCTGCAATTGCTTTTTTTTGTTTTTGCATTTCCGTTCACAGAGGTTCTTGCCCTTGGAGCAGCTGGCCCCATCGGGAAGCTTCCTTCGCATCTCCCACCACCTCCAGCACTGCCACCACCGCCGCCGCCACCAATGCCGCTGCGGCTGCCATTGCTGCCGCAAGCGACACCGTCACTAATGGCTGATTTCACCAGTTCATGATGGATGTCCGGTTCAGCGTCATGAAGTACACCTGGCTGGTTCCTCCAGAACGCACGGACGCGAAGAACACCTGGTGCCCGGAGGGAAGACGGGGGCAGAAAGGGACACCTCATTACCACTAGCAAAGCACCTGCACTACGGTCCTTCTTGCTCTAAGCTTTTCCTCCTGGCGCAATATATTTTTTTATTTTCCAACCCAATTTTAGATTTACGTGGCACTTTGCAAGCTTTGAGTGCGGAAGGCACTTTAAAAATGTACATAATTGTAAATTATTTTCACGCTTGGTTTTTTGAAGCAAACGAGAAACAAAAACCTCGGACAATCTCGCGACTTAGCGGCGACCCGCGATTGTCGCAGAGGCGCTGGGTGCGATTAACCGGGGCGGGGTTCAACGTCAAGCGGTCACCGCCCCAATGAGTCCGCGTCTATTTCAGTCTCAGCCGCCTTGTGGGCCTGCAGGCATTACCTTTCAGCGGCTGTGAAAACCCACGGGCGGGTAATTAACGGTGACTAACGACGACCGACGAAGAGAAGCAGGCACACGGCGAGGCTGGCGAGGTATGTACACGGACACAAGAGCCGGATAGATCAACAGACACACGAGAGAGAAAAAGAGACAAACAGCCCCCGTATAGCCGTTAACAGAAACTGTGAGGGCGAGCGCAGTTAGCGAGTAGCATTTGCGAAAACTGGCACAGCACACGTGAGGGTGGGTGGCCAGCACCATGCCCGATCACCGTTGTCTGCTCAGTTGTGTTACGGACGTAGTACACGAGGTACTTATTTGAGGCCGAGTCTACCCAGGGGAAGCCCGACACTGGCTCCGTGACCGTGAGCGGGAGTTGAACTCAGTTCGCCGGGGGTTTGTAGCCTAGCGCTCTAACCGCCGCATTACTGCTTTTCGCACACATGCGCATAAAGACAAAGTTCCCCCATATAGCCTTCAACAGACTGTGGTGGGGTAGGCGCCGTTACGTCAGCGGTAAGCACCTATCATAGCCGGTAGAGTAACACGAGAGGTGTGGTGGGTGGCCAGTGCCACACCTAACCAACAAAAGCCAAAGACCGCCCCCCCCGCTTATTACCCCAACTGACTCACGGAACAAGTGTTGTAAGGTGAGCAACACCTCCGACAGTGACTTTGAGGCAGGGTGGGTGAATGGCCACAAAATACACAAAGATCACCCATGTAGCCTTAACAGACCGTAGGGTCAAGTGCGGTTAGCGAGTTACGCCTATGAAGGTCGACACGGCACATGAGGAGGTGCGTCACCAGCACCACGCCCGGCCGTCTTTGTTTCCTAGTGGCGATGTTTACATACTGCAATAGGTGTTCAATTGAGGCCGAGTTAACCTAGAGGAGGCTCAGGATTGGTTCATAAAATCATCGCTGGTGTTGACCGTGAGCAGGGATTGAACCCGGGTTGCCGAGTTTGTAGCCCAGTGCGCCAACTGCTGAGCCACGGCTCCTAGTAACTCACGCACGTGGGGGGAGAGGA
>JAZEWT010000025.1:11695803-11705885 GCA_036362905.1 Mordacia mordax
CGGCATCGATCGCAGGAGCTCGGCCGTAAACTCCGTCATCTGTCGCACATCAACACGGCGGCCACGACGGCGCAGGGGAGGCGGGCGGGCGGGCGGGCGGTGGCGACGTCGTAAATAACGGAGCAGTCAAGCGGTGGCGGGTGGTGGTGGCTGATCGCGCTGCTTAGACGTCTCAGGATTTCCGACTTGGCGGCATCGAGCGTTTCTCCGACGCGCTTCGTGATCTGCGCGGCGACGCGTAGCCATTTGGCGTTGTTGTCGCCGACGTTTCGCCGTCGAGGCCGCGTGGAGCACAGCGTCGGGAACGTCGCGCGCAGCGTGCCCGGAGAGCGCGTCGGTGGCCCCTCGCGTGCGCACATGCACGGGCGCGCGAGCTTCTCTGGGTCCTCCGGTTTTATCTCGCACACGAACGCGCTCGCCGTGAGGTCGGATGCAAACGTCGAAATGCGCGCGGCGCAGGACGCGCGGCTCTGCGCGATTCGGCCATGACGACGGTGTTCAGCGCGCGCCGGTGGAGACCTTGAACTCTCCCCAGCCCTCTGGGATTTCCCCGGGGGGAGCCCCAGCATTGGATCAGAAGCTCATCACTGGTGGTGGCCGTGAGTGAGAATTGAACGTGAGATCCGACAAAGCTGAGTAAATTGCCCCTCCAAAAAATGTGTGCCCTGCGATGTATCCGTGTAACATCCTGGGTATTCCCCGCCTTGCGCCCTCTGTCTGCCGGGATAGGTTGTGGCCCCACGTGACCCTGTGCAGGATTAAGCGGGTATTGATAATGATGATGATCCTACAAGGGCAGCACGGCACTCACACACACGTCTAGGATCTCCCTTCCCGCACTCCATTACCTGCGGTGTAAATGTCATTGGGCGAGACTCTCAATCTACTTGGCTCAGGTTGGTTTGGGGTAAACGTTTCTTCTCTGGATCTATACCCTACCACTAACCTACCTACCAACCCACCTACCTACCAACCCACCCACCCACCTACCAACCCACCCACCTACCAACCCACCCACCCACCGAGGATCCCTTCTTCCGTGCCTATGCCTTTCTACTATGACCGAGAGGTTTGACTGCAATGCATCCCGCATCTCCATTGAGCACCCGGTAAATATCGAGCGGCTGCGTCTCGGCGTGAAGTGCCTTCAGTCTAATAGCAAATAAATAACACCGGGAGGCGAGACCGTGACAGTAACAACTTGAGTAGTGAGTGGCACTCTAATGAGGCTGCTATGCCTACAACCCTACTCCCCTCCATGCTCTCCCCTACCTCCCCCTGTCATCTCACTCTACTCCCTCTCCACATATGCTCTAAATCTCCCCTTTCATCAAGTTCTCAAATGCTTAACAACAAAAAAACGTACAGTAGGTTAACGCTTAGGGTGGCACGGTGGCCCAGTGGGTAGCGCTGTCGCCTCACAGCAAGAAGGTCCCGGGTTCGAATCTCAGCTCGGGTGCCGTTCTGTGTGGAGTTTGCATGCTCTCCCCGTGTCCCTGTGGGTTTTCGCCGGGCACTCCGGTTTCCTCCCACAGTCCAAAAACCATGTTGCTGCAAAGGTTAATTGACTTGCAGACTAAACTGTCTTCAGTGCCCGGTGATGGACTGGCGTCCCATCGTGGGAATATCCCTGCCTTGCGCCCTGTGTCTGCCGGGATAGGCTCCGGCTCATCGCGACCCTGTACAGGACTAAGCGGTTTCTCACAATGAGAGGAGATTAACGCGTGTGAATGATATCTGGCGACAGAGAAGCAGTTCTTGAACGTGCCACAGCGTGCTTGGTCCAACAAACACAGCCATGAGGCATTGGTCTGAGAGGCTGATGGGCAGATGTACTCCAAGTTTATCGCCACGATAAACTCGCGCGCCCGTTCCCGTGCTTCGTTCGCCATCCTCCGCGACGGGGTTTATCATCTCATCGCGAAAGTGTAAAACCTCTTCTCTTTAAACGTGGGCGATGAAGAGGCCAGCGCCATCTCGTACACAGAGAACGCGGGCGGCGCTGGGTCAGAGAGGTGGGGGGGGGAGTTAGCAGCCGCCGAAAAGAAATAATGATTTAGTAGTGCAAATTAATGCCCGCTGTCCCATTACGAGGACGCATAATTCAAATTCTCCTCTCCTCCAAAGGGTGACCTTCGCTTGGCCCAGATTCCGTCGGCGAAGGTAAAAGTTGGCCCGCGTGGACTGCTCGCCAGGCATACCGGGCACGGATGTTGCTCGCGTCAGCCGAAGGTAAAACGAGGGTCTCGCTCGAGAGCCCAACTTTGGTGAGCGGCCTAAATTTCCATGGTTATCAGCCAATTTGTATTCAAGCGGAAAGGAAACGTTGGGTTGCGTAGCTCTTTTTAGCCATTGTTCAGCGGGGAGGGGTATGCAAGTTACAACATCTCAGGGCATCGGGGGACAGTATAGTCCGAAGACTTATCTGTGTCTTTGGACGGTGGGAGTAAACCAGAGTACCGAGTGAAAACCCACAAACACATGGGGAAAAAGGACAAACGCCACAAAATAGGAATCTAACCCGGTCGTTTCTCGTTGTGATGCGGCAGCACTACTCACTGTGCCAGCGTGCCTCCCGGGTTTATTCTCCAAGCAATCGGTTACCGCCTCGAATTTGTATGGATTGGCACGGCGCGCCCCTCTGGTCGGGTGAAGGAATGGTGGGGTTGCCGGGGGCGGGGGACCAGCCAGAGTAAAGCAGCATTGATGCAATCAGTGGGACACACACACACACACGGCCACGATGCGCTGGTAGGCGCACACACACACTGGTAGGCGCGCGCACACACACACACACACACTGGTAGGCGAGCACACACACACTGGTGTGCAGACACGCTTACACAAAGATAAAGGTCCCCCGTATAGCCTTATAAAAACTGTAGGAGCAAGCGCAGTCAGTGGAGCACAGATGAAGACTGGCAGGGTAACAAGAGGGTGGAAAGCTCCTGCGCCTTCGTCTTCCCAATGTAATGTTAGTTGTTTCGTTTACCCAACGCGCGATGCACTCATGTGAGGCTGAGTCGATCTAGGGGAGGCCCGGAACAGGGATTATAAAATCTTCACTGGTGTTGGCCGTGAACGAGAAACGAACTCTGGCTGCCAGGCTTAAAAGCGCGGCCTGCTAACCGCTGAGCCACCTCTCCCCACGCACACACGCACACTCACACAGTGCACACGATCACGCTGTGTCGCACACACAATCGCACACCTCGACCCACTGCGTCTGGCCGTTTACCATCACAGGCCGCGGGGTAAGGGGGCGGGCTCTGCAGGAGCAACACAATTCGACTCGCTCAGCAACAGCTGGTAACGAAACGCGACGCTCAAAGTCACCCCAGCACCCCCGTCACCACAGCCCATCTCCTGCGCCTCCTCCGATTCCACGGCAGCGCTGCCATCCCCGTCGTCTTCCCCCCCTCTCTCTCGCGCAGTGAATGATCCGGGCGATCATAAAGAGCGCCTGTGTGTAGGTTCACCCGGGGCAGCTGTTAATTAGCACGGCTCTGCAGTAGCCACAGCGCAGGGGGGAAGATGCCCTGCCCGTGGTAACAATGGCAGTGTTGTGCTGGGCTGTGACTCCGCTCCTAAAACTTTCTGTTAAGTCAGGATTTTATTTTAATGCGTGACACTCGCGCATGCTGTCTCAAACTCGCTCAGTCAGTTTTTTTTTATTTAAGCTGGAAGGAAGCGTTGAGCTATGTAGCGCTTTTTAACAGTTGTCCGACCACACCGCTGCCACCACCGCCGCCTCCGCCGCCATCACAGTCACTACCACTGAGGTCACAATCACTGGGGCCGCCGCCACCACCACCACCACCACCACAGTCACCTCCGCATGGTTTAAATGCGCGTAGGTAGAGGCTTTTTGCTGTAAACGCGCCGCTGGGTTTGGGCTCCACCTGTCAATCACGGGGTTTGTTTGACGATCCGCACCGATACACACACACCGACACACACATCGATACACACACCGATACACACACACACCCGCAACCTCCACAGACGACTGTGCCGGGAGTCGGCAGCCGGTCCTCGTTACGGTGAGGCGCGGACGTTCGCTGGCGCTGCGCCACTCATGCGGTCCTGCCTTGGGACACGGCTGTACTCTGGTTGCCTGTACACACGGATTGTAATCCTAACGTGGTGAAGGGGTTTGCGTGTTTCATTGAACCTCAGAGCTGTGTCTCCTAGATTCCAGCGCTCCTGCTAGGGTCTCCCTTGATGAACAGGTCTGCAGTCTAGCACTCCTGCTAGGGTCTCCCTTGATGAACAGGTCTGCAGTCTAGCGCTCCTGCTGGGGTCTCCCTTGATGAACAGGTCTGCAGTCTAGCGCTCCTGCTAGGGTCTCCCTTGATGAATAGGTCTGGAGTCTAGCGCTCCTGCTAGGGTCTTCCTTAATTAACAGGTCTGTAGTCTAGCACTCCTGCTAGGGTCTCCCTTGGTGAACAGGTCTGTAGTTTAGCGCTCCTGCTAGGGTCTCCCTTGGTGAACAGGTCTGTAGTTTAGCGCTCCTGCTAGGGTCTCCCTTGGTGAACAGGTTAGTCTAGCAATCCTGCTAGGGTCTCCCTTGGTGAACAGGTCTGTAGTCCAGCATTCCTACAAGGGTCTCCCTTGATGAATAGGTCTGGAGTCTAGCAGTCCTGCTAGGGTCTCCCTTAATCAACAGGTCTGCAGTCTAGGCACTCCTGCTAGGGTCTCCCTTGGTGAACAGGTCTGGAGTCTAGCGCTCCTGCTATGATCTCTCTTGGTTAGCAGGCCTGTAGCGGGGCACTCTTGCGAGGGTCACCCTTGGTGAACAGGTCTGGGTTGAGTTCCATAAAAAAATAACTATCCAAAGAACCTCCAACCAAAGGTGCTTGGTGTCAGGAATGACATTTTCCTCCGAACCCCCCACCATTGGGAGTCAAGTGGCGAACTCGGATCAAGTTGGACAGTGGCCGTTCACACCAGCAAGACACGTACGTGTGCGCGCGAGTGATCCCACGATGGAACTCTCGCCGTGCGTTCAAACATAGTCACAAAAGCTTTCCGGAGCTGTAAATGTCGATCGTTCCCCAATAAAGCAGATTGCGGTCATGCGGGATAGCGGCCCACTTAACCTGGGATTAGACGGGCCGCCTGGCCGGGGAACTAAACGCCAATCTTTGCACGATGATAGTGTGTCTTCATCACCATCGACGTCACTGACAGATATAGTCCATCCACTTATTTTATAAATCCGTTTTGTAATCCTCCACGAAGCGGCGACGTCGGCCGAATTGTGATGGAGACGTCATCGTGATCGACGCCTTTTCAATTATCGTTCTCATCATCAGCTATGGTCAATCCGCAGCTGGTGGCAGCGTTACACGATGGGCAGAGAGCGTGGATGCAGTGATCGTTCATGAGCAGTGGGCACTGCGACAGACGTTGTGAAGTGAAACTGCCCAGTAGGTGGGTGTCGCTGTGCGTGGGACGGACAGGAGGTGCAGCGATTAGCGCGCCGCGCTACAAACCCAGCGACCAGAATCTCAGAACAAATCCTTAGGCCTCCACTGGGTGGGCGCACCCTGTAATGTGTATCGGTTGCTGTTTGTAAACATCGACGTGGTGTTGGCCGCCCGCCCATTCATGTACCATGCCCTTCTTCGTCTGCGCTCGCTGACCGCACTTGCCTCATCAGTCCGTTAAGGCTAACTGGGCGATCGTTATCTTTGTGTGGGGGAGACGTCTCAGGGGCAACGCGGCACAGAGTGACCTCAAGGGGCATTTGGTCGCTGCCAGCCACACAGCCCCAGGGCCACTCACACACCACACCGCCCTCTGTGTAGCTCTATAGATCTCTAGAGCTCTATTACTGTACATATCTACGTATCGCTTTGGAGCTCCATGCATCTATGTAAATGTGGCCTTCATCCATCAGTGCACTGACAAATGGCAGTATATGCCTTCCTGTTAATGTGGCCCACGGAAAATCCATAGCAATGAAAATCGCTGTCCATAGCTGTTCTTTTGGAATAGCAATGTAGAGCGTTTCCTGCTCTCTCCTTTGCGACGTTTCACCTCGAACAGTCGAGACCTTGTTGACATTGCTCTGGGAGTATCAAAGTAGGTTTGCCAAGGCTCGATGTATGAGAATTGCTTTCAAGAGCTGCTCTTTCCGGGATAGCAGTGTCCAGCGTTCCTCCGTTACCGCTCGAATCCAGGCCAGAGTTATATCCAACACAGTACAAGTACAGTACAAGAACAAGGGCCCAACACAACGAACGCCCACTCGCGAAATGTTGGGACTATGGCAGGAGACGTGGATATAAACGTGCGCGGAGCACACAGCCCCGAGGAACACGGTCGCCACCTGTCCTGGTTCGTTCAGAATCGTCCTCCTTTTTGAGGAGGCAGGTGTTACCCTGCAGAGAAATGAGAACGTGTCCCTGGAACGAGTCATTTTTTAAAGTCCGCGTGTTTTTTTGCTGCCCAGCTGCACAGGGCACGGAGTTCTCCTCTCCAGTCGCTTGCACCCACGCTGCGTCCCACGTTTGTGTGCCCTCCGACCCAGTTGCGAAACATCCGGACACTTGGTGGGGCGGCCCGGCAAATGGCATTATCACCCGTCAGTAATTTGCGATTGTGAAGATTGTTATTATTAATGTTGTTGTAGTGATTGTAAATGAGCACGACCCTCTGATTCTGCTGCACCGCACCCACGCACGCCGCGCAAGGTACGAGTCACTGAGTCACAGCCGCACACCCGTTGTCGTTACGCACACTCCACCCGGGCGCCACCGACACCGCGTGTCCAAAGCCTCGCCGCGAGCAGAACAAATCAACAGGTGATGATGCCAGGTGCAGAGTGACACGGCGGTGCTAACGCTTATGCTCAGAAGCTAAAAAAGCACTGGGTTTGACTCCTGGCTTGGTTGCCCTTCCATGTGGAGTTTGCGTGTTCTCCCTGCGTCCGTGTGAGAATTTTGCCGAGTACTCCAGTTTGCTCACAAAGTCTAAAGACACACTGCCCATGTTAATTGTCCTGGTGACGAATTTGCTCGCCCTCGGTGCCTTAAGATGTTAGAACTTGCTTACTCTCCCCCGCGGGACAACTGCTAGAGTGTTACACAGCTCAGCAGTAACTTCCAGCGTCAATACAAACTGCCTGGCTGCGGAGAGCACAGGGCAGCGCTCTCCCGCACGCCGGCGAGTCGCAAGTCCGGCTCTCGAACGAAAACCTCGGACCAAACGATGGGCCGATGAAAGCCTCAATGATGAACGAGCCACCGTGCAACTCTACTTGGACCACGAGGGGAAAACGTCGCCACCGACTGAGTGATACCTGGCAGGACCCTCGTGATAATGTGTCTCGATGCTCGGCGAGATTTACGGTGGTAAGCGAGCTGAATCATAGCGATGGTATTAATTAAAGAACTGATGAGCGGTGGCTGCCAGTGACACCACGCCCTACGGGCCCTGCCTCGACGTGCCCCATGCGCCTCCGCCATCGCTCAATTACAATTCAGGTTTTTTTACTTTAATAAACAGATAGATGTTCATCACAACAGCAAAAATTACCCGGTTAGCTGGCACGTTCTAGAAATCGGTTTATTGCGACCTAACACTGCATCCTGTCTCTAACGCCGAATCCTATCTCTAATACTGGCTCCTATCTCGAACGATGGCTCCTATCTCGAACGATGGCTCCTATCTGGAACGATGGCTCCTATCTCTAACAATAGCTCCTGTCTCGAATATTGGCTCATACATAACACCGGTGGCACGGTGGCCCAGTGGGTAGCGCTGTCGCCTCACAGCAAGAAGGTCCCGGGTTCGAATCTCGGCTCGGGTGTATTTCTGTGTGGAGTTTGCATGCTCTTCCCGAGTCCGCGTGGGTTTTTGCCGGGCACTCCGGTTTCCTCCCACAGTCCAAAAAACATGCTGCTGCATAGGTGAATTGGCTCGCAGACTAAATTGCTCGCAGTGCCCGGTGATGGACGGGCGTCTCATCGTGGGTATATCCCCGCCTTGCGCCCTGTGTATGCCGGGATAGGCTCTGACTCACCGCGACCCTGTACAGGACTAAGCGGTTTCTGACGATGAGATGAGATATAATACTGGCTGCTCTGGACACGAGATGGATGTCTATTATTACAGAAGCACCCAGTGAGCTGGCAAGCTCTGGATATAACATTAAACGTTTGAACTGACCGACGTGCATTTCTCCACGATTCTGTCCCGACGGTGCGAAACTTCTTCCTTCCGAAAGGACCCCCGGCAAAGCGAGACTGGCAGTCTCGAAGCAATGAAGAGGCATAGTGGGATGGCCTCAAGGGTTACTGGGTTTATTGTACACATTCAAACGTGTTGGCTTCAGGGAACGCATTTCACAGGTACCTGGAGTAAAAACGCTATGGGTACTTTTTTGCCAGTATACAAATATAAGATTACAATAGGTTTTACCGTATCTGGCGATTATGCAGGTGTTAAGATCTGCAGGTGTTAAGATCTTAACACCTGCATAATCGCCAGATACGGTAAAACCTATTGTAATCTTATGGAGTAAAAACGTTTACTCAATTTGATGACTGACTCTAAAAGCTGCTCTTTCGGGATAGCCGCGTCGAGCGCTTCTCCTGCCTCCTTCGCGACGTTTCGCCTCCTACGTTGGAGGCATCATGAGGCCTCCAATGTGGGCGGCGAAACGTCGAGAAGGAGCGAGGAGGCGCGCTCGACGCGGCTATCCCGAAAGAGCAGCTTTTGGCAGCAACCATGCACGTACATCAGTACATTTT
Source organism: Mordacia mordax (assembly GCA_036362905.1). Taxonomy (NCBI): domain Eukaryota; kingdom Metazoa; phylum Chordata; class Hyperoartia; order Petromyzontiformes; family Petromyzontidae; genus Mordacia; species Mordacia mordax. Next base: position 11,704,566 of record JAZEWT010000025.1, read on the forward strand.
ATTAACCTCGTTCTACTTTAAAGGTGCAGCGGTTATGAGCGGGCGTTGGACCAAGTTACCCGTATACCGTGACTCCGAGACCCCCCCGCACCCCCCGCCGCGTAGTAACCCGCCACTTGGAGCCGGCGCTCCACGCACATTTCCATTATGTATTTAATAACTCGACTATCCTCATTCACGGTCAACATCAGCGAGGAGTGATTTTTATCACTTGCGTAATTACGTAGAATCGAGTAAGTGTTTGTTTGTATACATTTATGTATGTCTGCGCCGAGGCTACCAGGTTTGATACCTTCATAACCGCAAATTCTATGTGCACAACGTCTAGACTTGTATAGCTTATTTAAGATTTACTATCCACTCATTGACTACTCTTCTGAAATGGTAACGTTATTTCAGATTTAAATTCCCATTACCACCACAAGCCTCGTAAGCTACTCTTCCGCCTTTATCTGAGAGTAAATCGAGGTCAACGCAGTCGTGACAGCAGAAAACGTGATCAACAAGAGTGGTCACAAGACCGTGTTTCATGCTCAGACCAAGATCGCCCGTAGGGCGAGCACTCTGCTAGTAGCAAGACTAATTAACCACCTCTCCAGATGACGCATTTAGGACACAGCTCTGCCCTGTAATAATGTCGGTTTTCACGGCTAGATGTATGAGAATTGCTCTCCGTAATTGTTATTTCGTGTTGTGTTATACACTAATAACTACCTTTCAGTCGGACAATCCAAAAATCCTGACGATGCCTTCAGCGCGACAGCGAAACATCGCGTGAGAGCGAGAACGCTCGACACGGCAACCCGAAAGAACAGCTATGGAGAGCGATTCTCACGACAGCCTCCTTCCTGACACCACGAGAAAATCTTCCTCCACACCGCCACGCACACCTCTCGACGCCAGTGGGAGGACGGTTTATGTAAACATCGATGATACACTGGTGGTGACTCAGCGAGGAGATGAAGGGTGCCTGCCGACACGAGGCAGCGGAGCAGCCCTGCAATTTCAGGCTCACGCCACTGCTGGTGGTACGACATGCAGTGTGTGTGTGTGGGGGGGGTAACCTGAGAGAGTTCGTCTAAGGTGGTGATCTTGGTCTAATCTTCCACACGCGACCATCCGATCGATTAACTGTCGTAAACGCATTTATTCCACTGCCCAAAGACAAACTGCTGCTTCCAAGGTTCACAGGCCTGCTGTCTCATGGGGTGGCGTCCTATCACTGGTATAGCTCTACCTTACACCCTGTGTCTGCCGGGATAGCCTCCGGCCCTCCGCGACCTTGCATATGTCTAAGCGGGTTCTGATAATGACTTCTGA
>JAZEWT010000025.1:11731014-11742576 GCA_036362905.1 Mordacia mordax
CAAACTCCACACAGAAAGGCACCCGAGCCGAGAGATTCGAACCCGGGACCTTCTTGCTGTGAGGCGACAGCGCTACCCACTGGGCCACCGCGCCGCCCAGAATTATTTTCCGAAGCTGTTTTATTCGGGATCGTCAGGTCCAGCGTTCCCTCTCCATGGCGATACTCGAGCGATACGATGTGGTGATAATGTACGTTTTAAAATAGCCGTGTCGAGCGCTCCTCCTCTCTGATTCACGACGTCTCGCCTCCCCATGCCCAGGAGCTGAGTCCGAAATGTGAAATGCCTGAGGATGCCTCCAATATCGGATGCGAGATGTCGGAGGAGAGGAGAAGCGCTCGAAACAGGTAGAAGAATTGCTTTGGGAAGCAATTCTTCGACCTGTATATTGTTGAATAGATAGGTATTCGTCTGGGTCGTTGTTTTTGTTCAGTGTATTTGATTGCGGATATTTATTATAAACTGTAATAGCGGCTTGCGCGCTACCTTACGAACCCAGTCACACACCTGTGAAGATTTTCTGAACCAGTCTTGGGATTCTGCTAAGTCGGCTCTACCTCCAATGAGGATCTGGAGCAGTGTGGAAATAATGCCACGACGGAGACAAAGGCGACCGGGCGAGATGTTGGCCACCCACCCCCTTGTGTGCAGTGTCAGCCTTCATTGCTTCGAAATAACGGCACTTGACTCGACAGTCTGTTAGGGCTACACGGGGGATCTTTTTCTCATTAAAAAGTAGGTCAAAACTGTAGATCTCATTATATATAACATTTTCGGAATTGGTATTAAAGGACAAAAGATTACGTTTCAGTCTGGCATTTGGATCGGTTCAGGGAGATGTGAATAGTATCTAACAAATCAAAATGAAGTTAAATCTGCTACTGGAAGGGCACCGGGGACAATTTAGTCAGCATACCAATAAATCGAGGCAGCAGTAGCACGTCTTTGGATTGCGGGAAGAGACTGGAGGACTGAAAACCCACTCGGACATGGGGAGAACACAAACTCTCCAGTGAGGCACCCGAGCCAGTAATCGAACCCGGGTATTTCTTGCCTTGAGGCGCCAACTCTAACACGCACGCACGCGGCGGCAAAAACGGACACGCTTTGTTTACGTCTGTTTCCCATTCCAAAGATATCACGAGGCCATGTGTTTTGAGGAAACAACGGTGCAATAACGAAACACGACAAAAGATCCCGTTCCAACACACTCACGCACAATGCCACGCGTGTGCGGAGAGAGGCGAGCCCGTGCGCGATCGTGACGAGTCAGCACGTGGCCGCGTGCTCAACATCCTTCCTCACGGAGGCCTTGCTCACACGATGACAAATCGGGCCTTCCTGCAGGATTACGGAGGGCTCCGGGGAGAACAGCACGGGGAATCTCGTGCCCGAGCCAACCGGCGCGCTCGCTTCCGTGGTGGCGCGGCGGTGAGTAGCAGTGAGAAGCAGGGTGACGAGCGCTGCCGCTCCCCAACGACAAGGGCCCAGGTTCGAGTCCCGGCTGGGGTGCCGCCTTTCTCTGTGGAGTTTGCGTGTTCTCCCTGTATCCACGTGGGTTTTCGCCAGGTACTCGGGTTTCCTCCCACAGTCCATAGGTACGGCACCTAGGTTAATTGTCTTAACCAAATGTCCCCCGGTGCCTTGAGATATTGGAACTTGCTTACCCCTCCCCACTGGACAACTGTTAAAAAGAGCTGCATAACTAAACAGTAACTTCTAGTTGAGATACAATGGAAGCTCGAATTGGGGAGGGTTAAACCTCCTCCCCCTGCCCATTCCCCACTACCGCCAGTGCCAAAGTGGTAGGCGAAATGTCAAGAAGGAGTAGAGGTGGCCGGCGATGGACTGGCGTCCCGTCGTCGGGTGTATTCCTGCCTTACGCCCTGTGTTTCCGGGATAGGCTCCGGCTCACCGTGACCCTATATAGGATTAAGCGGTTTTCAGATAATGAGATGAGATGAGTAGAGGTGGAACGTTTGACTATCCCGAAAGAGTAACTCTAATACATCTATCCCCTAGCTTTCATTCCTTCACAAATCTCGGCCACCAGTCTTCATCCCCCTTCCAGGGATATATCCCACGTACGTTCGTGACGGCAAGCCCTACGCATATTGGCCGACAACACGTCGTACAGCTGCGCACAGACGGATTGAGGAATCCACTGCTGTCACCCACCGCGTATCTCACACACACTCCCAAGTAGCCTCTCACCATCCCAAATAAAGTTCCTGGTCGGGGACGAGACCTGGATACTGAGGCTCAACTTGAACATGTTTGCGCGATCAGAGTGCGATTCATTTGCAGGAAACCGCTCACGATTTCCCTTTGAGGAAAGCAGAGTTAACAGATTTGGAAGGGCGGAGGTTTATTATTTCATTTTTAAACTTGACTCCGTTTATTTTTCTTGAATTCTGACTAATGATCTCTGTCACACAGAGAGAATACGTAATAAGTTGCACATGTATTCCACTCGCATACAGATGTGGATGAGTTTTCTACAAAACTGTTTGACCCACTGATCGTTTTTTTATACAATGTACACATATTTTGCGTATTGACCATATCACTTCTACCTGCACAGGAACACTTCTTCCTTTATTTATATTAACAATAATTTTTGTTATTTGATGTCCTCACTTGATTTATAGTCATTATTTTACATGTTGTTCTCTTTATAGCTATATGCAGCACTCAGTGACCCTCGGGTGAAAGGTGCTTTAGAAATGCAAATATTATTATTATGTATGGCTATCTGTACTGCGCTAATAAGGATCCACGAAACTGTACATGGAGGTCCAGATGTCTTGTGATACCCATTTAATTAATAATACAAATAATAATTTCATTTATAAAGCGTTTTTCACCCGAGGGTCACAAAGCACTGCACTTCACACCTGTGTTTTTTTTATTTCCTTTGACTCATTCACATCAGTTTTGATGAACCCTTGTTTTTATTCCACACCACTAGCACTAGCTCGCATACTATCAAGCATTGGCTTGTGGTGACTCATGACAGATCACAAAGCGTTAAACACCACAAACGGATGTCAGAGAGGATTTTTGCCAAAGTTTTACACAAATAAGCTCCACCAAAATGGATCCTCGAGTGCACGCGTGTGCATTTGTATCTGTGTTACAAGAAGCTTGACCCACAATGGAAGAGGGCGGATAAAAAGTAAACTAAGCTGTAGTTACAACAGGTTTTACCGTATCTGGCGATTATGCAGGTGTTAACATCTTAACACCTGCAGATCTTAACACCTGCATAATCGCCAGATACGGTAAAACCTGTTGTAATCTTATATATGTATACTGGCAAAAAAGTACCCACAGCGTTAAGCAGTAGTTACTTAAACACCAACGCCACCGACTAAATAATAATTAAATGTATTTCTAGAGCGCCTTTCACCCGAGGGTCACAATGCGCTGCACAGAGCCGCAGAGAGAACGGCACGTCTACAACGACATAAGAACGTAACAAGTTGATTTAAGATCACAACACCTGTATTATTGCCAGAAATGTTAAAAACCTTTTTCAACTTGTTGCATATGTACACAGGCAAAAAGTATGCATATCTTAGACATAAGAACGGCAAATCGGCAAAAATAACTTTTGTTGTTGTGTTTTTTTTACAAATCCGAGCTGAGGAGAGAACGGCATCTCAACAACATCAGGACAGTTCAACTGAAAGTCAAAAAGTAGCAATAAATTATACGACATAAAGTAAGCGGGGGAAAAATAATAATTCTTCAACAAACAAGGAAGGAACAAATGTTCCCGAGCAGGCGTAATTCGGCAGAGAGCCATCATCCCGGTAGAACAACATTGAGCCACATCAACAGTCCTCGCCAGAGGGCTTGAAAGCCTTACGGAACATGTGATTCTTGAGACGAGATTAAAGGATGTCTAAGGGCTCAGCTGATCGAATGTCCAGTGGAAGGACATTCCAGAGTCTGGGAGCAGTGAGCAAGAAGGCTCTGTCACCCATCGAATGGAGGTGCAATCTGGACACATGCAGCAAGACAGTGTTGGAGGGTCGGAGTGGTCGGGTTGAGGAGGGTGCCTGAAGTAGGTCACGGATGTATGTCGGAGCAGCGCCAGTGAAAGCCTTCTCAGTTAGGAGGAGGATCTTGAATTCAATCCTGTATTTAACCGGTAACCAGTGGAGAGACATCAGTACTGGAGATACGTGATTGCAGATGGGTGTGCGAGTGAAGACTCTAGCATTTTAATTTTGCACACGTTGGAGACTATTCATTAGGTAAGCAGGCGTGCCAGGGAGCAGTGCATTGCAGTAATCGATTCGTGAGATGAAGATGTGTATTAGCTACTCAGCATAAGAGGGTGACAGGATTTTGTGCAGTCTGGCTATGTCTCTGAGATGAAAATAGGCTACTTTGGTAACATTGTTGATGTGTGTCTGGAAGCTGAATGAGGAATCAAGAGTTACACCTAAGCTCTGGACTGCCTTAGCAACTTCAATGGTTAGATTGTCAAGCATCAATTGGAGAAAGTTCCGCCTTGGACAATTGGCGTGGGGTTTCGACAAGCAAAACATCTGTTTTGTTGCCATTTAGTTTTTGAAAATTTGAATTGAACCAGGCCACCACGGTTGACAGTGAGGACAACATGGAAAGACCAGACGTATTGATGGATGGCTTTGCATAGATATTGATTTGGATGTCATCGGCATAGCAATGGCAGTTGAGATTGAGGCTCCGGAGGCTGCGCAGATTATGGCCAAGTAGTTTTAAGTAAATGCTGAAGAGGAGTGGGCCGAGAACTGAACCCTGAGGAACTCCAGACAAAACAGGTTTCATCTCTGAGTTGTGTCCTCCGAGGATGACGAAATTCTTTAAGTCAGAGAAGTAGGAGCTCAGGACAATGCAGGGCACAGCCAGAGACCCCTATACCCTCCAATCACTCAAGATCTCGTGGTCAATGGTATCAAAGACAGCACTCAGGTCCATGAGGACAAGTATATTTGGAAAGCCTTCATCAGCAGTGACAAGTAGGTCATTAACAACTTGACCAGAGCAGTTTCAGTACTATGGACGAATCTAAAACCAGACTGGAAGGGATCGAGGAGATCATTGTTGAGCATGTGTTTATGGAGTTGTACGGCTACGACACGTTCAAGGACCTTAGACAGGAAAGGTAGATTAGAGATAGGGAGATAATTATCAAGGATGTTGCAATCGAGGCCAGGTTTTTTAAGCAAAAGGGTAACTTCGGGACATTTGAATACTGGGGGAACAATGCCAGAGCGAAGTGAGTTATTAAAGAGATTAGTGACGAACGTGGCAAGGGATTTGAAATTTGCCCGGATGATTTTGGATGGGAAGGGGTCCAGGGAGCAGTTTGTGGGCCGAATTTGGTAACTAAAGAAGAGATATCAGATTCCGTTAATTCGGAAAATTCCTGGAGTTTTGAGGTCAAGGTCGGTGGAGGAACATTTATTGAGGTATTGGTTGGTGATTGAGCCTGGGTAGAGATACGATTGGGCTTCAGTTTTTTCTGATAAAAACTGAATCAACTGATCTGCCTGATCTTTATTAGTGAAGAGAGGTGGTTAGACGAAGGAGCTGATTAATGGTTAAGACAAGAATCTCGGGCTTGTCACAGGTATCAGCCAGGATGCTGGAAAAATGGTTGGTACGGGCACAGTCAAGTGCCTACCGGTAGCAATTGAGCGGTTCCTTAAAGATTTGAGCATGAATGGTGAGGCCAGATTTTCTCCAAGTACGTTCGGCCCTGTGTGCATTTACCTTGAGATCTCAGAGTTCAGCGGTATACCAGGGGAATGGTTTTTCGCCAGAGACATAGCGCGCAATGCATGAGAACTCGTCAGATATTTGGAAGATAAGCAGGATTTGGACCTGGATAGTGCACAGATGGGAGATCACTAATGCAAGCACGCGATTCCACTCGTGAATTGTGAGCGAATCAATACTAACAACCGAATCCATTAATCATGATATTCCTACAATCTATAAGTAATGGAGCGAGCGTTTGTATATATACATACCCGCACTGAGGGTATCGAGCTCAAATCCTTCACAAATACACATTTTATCTGCCCAACACTAAGGCGTTAATGTATTACTTTAGCTTTACTTCCCACTTATTTTAGCGTTTATTTCCCAGTTTTGCACTGGTACCATCAACCTCTCTTAAGCTCTCTTCCACCTATACTCTAACGTCAGAATAATGCATTACACACTTGGAACACTCGCTCACAGGACGGGTACTCTGCCAGTATACTTGAAACATTCATAAAGCAAGAAATCTGTCCATCAATGATCTGTTATAATCCAATATGGACTCAGAAAACTTTGACCACTGTCTATGTTGCCAGGGACCATGCTCAGGCAGCTGATACTTGCCACAGCAAGATTGGAATAAACTTAAAGACAGAAAGCAGGGCGAACATCCCATTGGCAATATCTAGAGGCCCGTTAAGTGTGACGATTGACAGTCCATTGGCTTGCGTTCTGCTAATACTGTAAGCACTACTGAGCACTTAAGCATTATTCAATAATCCATGCGTTGCTTGTGGTTTTCCTTCCTTTTCTGAAATCGGTCAAGCAAATCAATCCACTTCGGGTAAAGGCCACGGCACAGTGGTAACACTCAGGCCAAACAGCAAGAAGTACCCCTGTTTGAGTCCTTTATAGGGTGCCTTTCCGTAAAAGAGTGTGTCTATCTCCGTGTCAGCAAGAGTTTTTTTTCTGGGCTCTCCGGTTTCCTCCCATCGCTAAAAATCCATTCGCTAATTGACTGATACCCTCTTAATATGTAGAGAATGCAGGGAGAACTGCTCTTAAATGTGGTCCTCCCACGTTTGAGGCATCATAGGCTCCTGATAACGCCTCCATTAGCCAGATACCTCAAAAGTGGGAGACGAAATGTCACAAAGAGGAAGAGGAATGCTCGACACGGCTGTCCTGAAAGAACAGCTCGAGGGCATACATCTGCTCTGGGTAGCCTGTGTGTTACACAGTGCCAGCGGTTACCAGCCCATGGGTAAGACCAACTCGTGACATTGATCTATCCAATTTAATCGTGGGCGGCTTTCCTGTATGATTGCCAGGTCCCAGCTGTACAGACTCAAATCTAGGACACTTGCATTATGTACGGGAAGACCCTAACAAGCGCACGCGTGCACACACACGGTCCCTCTCGTGACCCCCTCAACCCCTGTCGTGTTGGCAAAGACCAATGGATTAGCCACCAGTCACATTAGCTCGTCCGGCCTTTTGAGAAATGTCCATTGGGGAAATGGCACCACAAAGGGCTCCCCTTCATGTCACGACTCTAAGACATCTATCCACGTTAATGAGTTGGTGGACATACCCATTAGAGTGAAAATTAGATTGGGGGAGGGCAGGGGGGGATTAGGGCCAATTGTGCTTACGAGGATTTAACAGCACCTGAGATTCGTAATTCCAGATGCACAGATGCTCACTGTGTGTCAGCACTTAATTTTTAAATGAACATTTTATGGGATCGTTGGTTGACTTGATAGATATGGCACATGTCTGGCAGGAACCACAGCTACGGGTACACTGGATGTGGTCTGCTGATTCGGACAGATTGAGTGGAGGGCCCTGCACAGGCAACTTGTAACGAAGGCGTTTATTCTGACCCTCAGAGCGTCTATCATTGTCCGTACAACACATGCTGCAGTACTCGAAGACTTTTAAACAGAGTGACCGATTCAGGGGTACGACAAAGAGAGGCGGGGGAGGGAGTGAAGGCAGCCACGCGATTAGCTGGTGCCAAAACTTTCCAGCACTGCAGCCTCGAAATTAAGATATTACGAGCCAAAGAGCGTGTGGGTTTTGTTTTCTCTATGGAAGGAAATCGGAGTACCGGACGAAAACTCACATGGGAGAGGAAATGCACAATTCACAAAGAAATGCTCCCGAACCCATAAACGTATATTGCTGTGCGGCGCGAGTTATGACTGCGCCCCCCAAGAGCAGGGCAGGTAACAGCGGGGCACTGAATACCAAACAGCACCTTAGTCCGAATGCTCTGGCACTCGCAGCCAAACCACGCATCGTCTCAGAGCGGGGCCTTATCACCGACAACAGAAGTGTCGCTATCAGCAGCACCGTTATCGCCCCCGCTGAGGGTCAGGTGAGGTGATGCAGCGGCGCATCGTGCCGACGTCGCTACAAGGGTCGGCCGGGAACCATGACGAGCTGTGCCACCGCCGGCCGCGCGCTTGAAATGGGAGTCGTAATGGCTCGCCCACCGCCTCTGGCTGAATCCATCCAGGTGGGCACCTGACCCAGTCGCGGGTGGAAAGCCAAGCAGGTTGAGTGACCCACTGTGTGTGAAACAGGTGTTAGGGGGTGCTTGCGAATGGGCTGTGTTAATAATCGTAACTACATCACCACTTGGCCATATCCCGCGCAGCCTCAAGCTCAGCTACCATTGCTATGCCGATGACATCCAAATCTGTATCCACACAAAGTCATCTATAAAAGCGTCTGGTTTTTGCATGTCGCCCTCACTGTCAACTGTAAAGGCCTGGTTCAATTCAAATTTCCTGAAACTAAATGGTGACAAAATAAAAGTTCTGCTTGCTGGAATTCTACACCAAATGTTCAAGCCTGAACCCATCCAATTAATGCTTGACAACTAGACCACTGAAGTTGCTAAGGCAGTCAGGAGTCGAGGAGTCATTCTTGATTCCTTACCCACCTTCAAGACACACATCGACAAGGTGACAAAGGTAGCCTATTTTCATCTAAGAAACATATCCAAACTGCATTACATTGTCACTCTCCGATGCTGTGAAGCTATTACACATCTTCATCTTTTCACGAATTATTACTGCAATGCGCTACTCCATGGCATCCTTGCCAACCTATTCAATCGTCTTCAACGTGTGGAGAATGCGGTTGCTGGAGTCCTCACTCGCACACTGATTCATGATCACATATCCCCAGTACTGGTATCTCTCCACTAGCTACCAGTTAAATACAGGATTTAATTCAAGATCCTCCTTCTCACCTACAAGGCTCTCACTGGTGCTGCTTCGACATACATCCGTAACCTACTTCAGCACCCTCCTCAACACGACAATTTCGAACCTCCAAAATGGGCTTGCTACATGTGCCCTGATCGCACCTCCATTCGGTAAATGACAGAGCCTTCTCGCTCACTGCTCCCAGACTCTGGAACGCCCTTCTGTTGGAAATTCGGTCAGCTGAGTCCCTGGGCATCTTCAAATCCCATCTCAAGACTCGCTTGTTCTAGAAGGCCTTGTAGTCCTCTGGCTAGGACAGTTGATGTTGCTCACTGATGTTGTGCTTGGATGATAACTCGTTGTTGACCTGCACCTGCTCAGAAACACCTATTCCTTCCTTTATTTAACAATTATTTTAGCTGTTATTTTACGTCCTTCATTGATTGAAAGCCATTACTTTACTTTTAATTGATCGACTCTGATGGCGGTGTTGTTGTTGTTGACATGCCATTCTCCCCACAGCTCTGTGCAGCGCTTTGTGACCCTCGGGTGAAAAGCGTTCTAGAAGTGCAAATTATTATTATTACAATGATAATGTTAATTAATTACATTGCTATGCCACAGCACTTTTCACCCAGAGGTCCCAAGGCACTGGAGAAAAATGCACAGAGGCAGTCAGCCGGCACCAACTTGCCAGACAAGGCGTTCGATATGATGCGATTGGATAATTCGTTTTATTTGTGGGAAGAAACCGGAGAACACTGAGAAACCCCGCAGAAAACTGGAGAAGAACACAGTGACTCCACAGAGAACGCTGCCCGAGACTGGAATCGGACCCCCTCGGGCACAAACCTCTTCTATGCGAGGCGCAAACGTTACCGCTACAAAGCCACCCTGACGCAGTGTTAAACTGCAGAGGACATAGCGGTGAACAATACGTGGCTTGCTCTGTGCTCTGCTGCCTATGGCCTCTGCCTTCACCACCAGGTGGTGTTGACTGGTGTGGTGAAGCATGGCCAAATAACTCATTATGACAAAACAAAACACACACGGTTATTGCGTCGCTAGAACTCCGCATCCAGAGCTTGCAAGCTCACGGGGTACGTTCTGCTGTACACGTCCATCTATGAGCTCCAATCTGCGGGTACATTGTGAGCATGAGAAGTGAGGTGCATTGTTTAGCCTCGAAATTTAAACCAACTTTTGACGGAAGCTATTTCGGGAAGTTCGTTTTCCACGACATGACGTAACGGTGTTCTGTTCCTGTTAAAATCTCCGGCGATGTTTTCGAGTCACTGGAGAGATCGATGGCGATTCCGGTAGAACACCGGTCAATCCAACAGGGTTTAAAACCCAATATAGAGGCAGGCCGTTGTACTTAGGGTTAACTGTTTACACATACCCCATCAATATAAGTGAGAATTAGAAAAATCAATTTTTTATTATAAACTTTCAACGCAACAATCTTGAAGCCTGATGATTGCTTCGAAAAACTGCTCTCATACTGCGCCTGAGGATGCCTCTAACGTGAGGCGAAACGTCGAGAGGAGAGAGGGAGCGATCGACGCGGCTGTCCCGAGAGAGCAGCTTTTCGAAGCAATCATCATGCATCGAGCCGTGAAAACCTACATCATTACAATCTTGAAGCCCTCACCACACCTGTTAACGCTCTCTCCCGACACACTGTGTCCAGTGAAGCTGCCGTGATCTGATGTGTCACTGTCAGCACCCTGAGCGTGCCACCCCGGAGGCACGAACACATATCGTGGGGTAACGACTCTTTCCGTGGAAGTTTGACAGATTTCCCAGGACAGCTGCCTCCACAACACAGGAGGACGACGCAGGGAGAATAAGTAAAGGTAGAATTCCCACCAACCGCCAGTCTAAACCGGTGGCTCGCGACCCATCAGTGGGCAGCGAGCGCCTCCTAGTGGTCCGTGAAGAACCCCCACTGGAAGGAACCGCTGCGCTGCAGCTTTTTTAACAGTTGTCCAGCATAGAGGCGTAATCAGGTTACAACACCTAAGGGCAATTTAGTCAGGACAAACAACACAAGCAGTACGTCTTTGGGCTGTGGGAGCAAACCGAAGTATCTGGAGTAAACCCACAAGAGAACCGGGGAAGAGAACACGCAAACTCCACGCATAAAGGTGGCACCCGAGCCCGGACTCGAACCCACGGCCTATTTGCTGGGAGACATTTCTCGGCCAGCCCCACGCACATCGCTGGAACCCACACGAGGTAACTCTACGACGGGGGCCTCCACCAGAGAGAGCGCCACTGGAATGTGACCCAGTTTCACTGCGAGGCGCCTCTCACAAACATGTCCTGCCAAGTGACTTCGAGCAAAGCGTGCGGAGAGGCGGAGGGAATTGGCGGCCGTGGCGGTGGTAGTAGTGGAGGGGTTGAGGAGCCCGCCGTCGGTTTGCTGGCGTCGAGTCGTCGGGGCCGGAGGGAGGCAGCCAAAGATTATTTTTAAAAAAAAAACCCAATCAGCGCCAGCAACGCACAAAAGGGCTGGTGGTGTATCCATGCGGTGCGGTGGTGATGTCAGGCGCGACTTGACCAATGGGGG
>JAZEWT010000025.1:11753364-11766035 GCA_036362905.1 Mordacia mordax
CCGTGACCCTACACAGGTTTAAGCAGGTATTGATATTGAATGTATGATTTTCCTAATTATACACCTACTCGTGGGCGAGACACAAATACAGAAGTGGGCGGAAACCGCAGGGAGAGGAAGAAGAGGACGTCGGCAGCCATGTCGCCAGCTGGCACCAACATTTTCCAGACGCGGTGTCCTGTATATTACGGTCTTTTCAGCCAATTCATTCATGAGCGTTTTATTCGTCGTGGGAGGAAAACCGGAGAACCCGGAGGATACCCATGCAGGGCAGGGGGAGAACACACTCTCAAACGTTTTGATTAACTTGGTCAGATTTCTCCAGGATGAGTCTCTAACAGCGGCACATTCATCAACCTTAGATGGTTATCGCGAGAATGGCCATAACCTCACGATACAGGGTCGTCACACAGCGACACAGACAAGCGGACGGAGAGAGCTAATGCATCAACTGTGTCGAGTTTGCTTTGCTAACATAATAAACAAAGCGCCACAGGCGGAGGGGAAGGCAGACATAGTAAGCCGGTGCCAACATTTTGCCAGACACTGCGCCCGCTATATTAAGACATTATCAGCAAACGTGAGTGGGCTATCGAATGAAGAAGGCGACTCGGTTCAATTTGCAATGGAGCGGGGATCGATTTTTATTCATTTATTTCATTGACTTTTATCTAGGAGGCCTGAGTGTTTTATAAAACAAATTATTAAAATATACAAAATCGATGGCCAGAGAGCTGTCAGCGGGACCGGCACACGCCTCCAAAGTGGACATTACGACCGCTCAGTCAATCGCTCGATACCAGAGGAGTGTGGGTCTAGGAGGAGTAACGTGGGTCTAGGAGGAGTAACGTGAGTCTAGGAGGAGTAACGTGGGTCTAGGAGGAGTAACGTGGGTGTAGCCACCACCACCCTGCAACGACAACCTTAGTGTTGTATAGAGGACGGGGAGTGGAGGGAACGAGAAAGTCTTTGGGTCTGCTTCAGCGAAGGTCAGGGGTTAGGTGAGCATTATGGGATTGCAAAAAGGTTGGCTCCCTGCTGCCCACCCGTGTCAGAGGTCACGTGGTGATGTTCATCTCAACTGACCCATCGCCTGCACCCCCACTCCCACTCCCACCACCATCACCACCACAATTCCCATGAGTCCTGTTGCTCCGCTCCTTATCCTAACATATGGCGTCTGTCGGAGATGGCCCAGCTACCCGTTCGTTGCCAGAAGAGATGGTCACCAAACTTTCCTGCAGCGCAGCAAAAACCTGCTGTGCAGAGAGAACACAAGTGCTTGAGATGCTGCTGTGGAATAACGGTTGAACCACCGAGACTGAAATCCAGTGGTCGAACCCATAACCTGCACGTCAGTGGCTCGGGAACTGGTGTGCTGACCGTGACGGCGCACGCCCATGGAAACAACGGAGACTTGGGCGACCGAACGGCAGCTGGAGTGAAAAACAAAAACCCCACGTATTAAAAATAAAGACTCGAACGTATTTACTCATGCGGTGCGGTAAATGTGACCCTGTGGACCTCTGAGCCAAGGCCACGCGTGTTTTGTTTCGCGCCGAAAACGTTCGAGGTACGCAGCGAGATTCACAAATGCAATGGCGCAGACGCCAGGCGCTCAGCTTCGCCGTCTGCACAGCTGCCTGGCGCGCAGCATTCACCGCGACTCATGACAAACACGTCATCGTCGTCGCCCGCCACGATCTATCAACTGCTAGACGAAGGCATTGCCAGAAGCTGCCGAATGCGCTAATAACCAAGTCGGAGTCCATTCTTTGAGTTACACTCACGATAAATCTGGATATCGTAGAGCTACATCTGAGACCTGTTCAAGTGACGTCTGGACCACACAGAAGGGGCAGGCACTTTCCCACTGGTCGTGCTACAAAGGGCAATGTCATCGCATGATAGCAACCAAATAACAATACGGCTTGAAATTATCCAAATTGCCTTATACAGATGCTCTTTCGGGCTGGCCCTTTCAAGTGTTACTCCACCCTCTTTCGCAACATTTCACCTCCCACGTTGAAGGCATCATCGTGATGTTCGGAGGCAAAATGCTGCAAAGTAGAGGAGGAAGAATACTCGACACGGCTATGCTGAAAGAGCATATTTTAAGCACAATTTTCAGTGTACATCAAGCTGTGAAAACCTGCATCAATACAATTATCAAAATTTGTTACATCACTCAAATGTATCCGGATTTATTTATGTTTGTGCAGTTAAGTCGGTGAGCGGGCTCAGACCATCGACTCATCCTCGAATCTGCAAATCAGCCTCTATCACGGACAGCAGCTGGATTGAACCTGGATCCGAACCCATATTCCTGCGGCTCTGGCTTGGCACTCGGGAGAATGGAATCAGGAGAAGGCCACCTCAATACATTTCAATTTGCGAAGACCTCTGCGAGGCGGCTGCCTGAGTCATGGCTGCCAATCGTGATCAGCTGATTGGAGAGCGGTGGTGGCTTCTCGGAATTCCAAGTCGGCGATCACAGTCACATCGGCATCAATCCACTGCTGGATGAGGGGCTCCACAAGCAGTCGTTGAGAGCAGGGGTGGCTTGGAGGGGGAGGGTGGGGTTTGTCCATACTTCATTACGCTGGTCAGTACGGATTGATGGAAGGGTGGGTGTCGGGGGCCTGGCCACAAGTAGCTCAGACATCTCTCGAAACTGGTGTTGGGAGTCGAACTCGGGGTACCGGTTCATTGCAAAGCGACACTGCACCACCCATACCCGCGAGCAGCATCCATGTGATGCCCTGACTGGGAACTCAATCAGTTGGTGACCAGGCGCTAACCACTGTGCCACCGCTCTGCGCCCATCTCCGCGAGCGATTTGCGAAACACAACACCGTTGGCTTAAAGTTCGTGAAATTCAATTCTCGTAATGATCGAGCTGAACTCAGCATGGAGATGTGTATGGATTAAAAAGAGAGTCACATGCACGCAGGCGATCAAGACTTGTCGCCAGTTTGACCGAAATGCCACCTCCACTTAACGTGCCGATGACCTCTCTAGGAATAGCCATGTCGAGTATTCCTCCTCTTTCCTTCGCAAAGATTCACCTCCCCTGTTAGAAGCATCGGCCCAAGTCTGACTCTTGATTGGGAAGTGAATCATTGTAAAGCAGATAGGTGGAACACTCGACACAACTATCTTGAAAGAGTACCTCCTAAGAGCAATTCTCACCGTACATCGAGCCACAAAAACCTACATCGATACATCAGTTTGGGTGGTTGTCGACAGCGATTCTAAGACTATCAGCGTGCTTATGCCTGCGGTTCTCCAATGTAATTTTTATAAATATCCCATCCTATCGGGCCATCTTGTTCCATGCATTGTAAAATACTCTTTTGACATCATGAGAAAGGTGGCAGAATGCTTGAGAGGATTGATGGAACTTGTGCAAAAGTGGGAGCTGAAACATAACATTTCAGAAGCATAATCATTAAGTGGGAAGTAAAACTAAAATTAGACAAAGGCCTTGGTATTGTGCAGATAAAATGTGCATTTATGAAGGATCCAAACCCAGTATCCTCCAAGCTAACAGCCAGACAGATATACAAACACTTGCTCTACTCTAGATAAAAATTAAACCATTTGGCGATGCTGCATTGGCAAGAAGTACTGACAACAACGAATCTCATTCATCACCACAGCGACCCTAAAACTCATTCGGCAACGTTTTGGGCAATGCCGCCACTTCGCGCAATGTTTGCGTTATTTTCATTAAAAATAAACATCGTCCTACACTATCCTGCATGAGCACAACAATCGTCCCCCACCGCTGTAAATAACTTTGCCGAAAGCACTTCTGCCTCCCCCCTTTTCACAATACGTATTCATAATACGGACGTGGGCGTACGACACATTTACATTTGTGCGACCTAACCCCACAACACTTTACCGTGCATTGCATCGATCACGAGAGCTTATGCGTTAGAGCGCATCATGATTGTTAACAGAAATTATCTGTGCCACACCACCACCATCACCACGAACATACGTAACCGGCTGGTCGTTCAGCGGGGGTAAGGCCATGCGCGCGGGTTAGGCTGTCGACAGATTGGCAGACGGATGAGACGACGCATACGGACAAACAGGAGGTCGCAGACACGACGATCGGGATAAGCCAGATGGACTGGTGGTTGACTTGATTACAACACGCGCGCGCACGCACGCACGCACTCACAGAGATCCCACTCTCGCACACGCTCTGGTAGCTGCTGGGACATCTGCTGCTCGTGAGTGGTTGTGAGGTCGGCTGGCCGGACACACAACGGGATGCGCGGTGGTGTGGCTAGCACCTCATGATACAATTCTGCTACAGCCAGGATGGACCACAGGCAAGTCAGCCTGACTGAATGTTGAGCTAGCCAAGTGCTTCCCAACACAAGAGTAAGAAGAAAGTCGTTTACAGATTGCTGGTGCAAGCGCTGTTCGTGAGCAACTATGAAGGCTGGCGAAGCACACGAGGGGTGGGGGGCCAGCATGACGTGTGGCTACCTTGTCCCCCAATATGCATACAAGACAAGGATCATTCATTCAGAACAGATCCAGTCTCAGCCTATTTCCCCCCACCCCTCTCACCAAGAGAGCCACCCCTCCCACGGCCCTTCCAACATCCTCAGCGCCTCCATCGTCCTGCGACTCGTACGCAAACAGGAAGCACCCGCCAGGAAGGTGACAACGAACTCCACGAGTAGGATTCCAACTGCCTGACCGCCCACCTCCCTGCCTCCCTCGTGCACCCTCCCTCCCATCCTCACCCGCCATCCCACCCACCCTCCCTCTCGTCACTGCCGAGGCCCAGACGGGCTCGCATCGCCGGTTGCATGATTCGTAGAACGGAGCTCAGAACACGTGGAGTGTGGCCTCTCACGAGGCACGGTTGTCTTGTTTGACGGCGCGATGAGAGCGGCTGTGATACAGCCATCATCCGCGCTCAGAGAGGAACAGCTGTGCCGGCTGGCAAACTGCTCTTATTATTATTATAATTATTGCGTTAAGAGATTTAAAGTGGCCTTATTGTGGCAGAGAGGCTTGCATGTTCCAATGAACCCCAGAAATACGTCACATGAAGTCTGGCATTCCTGCTCGAATGTCCCTTGGTGAACACGTCTGGAGTCTGGGGCTCCTGCTAAGGCCTCCTTTGGTGGGCAGGTCTGGAGTTTAGCACTCCTGATAGGGCCTTTCATGATGAACAGTTCTCAGGGGATGTTCCAGAGACACTATAGGAGAACCCTCCAGCTAAAGAAGGGTGGTATCAGGGACGGCATATGCTCAAGTACCCAAAATATGGGTCAACCTGGATAGCGGATGTTTAAACAGCAATATTCCCAAACAGACATCAGGGAGAAATCCAGGCTGAAGCAGTCATCTTGTCAGACGAAAACGTCATCAACAAGAGATGTCGGAAGAACATGTTACACGCTTGGAACAAGATTGCCCGTAGAGCGGATACTCTGCTAATTATAATAATACGTGCAGGCGCTTGGTCAGTCCATTGTTGGACGAAGGCCTCCCCGTGTTGCGTTGGCCGCACGGTGCTACGGGACGACAATGACACACGCACATATTGTTCTGGATAAATGACAATTCCTGTCAGCCACTTCAGAAGTATCCCCACAGGTTGATGATGCCAATAAAAATGTCACTGCCCCTTCCCGCGATTTCCGTTCCGTTAGTGCGACCCACATGCGCACACACACACACACATACACACGCGCGCGCCATACACACGGACACGGGGTGTCCCCCAACACAGCGTTCTGACGGCTGTTAAGTTCAGTGACTGCCAGGGACTTGCGAGGTCAAACGCAAAGGTCACAATCGGTGCTCCTTCAAGCGTGCACGCGTTTTTTGATTAAATGTGGTCACTGAAGGCCCAAAATATACAGGCGACACTTCCAGCGATGGCTTTCCTGTACAGTAGAGCTATTACAATGTATGCAGACAGCGGGCGGCATAAGTCGCTTTACCAAGAATAATGAATTCACTCTGTGAGCAAAAATATGTATTAGTTATTACAAAGTGGTAACACTGAAGTACCCAGCGTATTAAAATCGTTGTTGCCAAATCCGTGAAGCCAAATATAGAAATTATTCTTGGTAATGTAACTCATCCCGCACCCCGTATATATTGCGAGAAAGTAATAAAGTAATAATAACAGTTTATAAAGGAGTGCTTTTCACCCAGAAGTCCCAAGGTGCCTGACGAAACCACAGAGAGGTGGGGAAAGGCAGCCACGTGGTCAGCTGGCGCCAACCCGCCAGACACTGCGTCCCGATATTTCATGAAGCTATCGGCCAATTAATGAATGAGTTTTGCAAAAATTCAACTGTGGGAGGGATGCAGAAGACTCGGTGGAGTGGAACATGGGCAGAACACACTAACTGTGCACAGAAAGGTGTCCGAGGTGAAAACCGAAGCGTCTAGGGCAGGCCCTTCTTTTCCACGAGGTGCGGATCTTGTGCAGCTGTGTGTGCGCATGTGCGCCCCACGGCAAGCATCTTCGCCACACTAATTGGGTACTGGAGGGGGAAAATCTTTCACCTCGCGCGAGCGTTTCGAATGCTAGCATGCTCCATCTTCGCCTGTTGCCTCTCGAGTTGTCTCGAGCTTGACCGTGCGCTCAATGGAGAGCGCGGGAGCGCGTTCACGGTCTCGCGTGAACCTGCAATGCAGCAGGACAGAGGGAGTGAAATTCCCACTCGGCGCTCGGTTTAAGCAAGGATTCCCCACCACTGTGTGAAGTAGGGAGGGCAGGGCGAGCTTGGAAGCAAGGCGGAGATGGCACATTTCATATTTGGTACTACGGTACACACTCAAATTAACGGACTAAAATAGTGTACGGAAATCCATTAGATCTGGACGTTTATATGACGATCTTATATAATGAGTAATGATCAAGTCTTGTAACTACCTATATATTACGAACACCACTACACCAAGTAATACGTGTATCTAAGAGCAGCACTAAAAACACAAAAATAAATAATATACTTCCTTTAATTCCACATGTGGACCACTGTCTTGGACTGTGTGAATTACTTCTGCAGTCCTTTGTATAGATGCTCGTTGCATTGAAGATATACTGTATTTCATGTGCATATTTTTTTCAAAACCAAATTCTGTCAAACACATGGGGTCCGTAAGTGGTGGCCACATGGTGACGTTAATTTGAAAAGGATGGTGGCATCTGCTTCCCCATCTCTGGGTTTAGCAAGTAAACGTAATTATTTGGAAGCGACCCTGTTTATTTAAGTACGGTCTTACGTTTCATAACCGCCAGCGGGAGAACTAAGCTATTCATAAATGGACCAGCTGCGTATTTTGCGCTTTGAAATCCTGCCACCGTTGCTCACGTAAAAATAGTCTCAGCTCTTGTGCCCTGCAAGGGGCAGAAACGAGAGGCACGTCAGACAGAATGCCCGGCGCAGTGTTGTGATGGATTATTTTGAGGGGATTGCACGTGCGGGCATGAGCTGCCTGTGTGGCAACGCTGATGGTCTAAGCCCCGTAATTGCAGCGTCATCACCATTATCAGTCCCCTGCTTAATCCTGCACGGGATTGTGGCAGGCCGGAGCCTACCCTGGCAGGCACATGGCGCAAGGCAGGGATTTACCCTGGATAGGATGCCGGTTCATTGCAGGGCAAAGAGGGTAATTTAGTCAGCAGGCTAATTAACCTAGGCAGCAGCTTGTCTTTGGATGGTTGGAGGAAACCGGATTACCCATCAAAAACCCACGCAGACCCGGGGAGAACACGCAAACTCCACATAGAAACGCACCCGAGGAGGAACTCGAACCCAGGACTTTCATGCCGTGACGCGGTTGCACTTCTCACTGTGCCACCATACCGCCCAACCAGAATAACAATTGGAGGGAATAATACGTTTTTAAAAATGTACATGTCACAAAAACCCCCAGATACTGCTAAATATGGCCACCGCAATAAAAAGAAACGACAGCGTGTTGCATAGAACAGAACATTGGCTGTGAGGTCGTGATAGATGAATTAGTTTTACGAGACATTTACTGTCCGACTCTGGCGTCAAGGCTCACCCCGAGGGAACGTGACCTAAATAGATGCTCGCACAATCAGGCGGATGCCGCAGTTTGAGTGGGTGGGTGGTTTTTTTTCTTGTGTCCCCTGGGCATTTTACGGAAGTGATTCTGGAAGTGTAACAAACGCGGAGGATATATACATGTATTTAAAAAAAAATACACTTCAGGATGTTTCGACGGAAAAGCCTCTTCTTGTGAGCTACGCCACTGTATCTGTTACGTGCAAACTAAGTCAGTATTTGTAATTATTTAGATTTTCATGGCTCGATGCGTGACGATTCCTTCCAAAAGATGCTCTTTCAGGATAACCGTGTCAATTGCTCTTCCTCTCTCTGCTGCAGATGCCTCCAACGTGTGAGGCGAAACGTCGCGAAGGAAAGAGGAAGCGCGATCGATGCGGCTATCCCGAAAGAGTGGCTTTTGGAAGCAATCATAATTCAGTATGTGTTACAGAACCCAAAGAATTTCAGCTGGGCGAATAGATCTCAGCGAGTTGGGGCAGTGAGGAGTGCAGGTGGTGCATCTGCCAGCCGCCTCAGATGACCCGAAACACCTGGGTATGTCCCGATTATGGTTCCGTATTCATCCTCACATGAGTTAATGTGGTCAGTATTTCGCGTTACCTGCTGATTGTACACGGGGTTTGTATTGCTTGGTTGGAACGTTTGCTGAATTGTGGGAATCCAGAGCTTGCAAGCTCACTGGGTATTTTCTGCTGTAACAATAATACAATTCTCTCAATCTCTATCTTCGACACTTCACACGGCCTTAGGGTGCACATGGCCTGGCACAAGTACTGTGGTGATGTCCCCGCGGGAGGCGAGAGGGAGGGAAATGGATGGAGAGATGGAGGGTGACACTACAACTACAGAAGAATATTGTATGGGATTATTTGATTGTTATTATATGTACGTGTGTGCATACATGTGTGTATGAGTGGGGGGCATAGTGCTGGTCACCCATCCCCTTGTGTGCCGTGTCGACCTTTAAAGGTGCTTGCTAACGGCACTTGACTCTACAGTCTATTCAGGCTATACGAGGAATCTTTGTCTTTGGTGGCAGATATGGTGATGGCAGAGGCGGTGGTGGCGGTTCGGCAGTCGAGGCGGTGATGGCAGAAGTGGTGGTGGTGATGGTTCTGGTGGCGGCAGAGGAGGTGGCGGTTACGGCAGAGGTGGTGGTGATTATTATGGTAATGTCCTAGGCGGTTACCCGGCTGGCAGGTAACCGCGGCAGGCTCCGCGTTTGAAGGCAATGTTTACATTCGCGGCGGGCACTATCAGCGCGTGGGAGCTAAGCGGCGGTGCGATAAACACACAACACACGCACGGCACCATTGTGCTCCACGATGTACACAAGGGGGAGAGAGAGAAAAAAATATAAAAATAACCCGACAAAGAATGCGTGCAACTTGCTATTTTGTACCGCAATTGTTATCGACCTCGAATCTCACCGGGTTTTAAAGCTGTAGGCCATAACGCACGAATTAAATGCTCCCCTCCTCATGATTCCGTTAGATCGCAGAAGCTAAGCAGGTTTTAAGCCTGGATTGTGCAGTGGCACAGTGGATCGTGCTGCCGCACCACAGCAGAAGGACTTACGTTAGCATCGGCTTGGGTGCCTTTCTGTCTGGCGTTTGCGTTATCTAGCATTGTACTCCGGGCGGCGCGGTGGCCCAGTGGTTAGCGCTGACGCCTCACAGCAAGAAGGTCCCGGGTTCGAATCTCTCGGCTCGGATGCCTTTCTGTGTGGAGTTTGCATGCTCTCCCCGTGTCCGCGTGGGTTTTCGCCGGGTACTCCGGTTTCCTCCCACAGTCCAAAAGCATGCTCCTGGATAGGTTGATTGGCTCGCAGACTAAAATTGTCCCGCAATGCCCGGCGATGGACTGGCGTCCCGTCATCGGGTGTATTCCTGCCTTACGCCCTGTGTTTCCGGGATAGGCTCCGGCTTCACCGTGACCCTATATAGGATTAAGCGGTTTCAGATAATAAGAATGAGGTTTCAGATAATGAGATGAGCATTGTACTCCTCTCACTTTCCTAAAACACGCTGCATAGGTTCATTGGCCCGCTGACTAAACTGCCCTAAGTGCCCTGCGATGGACTGGTGCCTTATCTTGGGCACAGCGCAGATGTAGACCCTGTGTCTGCCGGGACAAGCTCTGGCCTTTCATTAGCCTGTACAGGATAAAGCATGTGCAGATAATGACAATCATGGTAAATAGTTATTCTGTTTGGTGGGGTAGATAACAGACAAGACTGTTTTGTTGAGCAAAAATGGATGCATTTTCCCGCCTGGTTGTTTAGCATTGCCTGTGATACAGCAGTGGTGGCTGGGGCAGAGTTTGAGCGATGGCCCTATCAAGCCTTCCATCGATTTGTTAAAAATTACACCGTGTCTGGTGTCCCGCCACGTGCCGAGCGATATGCAGCGAACGTTTCCAGCAAAATCCCCAACTGGTAGAGCCTGCGTGTAACCATTGCAAAGGCGACGTAACTCAAGAACTACTCTTTCAGGAAAGCCGTGTCGAGCGTTCCTCCTCTCCCGTTCGCAACGTTTTGCCTCCCACGCTGGAGGCAATTTCTTCAACGTTGAAGGCATCAACGTGGGAGGCAAAACGTCACGAATGAGAGAGGAGCAACGCTCGACATGACTGTCCAGAAAGAGCAGCTTTTAAAAGCTATTCTCATCAGAGCGGCAACAAAACCTACATCAACGCAACGTCAAAGTACTCACGTAGGTATGACAGTTGCTCGGGCTGGCCACGTGAGTGTTCCATCTCTATACACGACACGGCTATCCCGAAATAACAGCTATGGAGAGTAACTCTGGGCGGCGCGGTGGCGCAGTGGTTAGCGCTGACGCCTCACAGCAAGAAGGTCCCGGGTTCGAGTCTCTCGGCTCCGGTGCCTTTCTGTGTGGAGTTTGCATGCTCTCTCCCCGTGTCCGCGTGGGTTTTCGCCGGGTACTCCGGTTTCCTCCCACAGTCCAAAAGCATGCTCCTGGATAGGTTGATTGGCTCGCAGACTAAAATTGTCCCGCAATGCCCGGCGATGGACCGGCGTCCCGTCGTTGGGTGTATTCCTGCCTTACGCCCTATGTTTCCGGGATAGGCTCCGGCTTCACCGTGACCCTATATAGGATTAAGCGGTTTCAGATAATGAGAGATGAGAGAGAGAGAGTAACTCTACGCAACTTCAATCGTCAAGTTGATGAAAACTCGCGGGACAGACGTGAAGCCATCCAAGACAAATCGCTCAGCGAAGACTAAAAATACTCCGCTGCTATAACTGCAGCTCTCAAACCGCATCTGTCTCGCTTGTCTCCGGAGCAGACACCATCTCCCCTTATCTCCTCTGCGTCCTGACGCGAACACGTGCGCCTGTTGGCGAGTGACCTCCTCCGTCACGGTCTTGCCGCGTCGAGCGCTTCCTTACAATCGTTTCCGCGAGCAATTCTTTCCCGGAGCGGTGTTCGGATCTTCTCTGCGCTCGAGCAAACACAGTCTCTGAAATCCTCTCCATCCCTGTTCGGCACGTGCGGTGCAAACACCACGCAGCACCACTCGAAAACGCTCCGCAGAGCTGCGTGGCTATGGATTTACTCATGTGCGTGCTCGTGGCTTGATGTATGGGAATTTCTCTCCAGAGCTGGTATGCGGATGCCTCCAATATGGGAGGTGCAATGTCAACTGTCACAAAGGCAAGTGGAGGAACGCTTCACAAGGCTATCCCAGAAGAACAGTTATGGCACAACAATTCTCATTTGCTTGTTTATGTATCGCACATTACTGTTTTCAGATCTGTTCCCACAATGGTGGGGGCGGGCGATGAATGCTGTGTTGTACTCAAATGGAATCGCTCGTGGTGCGATTTCCCAAAACTGGCTGATTTTTACTGTCGCACCAGGATGCAAAGGCCTACTCTGGTCCAATGCCGTCACGGGATCTGCGACGCACGCTACGGAGGAGTCCGCGTCCGGCATGTGCACGGTTAATGCACGTACATGGCAACATCAACCAGGGCGGCCATCGGAGTCAAAACCTCTGGGACCAGTGGCCCCACTGCTAGCCTACACCACGAGACAACCATCTCGGTCGGTACGCCCGCATTGCAGCTCATGCGATCACCAACTGCATGAACTTGTGGGCCCAAGCATCCCTCACCCGTTTGGAACCCACCTGCCAACGTTGGTCTCTGCTGACTTCATGATTATGGTTGGGGCTTCATCTTTGTACACGTTGGTGGTGTTAGTTTATTTCATTGTGCAATCTTGTTTGATACGGTTTACTTTATGATTACGTTTAGACATTCATTGATGCAGATTGTTGCTGGTAGTAAAAACGTATTTCCCCCCTTTATTTATTCGCCCTTGTAAATTTATTTTCTGTGCTTTTTGCATCGGTCAGTTCAGACATTTGTTGCATCGCAAGAATCCTGCATTTAGAGCTTGCAAGCTCACTGTGCACTTTCTGCTGTAATAATAAACATCGCCCGGCGATGGACTGGCATCCCGTCGTCGGGTGTATTCCTGCCTTACGCCCTGTGTCTGCCGGGATAGGCTCCGGCTTCACCGTGACCCTATATAGGATTAAGCG
>JAZEWT010000025.1:11812599-11823125 GCA_036362905.1 Mordacia mordax
GGGGGGGGGAGAGCCTGTCCCGGCTGACAGAGGGCACAAAGCAGGGGAATATTGAAAAACGCAAGAGCAGTTACTGCAATTCGTGGAAAATGCCTAAAGTCATGCTTAGATAATCCATTTCATGAAGAGTGTATTATTTGTCTTGACTGTACACGTGGCTTTTTTCGTTTCGTATTTTTGTAATTAGCTATCGTAGGCCCTCACCCCAGCAGTGCCACACCGGTGCCTGGTAATTGGACTTGGTTGGAAGTCGCTGTAAAGTTGTTTGTGGGAATCAAGTTAAATGATTTTCTTTAAGGAGTAAGTTGGTACTGCAATGTGAATGTCAGCAGTCGATTCTGCAGTGTGATTATACATGAAAGTTATGAATATTGCTAATATGTGGGTATGTCAATCTCTGAACACAAGTGCAGTAGTTTGTACTGTCTGTTATAGTTTACATGCAATTGCTGGCAAAGAGCCGTGCAGATAATGCTGTGCTGCTGTCCAGCCACAACATTTCTCAACAAACTACATTCATCTGCCTGCACTTTACATTCAAGTGCATCCTTCGTTTGTGTTGTATTGCTTGAGTGCTTTGAAAGTGCTTGCACCTGTGTTGTTGGACTTCAGATTATCGTGCAGGGTGCACGTGGAAAGGTAGCACCACCTGCATTAAGCCACCTGCTTATTTTCATCTGCGTTAAGTTAAATGCTTAGATTGAATTTGCATCGTCGCCTTTTTTATTCTTTTGAGTTGATGTTTAGCTAATGCACTTGTATCCCATTACTGACCTGTGTTGGGGGAGGAAGTATGGACCTCAAATACAAGCTACAGAATGGGTTAATGTTTCCTTTGTGATTGATTAATGATATGATGTTGCATAAATATAATTATTTCGGTTTAGTACTCTTGAGTTATAGTAGAGCTCTCAAAAAAACAGTCAACCCAAAAAACAAACGGCTCTTATAGTTGCCATCTAGGCTGTGTATTCAACTGTCCAACCTTAGTTTGAAGCTTAAAGTAACAATTAAGAAAAACAAAGCTTATTAGTCGCAGATAATTTTGTGATATCCCTGTTGACATTGCAAAAATGCAATTTAACAGACCGCTCAAGAACACCCAGACTTGGTTTGTACAAGAACTGCATTTGCTTTTGTGGATTTCATCATCTAAGCTGCAAAGATTCTGCTGCAACTCCTGCTGCTGCTGCCGCCGCCACTCCTGCTGAAGCCAACGTCCGTATAACTCTGCACTTTCTCCCAGAGCCTGGGAGGACTTCCATGGGCTAGTGAACGTCAGATGAGGCTGCTGCAGTGGGTTGGGCCTTAACTTCGCGCGTGGGGCTCCTCCAGGTGCGAGCAAACGGCCCGTGTGCCGCTCGCTGGCCCGTGTGCCGCTCGCTGGCCCGTGTGCCGCTCGCTGGCCCGTGTGCCGCTCGCTGGCCCGTGTGCCGCTCGCTGGCCCGTGTGCCGCTCGTTGCCCCGCACGCCTGCTCTCTTCCACCCCGCATGGCCTGGCTTTGCTTTATCGTGGCTCTGTTACCAAACTAAAAACAACAAAGCTCGTGATGGTAGCGACTGATTGGAGTCTCCTGTTCTGCAGTAGTCGAGCGTGGGGTCTGCGTTTTATCGGTTGGTGCTCAACCCATCTTGCACTGTCGCTGGCTCTGGTTATTTATTTTTTATGTTTTTCTAACCAAGGTTGAAAGTGTCATTGCCTTGGCGGTGTCCCGTCATTCCGTTCATCTCATTGCAACGGTGTGGGCTCCATAACCCTCATGAATATAGTCTAGTGTGAAAAGCTGTTGCTGTGAAAGCCTTCCTCTCTATTGAATACTGCCAAGGTGTGTTAAAGCTAGACAATGATGAAGTGCAAACGAAGCAAAGATAATAAGAACCATTGCAGTTGTGTAGGACACGATGTTTCCTAATAAGTGCTTTTTTATGCTCAAACTGGGAGGTATTCTCAACGGACGCTTAAATTCGCAGCTCTTGTGTGTGTCATTAAAACGATGCATTAATTGCGGCACAATACTACCAGTGGTTGCAATTAAAGGGAAATATTTCAGTTTGTACAAAGTAATTTGCCGAGCTCTGTGACTAAAATTATGGTAGTTCTGATTCGCACAAGTTCAGTTTTTTTTCAGTGGCAGCCAGTGATTTTGAAAATGTAATTGGTGGTCTATGATGATATAGATATGTTTTATTGGGAAATGAAAACCTGTCTTCGTTAACTGAACAAATTGGTCGGTGGCACGGTTTCCCAGGGAAAGGGCAAGGCAATTAAAATCTTGACAATTTATGATGCATCCAGAGCTCACTATTACCATTCGTTTTGGCCGAGGACTTTTTAAAGAGGTGTGTGTAGAGATATATATGTAACAGTTATAGTGATGATCCTTTAACATAAAGTGTAACACTGCAGAACATTATCAATGCTGCTGTGAAGTTAGTGGATTCAAGGTCTTCAATGCAGATCTTTTGATCGTGCAGATTTCCGAGACTGCCATAGAGAAGTTGCCATGGATGACAGATTAGTAAATTAGTTTATGAACCTTTCCGTGTGGATCGTTATCATTGTTTTTCCTCTGACTTATGGTTTACTTTGGATACTTGGTGTCCTCCCATATCAAAGCCCAGCAATGAAATCGGCTAAACATCCCTATACAAGGAGACCTCTACGGTAAGATTCATGATTTTCGGTGAGGATTTCCTCGAAAAGTTGAGTCCCAACACCATCATCACCTGCTACTTGACGCTTGGAATATCTTGCTCTTCCTTTCCCTTGCAGTAACTTGAGTAACTTTACTCCTCCAGTCATGATGCAGCAATAGATGTAACCAGCCAGTAGTTTGGGTGAATTGTCATTGTATGGACACTTTAAGACCAGACATCCTATTGCTCTAGTCTCTGGACCCCACCTCTGGTCCACTTTTTTTTCTAACAAGGTGATGTAATTTGATTTAATTTTGCAAGTATACCGTAAATGTTTTTCCATACTTTGATGGGTTCTGCAAGCAGAGGGTCTACCACAATAAGCATGATTTTGAATAAAAGTTACACCTTATCTTTTTGGACCCTCCAATATGTGGCATTGAAAACTTTTGTTATTTTTGAAATTTTTTTAATTTGTAATCAATATCGATGGATGCTGAGAGCTCAACGCAACAGTTCTAAATAATGAAGGTATATTAATTTTGGCTATTAATAGGCTTGTGCTCGTTTCAGTGTAAAAAGAGATGGTGTCGTTCTGAAGTTGTACAGTGTATTGGGTACTGTGATTTATGTGGTGTTTTCACATTAGCGTTCTGTTCAGAGAGGTCTTTGAGATTGATTTTGCCACATACAGCTTTCACTGCATCTGAAATGCATTTGAATAAAATATTTCAATGCTTGGTTTTAATTGGTTGTGAGTTGGATAACTTCTTTGGAAGAATGTATGCATTGATCTTTCTAATTTAATTTCAGTATTGCCATTGTAGGTTTCATGTTAGTAAAACGACTTAAAAAGTGCAGTGGACTGTGGGTTTACATTATGTTTATTATATGACAAATTCATTTATTCAACATCAGTACCCGCTTAAACCTCTACAGGGTCGCAGGGAGTCACAGCCTATCCCGGCCGACAGAGGGCGTAAAGTGGGGGAATACCCAGGATGTGACGCTAGTACATCGCAGGGCACACATTTTGGGGCAATTTACTCAGCAGGACAACCTGGGCAGCAGCGTGCCCTTGGACTGTGGGAGAAAACTGGAGTTCCCGGTGAAAATCCAATTGGGAACGAAATTCAAGTTTTGAATTTCACATCACTACTGCAATCCGTGTTAAGGCATGTCATGTCAATGCAAATGTGTTGTTTGTGAACTTTGTTTTGCTTTGCTTGAACCAATGGCTTTATTTTATTTACTGGCTACGCCACGTCTTGCATTATGGATGGTGTCCGCTTTGATCTGTGTTCTCGCGTTACATCGTTTTAATTAACTCTTCATGACTAGAGCTTACAGCTTTTGATCATCTGTCTTTGCCCATCCATTCTTACGTGGAGGAGGGGTGGGGGTTCCACCATTTGTCGCTTAAAGACGATCCACTAAGAACCAACCTGCGGTGTGGCGTTATGTTGCTGTCAGAGATTTACCCTCTTAAGAACTGGCCAAGTTGAAAAGGGGCGGCGCGGTGGCGCAGTGGTTAGCGCTGACGCCTCACAGCAAGAAGGTCCCGGGTTCGAGTCTCGGCTCCAGTGCCTTTCTGTGTGGAGTTTGCATGCTCTCCCCGTGTCCGCGTGGGTTTTCGCCGGGCACTCCGGTTTCCTCCCACAGTCCAAAAGCATGCTCCTGGATAGGTTGATTGGCTCGGAGACTAAAAATTGTCCCGCAATGCCCGGCGATGGACCGGCGTCCCGTCGTCGGGTGTATTCCTGCCTTACGCCCTGTGTTTCCGGGATAGGCTCCGGCTTCACCGTGACCCTATATAGGATTAAGCGGTTTCAGATAATGAGATGAGATGAGGTTGCCCAAATCTTAGACCAATGGAGAATGTTTAATATATATGAGCGTGTTTGTTTGTGACGGCTGCTGTCGGCTTGCATGCTGCTACTTCTGGTGGAGAACGCATTCTCGAAACTGTTAAATAATCCACGCGCGAGCATGATTAATTTTTTTCACCAACTCGTTTACCATTCTGACCTGCATGAGGAACCTGTTTTAGCTCCGGCTCCTTCATTCATTCTGTGAACGAGTATTGCCACGACGTCTGTAAAACGTGGCAGCCCGTCTCCAGCATCGTTTAAAACTCCACGCAGCACATTAATGACAATAATAACCTTGCTCCCTCCACTATAGGCAGGTTGTCGGTGTGTACATCGTCTTGTCAATAGGTACCGTATGATGGAGATGATGCGTGGCTGGCGTTTGTTTCACGTGTGATGCTTCCGTCCGTGTGACTTAAAAGTGCCCATGTTCAACATAATACTCCAATAAAGCTGGATAATTTTAACCTTGTTCAACTTAAGCAGGACCTGTTTTTTTTGCGTGACTTAACCCTGGTCAAACGAAATAATATACTTTGTTATTCCCTGCAGGGTGTCCAATGCAATCTCACATTTTGTTCTTTGCATTTTGATATCGGTTGATTTTAACAATTCTGATCTCACCGGCGTGCATGGGTTGTCTTAATTCCTTACCCTAATGACGGTAATATAACCACGCAATGTTTGCTTTTATTATGAAAGTATTAAGACCAAAGGGTTGGTGTGATATGTGGATAAATAAAAGAGTTTTGATTTTCGTACCTGCATCAAATGACGTGAGTAGGAATCGATCTTTATCGATTTTTATATATATGTATTCAATTGGGTTGCAGTCACCCCTTGAGCTAGAGGCGCGGCCATGCACCACAACTTTAAATAGCCAATCTAGGAATTGTGATGAATCGACAAATCGCAGGGCCAGCTGAATCGGTCCGCCCCAATGCGCCAGCGTTCAGTTACCACATTTGTCGTCGATGGAACGTTTCTGAGCTGTAGATTTCACGTTGACCAATGGTGACTGCGTTCATGTGTTGCAGGGACAACTCAAGTTTTCGCAATACGGAGGTGTTCCGCCGGTGAAACCCCATCG
Organism: Mordacia mordax; assembly: GCA_036362905.1. Lineage (NCBI taxonomy): Eukaryota > Metazoa > Chordata > Hyperoartia > Petromyzontiformes > Petromyzontidae > Mordacia > Mordacia mordax. Next base: position 11,818,198 of record JAZEWT010000025.1, read on the forward strand.
TGCGAAATTCCTCATCCACTTCCTTTTCCTAGACCTCATCGGTGCGTTCCTCGTGGCGTGGGAGAGGGGGGGGCAGGCAGAGGCCCAGAAACACTCTGCCCTGCTCGCTTCATCGCCTTAAACCAGGGGGCCAGCGTCCTCCAGAAAATGCCCGCTGTCGTAGCCATCGGTTTCGCACGCATGTCTCGGTGGCTTACGTCAGCCAGCGTTAGTCTCCGAGCCAGCCAACGCCGTACGTGCGGTGGTGGCGTCGGGGCCGTCGAATCCCGAAATGTTACAGCGCCGTTCAAATTTGGCGTAGTGCTCTCTTTAACAGGCATGTAACGGTTCATCGTTTTCCTTGATCCGACGCGTTGTCATTATTTGGGGGCCACGATTCTAGTCAAGAATCATTCATCTTCATTCCATCTCGATTGCATTCTCATAAAACCACCAGTCATTTGTATACTTTGGATGAATCAAATAATCAGTTCTTGCACTCATGATTCGGTGCTCCTGTCAGAAGTGTAAGGATTGGTTTTGATTTATCAGTGAACCGTTACGTGCCGAGTAATTGGGTTATAAAATTTCTCATCATTCACGTGCCTTCCGTACGCACAACGAGCAATGATAACTCCTCGTCAATTGGCACCTTTCTGTGTGGCTCATTGCACTTCACGACAAATATCTGTGACTAAACAGATTTGTGAATGGGCAGAATTGGTTAAAAAAAACAACTACACAGCGGAGAAAGATGCTACATCCGTCAAAGAAACTCACGATATGGCATTGGAAAGTCTCTAATGCCAAATTCGATACTGCCAATAACCCGCCTATTTTGATCGATGCCACTATATTTAAGGACGCCTTTTTTTTACGTAAAATAAAGCACAGCGGACGCATTGCTTATGTTTCACCACTACCAGCAAACCCTGGGTTTTTGCCGTTGAAACCGATGTCTCCCCCCGCGAATATTTTCCCCACCGAACGCATCCTCAGCGGCCGTTCCGCCATCCTCAGACATTTGCTGTGCAATTCATCTAGCATTGACATGAAGCGTTGGGTTATATTTTTTTAAAAAAGAAATCTTCGGAACTCCAGTGCTCTCCCACCTCCGGGCCTCGATACACAAGGAGGCCCACACTCTCTTGTTTGCGCCAAAAAATGTTTGCGATAAATAATAATAAGGAAACTTATTGCTCAACAGAAGGCAACCAGACGTGTGGTAAATTATCAGCGGAATTTACAGTTAAATTGCGGTTGCAATTCTTTGTGAATTAGAAATTTATATTTGTAATTGATCCTAGGACTGAGGGAAAGACTTTGGGTGATGGCCACGTAATGTAAAGGCTTGTGTGGAATGACATGTATGACTTTAAGGAATTGCACGTATGTGTGTATATATGTTCTGTTTGTATATATGCAGTATATGCATTGTGTAATATATGTCCAGTATATATGAAGAGACTAGCATATGTATACTATATAAAACATGAAGGCCACAGTTTTTGATAATGCGATTGTCATCGTATGGACCAACTCTTTGGCTTACTGGAAAGTCCGATTGTGTTTTCAACCTCGTCACATGGAAAGACGTGGCTCATGCACGTGTATGTATAGTATATGTATGCATAGTACTATGAGAGGCTAGACAGTGTAGCTGGTGAATGGAAACATTGGGCAGAACAAAGTGTTAAGGTTAAATCCATGACATCGGTACACAAAGGGGCATTCCAGACATCTTAGAAGTTGTGTCTTAAAGATGCTGATGGTTGTCAATTGCTGACATTGACATATTTAAGTAAAATATGGGTAAGTCAAGCCACTGCTGAATGAAGGCACCCCCATGGGGTCGTTCGATCGGATCACTAATCGGTAGATGAAGTCGGGGGCGGGTTACCGATTCAGATATCACTCGGCACTTGACGGCTGGGAAGGAATACAAATCCAATCGGCAGCAGATGTTTTGTTTGCGGTACTGAACGTAAACACGTGTCCCCAAAGAGATCATTATTACACTTGGCACACTCTCTCACTGGGCACGAGAGCACAGTCCGCGCTGACTCCCGCCAGACCCGTGTATCGCGTTTGCAGCAGTTGGCATTTACATTTGGAAGACTTTGTATGTGGACAAGTGTTTACAGAGTGGGCAGCATTAGCGATGAGCGTCTTGACCATACAGGAGTGTAAATGGGTACGCAGTAGTAGGTGTGTCGATGACTTGCTTTGGGCTAAAGAGCCGGTACTCCTGACATATTCAGAGACTTTTAGCCAACATGGAAGAGTGGACCAAATACCGTCGGGAGCTCTACAGTGGAAGCCCTTCTGCCAGCAGTGGCACGAGCAAGAAATTGCAGGGCTGTACCTTTCACATTCTTACAGCGTCTCATCAACTCATTGCGACAAGTATAGGAAAATAATTGCAATTATATTTTTTGGTTTCGCTGCTTGATGTTCGTTTTTGTACACGGTGTATTTACTGGATGTGTGTAACACTCCTCAAACATTGGCTGATCGTTCAGTCAGTTGACATTTTTTGTTGATCCCACCTCCACTAGTATCTGGGGGATTATTTTAAGCAGTGTTAGACACTGCCACCTGTATTTTGTTTCTAGAAACCTATTTTTGATATACAGATGGAAGAAGATAGCGAGTTAAGCGTGGCTTGTTTTTTACAGTATGGACCCAACACTGCTCGTATATTAAGATGAGATTTAGTCAAGTGTGTATCATTTGCATTGGTTAATGCATTGGTCTCTGGGCAGTCTTTCTCTGAATTGCATTGTGGGGGAACCAAAGGTAATGTTTAAACAGGGATCCCACCACTGGCCACGGTCATAATCTAATCTTTTGCTAGTGTGTGCAGTGTATTTACCCATGACGTGTATATACACATGCATTGCCCGCACCGCGTTCGATATCTGAAATACTCTGGCGATACGCCACACCATAGAAGTTTGGGTGATGGATAAAGTGCAAAATGATAACTGCTGGAAAAAAGTGGCCGGTGGTAAGCGTCGGTGATGGGACTTGCTGAGCGTTTACGTACGGAGCTTCACGTTGTGACGATGTGGGTTTTCACGGCTCGATGTTTGAAAATCGCCTCCAATGCATCGTCGTGCCTCCGACGTGAGAGGAGGAACACTCGACATGGCGATCCCAAAAGAGCAGAGGAACGACACGCCGACACAAATCCAACGCGCCGGCGATAGAGGTATCGGTGGAAATATGAAAGCGTTGGATATTTATTGAAAATTACAGCTGCATCGTGCAAAAATACTGCACTATGTGTGGGCATGTAATTGTCCATGGTGGATATATGAAGATCGATGGTACAGCTTATATACCGCAGTAATTGCCTCTCTGTATTATTGCAATAAGTTATTATTACTTTCCTACAGAGAGGTGGGAAGATGTGCGAGGGAGGAAGCAAATTTCAAAACCCTGCTCTTCTCTGTACTCTTGAGCGTTAAAGCAGGTAGAGGGTTACGGGGATGGTGTTCAACTCATACCGCTGCACTCGAAATAAGTATTTGAAAAGTCAGCTCCCCCTTCCACATGGGGCCAACGTAGTGGGAAGAGGTCAGGGCTACATCTTGACCCAGTTTCTAAAAGAAACCATGTTCAAGATGTGCAGCCGATATTGATATTGGAGGTGTAACTGTCAATCATGTCAAGTGGTGGGTGTAGTGCTCCCTGCAGCAGCAGTGTCCACTAACATTCCCCCTATGTAAAACAAGTTATCCTGAAAGTGACTTTTGATCATTTTATCAAGGGGTGAATGGTTGCACCTCTAATAAATAAACAAACATTGACATGTTTAGAGCTATTCCGGAGTGGTTATGTCTGTCACATCCGTTTAAAGAGTATTCTACTCTTGTGCGTTTTGAAGCCAATGAATTGATTTGTTTTGGGAGTTTAGTGGGTTTTCCAATTGTATGGTTTGAGGTGGGTACGTTAGGGTTGGAAGTCTTTATTAAGTCACAATTTTGACGTCACCTCTGTTACACCGACAGCAATTTATATTTTCAAGGAATGGTCAACGCGCTTTGAGAATGTGGTAGCAAAGGTCAAGGCAGCCTAAAGTTAGTTCTCGTTTAAAATATATTCCTCTTGGTGTTTAGCCGTGGTGAAAGAGCTAATCATTGGCTGTATCCTCATGCATTACGTTTAATTTCCACCTTTCAAGTCATCGTCAGTTCTATGCAGCATTGTGAGTTCTATGCACCAGGCTCACTCTACAGTTACGTTATTTAAGCGTCTTTCACCCAATGGTCCCATGGCTCTGTGCTCTGCCCAGAAGTCTCAAGTCGCGATTGGCTTCTGTTGTGTAACATTCCAAACAAATCTGGTTGACGGGTTGACCCATCATGTGATGTTGGGGACCCGATCAATAATTCTCACGTGCCGATCGGCTGTACAATATTTCATTTGAAGGTGGTGGGAAAGCACTGGTGTTTGGACACATCTCACATTGTCATTGCTATTAATGGAAATACATAGCACTTTTTACTTTACATCGTTGTAATAAAACGGAAGCCGGTACCGGAAAGCATGTGTGTGATATGTTTATACTCCAGCTGTGGTTTTATAATTATTTATCGACTTGCGTCTGTAGAGTGCTGAAATCTGTTGGCATTTAGAAGCGCGCTGCATTGCAGCGGTAAGGTCCATGCCTCCCAAAGCCGTGCACGTGGCGTCTCGATTCCCACCTTGGGCGGCGCATTTGTGTCTTCTCCCCCTCTTCTGCGTGGATTTCCTCCGCGGTCTCTTCACTCCCGCCGCGAACAAAAATACCCATTAGTTGCCCGATAACAATGTATAGAAAGCAGTGCCTGGCTGGTTGGCGCCGGCCAGCTGACGACCTGACTAACCCCTTCTCCCCCCCCCGTAAAGTTTCATTTCACCTCTGAGTCGTTCTCTGATCAAATGAAGACTTCTCAAAGTGA
>JAZEWT010000025.1:11828903-11839424 GCA_036362905.1 Mordacia mordax
TAGGCGACACCTGGCCCGGGCCTCCGCCAGGCCGAGTGAGTTTACAATCAAACGCTGATTTTAAAAAATCGAACTCAAACTCAGATTTTTAAAAAATCGAACGATGTTTCAGTTAAAAATAAAAACTCTGTTTGATTGGGGGAGACAAAGGCGGCTGGGCATTTAGTCTTGACCACAGCCGTATATCCGCATCGTCCGCATCGTCCGTTGTCTTAACATCCTATACTGTATGCCTATACTGTATGTTGAAACATTAATGTAGAGAAATGCATACCAAGTGATTTAATGCCAATGTTAAAATTCGTTCAAATGCATATCTTACATGGTTGAATAACATTTAAAGTTACTGTTGCATTGTTTAATCACCAATTTAGTACCGTATCCCGTGTTAGATTGTCCTAATTGTTTAATTTCGGTATTTCACGACTGTGTTTTTTTTACATTATAAATGACATTTTGTCGGTTTCAATTCGATGCAAGCTTTGATTTGCTGTTCTAATATAACACAGTACTTTGATAGTGAACTATAATTGCCTTTGCAGAATTGCATGCATTGCTTTAACTGAGATGATGGGGTTTTGGGTGCGAGTCAAGGTCAGGGTGACCTCGTTCACCTCCACCACTGCAACCGCCTTCTTCATTAACCTTGAGCCGCTTCATTAACGTCATCTGATGAACAGCTGTGGATGTACATGCCCCCGTCGTATGAACATGGAACTTCCACGACTGGTTCTGGACTATGCAGTCCTACGTCGTACAGAATGGTTAAGCATTGGGCTTCTGGGGCGACTGGTTATGTTCAAAATTGATACACATTGTGTAATTGATTTATAGTCATTATTTATTTTAATGTGTCTACTCTAATGTTGTTGTTGACAAGCCGTTCTCTCCACAGCTCTGTGCAGCGCTCTGTGACCCTCGGGTGAAAAGCGCTCTATAAATGTTTCTTGAATTCAACCAAGTGAAAGTCACAGTTGAAGTGTTCCTGTTCCCAGTGCCTCACTCGTACACAAACATTCCATCAGTGGGCATAACGTATGAATCCCAAGTTTTCGGTGGAAATACTTCACTAAACCTTGTCATGTATGGCGTGTTTTGACATAATACAGTCACATGTACCGCCAGTTAATATATGCAGTTTCATGTGCAGTCAAAAAAATAAGACTTAGGTCTACCTTATTACAATTTTGAGACAGTCAACAACAGTGCTATTTGGCCAACGTTTTTGCAGAATTGTTTTACAGTAAATACTTTGCGGGCCTTAAAATGGCTGGAAGTCATTTGACCTTGGATTAAAGCCAGAGAAAGTGGCTGGCACAGAGGTTTAATAGGGTGTCAGGCCCTTGAGTCATTAGTCTGCAACTACGTATGATATGAACACACTACTGGTAAGCAAGTGAAAGTTCACTTTGGTATATTGTAGTGTACAGACGTAAATTCTTAACTTTGTTTTCCACACAAGTGCAAAGCGCGTGTGCGATAATCACAGGAGGAAGTAGTACTACTGTACAACGACACGTTGGTACGGAACGTATATCAACGGCTGTTAGCGCCTCCGGAATGTAGTGAAATCACGTGGATAGATGTGACATTGTGTAACCAGAGTTGAACCAAGATTAGTTCTAAACGCAGCACCCGTGCCCTTGTCTCGGCCAAACAGTGTAGATTTCACGCCTGCACATCTGTTGGCACTTTGGTTATAAAACGAAGCTCTGAAAGTCCATCATCGATACTGGTGATCAACGATTTTAATGATGCTGTGTGTCTGCCAGTCTGTGTTCCAAAAATGACAAGGCATTTATAGTAATTGTAACCACAGTTGTAGACTGCTGCCAAAGAATGGTTCTTTCTATACATAAACACTAATACAACGAGAAGTGTCATTTACAATTACTGAATATATTAGGTTTGATTACTGTCGAATATCTAGTTTCTTGTGGGAATGGTGGCACAGTGGTCAGCGCACTGTGCGAATAACTTTGTGGCAAGTGCTAACGTAGTGGTGAGTGATATCTGAACTAGAACGCTCCCCCCTCATTAAACCGTATGGATCAGTGTAGTGAAGTATGGTCAAAATGTCCTCAATGAGCCTTTTGAAGGCATTCATAAAATCATGACTCGTCAAGCAGCTGACCATTTTTACGGTTATATGTTTAGTCTGAAGTGTTTAGTCTGCAGGTTTAATTGCCCACCGTTGCCTGCATGCTATTCATACCCCAATGACTGTTACATCTCACATTGTGATTGGCCCATTTCCTGTCTCATTTATCTCCCCATCCACTGCATTTCTGCTTGAGACTTAAGCTCCCATCAAATGTGTCATCAACATTATCCGCTTAATCCTGTACAAGGTTGCGGGGGGCCGGAGCCTATCCTGACAGACGGACGGCGCAAGGTGTGGCTATACCCAGGATGTGATGCCAGTATATCACAGGGCATTGGGGGAAATTTACTCAGCAGGCCATTAGCCCTAGGCAACAGTCTGTCTATGGACGGTGGGAGGAAACCGGAGTACCCAGTGAAAACCCACGTGGACACGGGGAGAACATTCAAACTCCGAACAGGAAGGTACCCGTGCCATGTGAGGCGACAGTGCTACTCACTACGCCACCACTATTAAATGTGTCCTGCTTGTCATTCTAATTCTTTCAAAGAGGTGTGTGTCGCGAGTAAATAGTTAACCCTGCCGTGGTAAAAGAGTCTGCGGAATATTTGTCGTTCACGGAGGCTAAGGGTGCATTGAACGGAATGTTCAGCGTGAAATCATGACGTTGTACTCCACGTGCTGGTCGCCGCATCTCCAGGAACGATTCGCTTCCACATGCAGGGAGTGAAACGTCGGACATCCTGTTGGACAACAAGCAGTTCGGTCTTCAAACGCATCGCAGAGCTTTACAGCGCGACCGTGTTAACCTTAAGCACCTGAGCTTGGTCGGGGCCGTGCCAGACTATCGTGCTACTGCTCAAGGGCACCTGGATTTTTTTTTTCCACCGTGGAAGCTGAGCCGTGCTGCTGGCGTCGCATGCAGTGAATCTCTCCAGATGCCTCCAGATCGGGTGGTCATGTCGCATCCACTTGCTGCAATGTCTAACTGTACACCCAATAATGGGGCCATGAGTACTGTCCCTGGGCCTGCTTGGCCCTGATCCAGATTTAGATGTCTCTTGAGGCCCAACCCATCACGGTTTGGTTCTGGTTTAGAAAGATAAATGGTCAGTGGAAAAAACGCATGTGCCAGCAGCTCATCGCTTAGTTCAGTTCAGATGTGCCAGCAGCTCATCGCTTAGTTCAGTTCAGATGTGCCAGCAGCTCATCGCTTAGTTCAGTTCAGATGTGCCAGCAAGCTCATCGCTTAGTTCAGTTCAGATGTGCCAGCAGCTCATCGCTTAGTTCAGTTCAGATGTGCCAGCAAGCTCATCACTTAGTTCAGTTCAGATGTGCCAGCAAAAACAGGCGTTTAAGAGTGGCTGGGACATGGCATGCAATCTAGCCTTCCTTGCTTAGTGGTGATAAGGGGCTTGTAGGATGGTTGCAGAATTAACTTCCGAAGGGCCGCAGTATCGTATTTTGTCAACAAACTCGTGCTCCCCTTAGTCCATATTGCAGAGACCGGGTGATGTTTTACAGCTGCTCAGCGCTAGGTCCTTCACCTTTGCTCCCATAGGCACGTATTAACGCTCGGCCGCTGGGTAGGTTTTAGTACACAGTGTGCTGCGTGGGTCGGTTAAAACCGTTATGGTTATTGTACCGAGACACGGTTGGTTTAGGTCATGCCGTGAGTTAGACATGAGCATAACTCGTACGTGCACAGGCAACGGGCGTGATTTGTGCAAATAAACGCGGAGAGAAGGTTTTTATGGCTAGGTCATCGTTTCAGTTGAGAGGAATTAAGCTACGCGTGCTGGGGTTTTCTGGAACTGAAACGTCGGACATCATGCGGAATGTGAGGTATAACCCAATAACACGTCGGCGAGCTCTACAACACAACCGACGTCCCTCATCGAGCGGAGTAGAAACGTCCTATGTTGTACTCTTATTTTGATGCTCCTTGCTGTGATTAACCCAGACCTGCTTGGTGAAGTATGGTTCAAACAACCCTCTCCCACTACCGTCACGGTGTAACACGGGAGACCCTCATCCAGCAGTGAAATTGACGAAGTAACTCCTCCGTGCTTGCAATGTGCGTGTTGCCCCCATCTGTATCAAGATCGGTGTCTGACCAGTCGCCGTTAAAATGGTGTGCGGAGAGCCCAGCGGTGACGTCTGGCATCTTCCCCACTCGGGCAAGAAAATGCCTGCCTGCGTCCTGGCTTTCCATCGCGAGGCAGGCGGTTATTTATAACGAAGCACGCTGGCGGCTAAAGCACGCCGGCGATGGAGCGACGGCGCTGAACACTACGCTGCCCGCCGCTCCGCGGTCAACCTTGACGCAGCGTTTGTAACGGAAATGCCACGCTTGCCATGTGCTCGCAAGCCAAGCGCAAGTTGGCTTAAACGAAGTGGATTTCGTCAAACCGCTGCCCAATGCGGCTCTGCCGATGTCCCGCAAGCGGTGGGAATGGTTCATCCGTACTTCGCCGTGCTTTGTTCGTGTGGCTTGGTGAAGACGGGGAGCATAGATAAGTACTGTGGAGTGCAGCACTTGATTTGTGTGCACTGCCCTGTGCTACCCTTACGATGTAGCCTTTCAATGTGGAACGGGCAATGAAGTCCCTATCAGAAGGCATATGTTATCAGTCTTGAAGATGTTGCATGTAGCTTGGTATTTGAATGAAAATAAGTGGCATTTGCTTGCGTGCGTGCATGGGTGACTGATCGTATATGTCGGTGGGTGAGTGAGTGGTGGTGCTGCTGTGGTTAACGCTGGCCCAGCGGTTAGCGCGCTGAGCTACAAACCCGGTGACCCAAGTTAAAATCCCGCTCAGGCCAACACCAGTGACGATTTTCCGAACCGGTCCTGGGCCTCCCCTAGGTCGACTCAGCCTCATATGAGCACTTGGTTGGACATGTGAAAAAAATTTGCCACTAGGGAGACTAAGGCGGCCAGGCGTGGTGCTGGTCACCCACCCCCCTCGTGTGCCGTGTCGACCTTCATAGGTGCTCGCTAACGGCACTTGACCCTACAGTCTGTTAAGGCTATACGGGATCTTTGCTAGGGCGGCGCGGTGGCCCAGTGGGTAGCGCTGTCCCCTCACAGCAAGAAGGTCCCGGGTTCGAATCTCTCGGCTCGGGTGCCTTTCTGTGTGGAGTTTGCATGCTCTCCCCGTGTCCGCGTGGGTTTTCGCCGGGCACTCCGGTTTCCTCCCACAGTCCAAAAGCATGCTCCTGGATAGGTTGATTGGCTCGCAGACTAAAATTGTCCCGCAATGCCCGGCGATGGACTGGCGTCCCGCCGTCGGGTGTATCCCTGCCTTGCGCCCTGTGTTTCCGGGATAGGCTCCGGCTCACCGTGACCCTATATAGGATTAAGCGGTTTCAGATAATGAGATGAGAGATGAGATCTTTGCTGTGGTTAAGCTGTGTGCTGTGTCGATGACTCCAGGTTGGTTCTGTGCCACGACGTACACCATTATCTGAACGTGCGCTAGGCCTGCGAAGGAGGACTCGGCCGTAATCTGCGTACCGCGCAGGGCAGACTGGGGCGGTCGGGTGCGCATTGTGCTGGTCACCGCCACTGCGGAGTCATGGTGACCTCGATCGTTGCTCAACACCAGAACTTGCCTGTGCAGCGTATCGGCGTTGAATTCAACCACAGTCCTCACAATCCTCCACGGTGCAACTTCGCTCTCTCATTGAGCTTCAAGTCATCGCAGTGTGCAGCGGCATAATTTGCATTTAAATTGAACTCGCTCGTATAATCTTGAAAAGATTGACTCTGGGGATTTGCTGGTATTGCCGGATTTAGTCAATAGGACTAATTGGGGGTTTGTACACTTTCCAGCCGAGTTTGGCAGCATTTATGCGTTAGATACCTGTCATGTGTGGTCGCGATGGCTTCCGTAAACATTCTGATGCAAATTTAATTCCATTGAGAAGTAAACTTTGGTGCAAAGCTGTGTAGCTTTTAAAGATTATGTAAAAAAAAATGGGCCATCAGGTCACCGATGCCATCCTCGGCAGAGCCTCTGTATGAGCCTCGTCTCATCGCGGCCTACGGCCGTGTGCTTCTAACACACCTAGTTCACCTCTTTTATTATTGCTAATTACTCAGCGTCATTATCAGTACTTGCTTAAACCTGTACAGGGTCGTGGGGGGTGGGGGGTGGCAGAGCCTATCTCGGCAAACATAGCGTAAGGTAGTGCGATACCCAGAATGGGATGCCAGTCTGTCACAGGATACTCGGGGCAATTGAGCCAGCAGGTCAGTTAACATAGGCAGCGGCGTGTCTTTGGACGGTGGGAGGAATCCAGAATGTCCGGTGAAAACCCACGCGGACATGGGGAGAACATGCAAACTTCACACAGAAAGGCGCCCGAGCCAGGAATCGAACGCGGGGCCATCTTGCTGTGAGGCAGCGGCGCTACTCGCTGATCCATAATGCCAACCTCTGATTAAATATCTCTTGAGTGTTGGGAATTGTTATGGAATGCCATGAATATTCATGATTTGTTTGTGTTTGTGTGCGTGTCACAGTTCCGGGAGAAGGCTGTGCTGGTGACGGGGTGTGACTCGGGTTTTGGATTTTCACTAGCACAGCACCTCCATGGAAAAGGATTCAAAATCTTTGCCGGATGCCTCCTGAAGGTGCAAGTCACAATGATATTGCAGTATTTTATGTTGAGCCCAGGCCAGCGCCAGAAATACACAATGCCTTTGTACCTCCTCTCGCATGAGATGAATAAGACTTCCCAAACTAGTTTCACTTATTTTTGGAATAAGGAAAAGACATGCCATCAGATAAATACTGTATAGTCTTATATTTTGATTGCATTGGTGGCAGATGACCCCCAGCCAGTCAGAACCATTGGGTGTAGTGTCATTGTTGAACAAGATGGTCGTTTATCAGCTCGAATTGTTCTTACCTTATTTAAATAAAATGCGTGCAAGGTTATTAAATGGACAATAGGTTTAATTGTTTCAATGATTCATCCGCTGCCCTCTGCCCTGCCATAATGAGATGAATTGTCACCTATAAGGGTAAACTTTCTATTTTAGGAAAAAATTTTACACTCTTGTGAAGTACACAGCACATCTAGTAGCCACAAGGGTCACATGAACCCATTCTGCCCTGTAGTTATGATTCCCTAAACGATCATGGATTCTCTACTTGAATCGTGGAACCGATGCCCCATTGCAATTTCTCATTTCATATCATTGTCAAAAACCGCTTAGTCCTGTACAGGGTCGCGGTGAGCCACAGCCTATCCTGGCAGACACAGGGCGCAAGGCAGGGATTTACCCACGATGGGACGCCAGTCCATCACCGGGCACTTATGGGCAATTTAGTCTGCAAGCCAATTAACCTATGCAACAGCATGCTTTTTTGGACTGTGGGAGGAAACCAGAGTGCCCGGCAAAAACACACGGGGAGAGAACTCGCAAACTCCACACAGAAAGGCACCTGAGCCGAGATTCGAACCCGGCGCCTTCTTGCTGTGATGAGGCGACAGCGCTACCCACTGGGCCACCGTGCCACCCTATTCCAATCTCTTTTGAGCCTATTTATCGCTGTTCGCCCAGGACAAGGGAGGCGACGGCGCCAAGCAGCTGGAGGCAATGAAGTCCGACAGGCTGAAGGTCGTGCAGATGAACGTGGCGAGCGACGAGGAGGTAGCCAAGGCTGTCGAGTTTATCCGGAGCAGCCTGCCCGACCCGGAAGCCGGTGAGTGGTGCAGAGTGGGCGTGGGGATCGGCGATGCCGTGCCCACGCCATGCAGTCTGCGCGCGCCACGAGGGCGAATGAAGCGTGAATTCGCGAATCGGGAGCGTCACGAAAATTGCCCTGCACTTCAGGACCGCCGCATCGAGCGTTTCTCCTCTCCTTTACGATTTTTTGCCGCTGAAGTTGAGAGGCATCCTCAGGCAGCAGCATTTGCCTGAAAGCAGCGACTTAAGAGCAATTCGCGTACATTGGGCTACATCAATGCAAGATTATTATGTACATGTTTCAATTATCAAAACGTTTTCCTTCCCCAAATCGTTGTACTCAAATTGGAGCAAGCGCAAAGCTCATGTTGTCACTTCGAAGCCAAGTCCCTTTTGCTTAGGGATCAATTTCAGGTGGGTCTGCAGTTCAGCGACTCATAAAATAGTTCTGTACCTGTCACGAAACATCCAGTTCACCTCTATGGACTGTGGCTACTCGCCGCACCCCACTCTGGTCCCGGTCTTATGAGCAAACCAGGAAAATATTCAGCGAAAAATTACCCTCCCCTGCACACGCTTGGCTGTGTGGCCAAGTCAGCCGGGCGTAAAAAACTTTAACCACCGCCGCCATATTGTGTCGTCGGTTGCGTAGGCCTGTGGGGCGTCGTCAACAACGCGGGAATCTCGACGTTCGGCGAGATCGAGTGGACGCCCATGGAGACCTACAAGAACGTGGCCGAAGTGAACCTGTGGGGCATCGTGCGCACCACCAAGGCGTGCCTGCCGCTCATCCGGCGAGCTCGCGGTAATGCCACCACGTCAGGCGTTTGCCGGCCGCGTACCTCTTCCGGTGCGTTGGCACGGTCCACAAGCGCGTGCGGTCGTCGCCGGGCGGGGAACCTCGAAACAAAAGAGGCGAGCGTTGAACTGCTGCTACGAGCATGTTGCGAGGTGCTTCGGGCGTTAGAGCACCGAGCTGAGAAACGCCAAGCTCGTGGGTTCAGATCCAGGGAGCGCCCTGTGACTACAAGCCCTGTGACTACAAGCGTGTCACAGAGCCAGGTCGTCTTGGGATTAAGACTTTTAAAGTCAGATATTATTGCTCCTCCTCTGAAGTAAACTGTTTCCACCAATGACAAACCACAAACTATACAATCAAAGCAATATAAGATATGTACAATTATTTACACAGCCATGACCCACATCCCCTTAAATACAGCGCTGAGCTGATAATGTTGAGACCTGTGTTTGAATCTAGGGAGAGGCCACCTGTGCGGTGAAACAGACCTGAGTGTACCCCTGCAAATAGGTTTCTGGTCGTGCATGGTAATGTTTTTGGTCAGAAAATTGCCCTTCAGAGCTGCTGTTTTGAGATAGCAGTGTTGAGCCTTCCTTCTCTCATAGGTATCCCGAAAAAGCAGCGCTTGCGAGCAATTCTCATATCATGCCGTGAAAACCTACATCATCACAAATGTTTTTGGCATTAAACAAATACGTGGTGGGCGGCACGGTGGCCCGGTGGGTAGCGCTGTCGCCTCCTCACAGCAAGAAGGTCCCGAATTCGAATCTCAGCTCGGGTGCCTTTCCGTGTGGAGTTTGCGAGTTCTCTCCCCGTGTCCCCGTGGATTTTCGCCGGGCACTCCGGTTTCCTCCCACAGTCCAAAAAACATGCTGCTGCATAAGTTAATTGGCTTGCAGACTAAATTGCCCGCAGTGCCCGGTGATGGATTGGCGTCCCATCGTGGTTATATTCCTGCCTTGCGCCCTGTGTCTGCTGGGATAGGCTCCGGCTCACCGTGACCCTGTACAGGATTAAGCGGTTTCTGACGATGAGATGAGAGACAAAGACGTGGTGGGGGTTGCGCCTGAACGCTATTCACTTGGACTCCCGCGCCACCGTCGCGACGTAGGGCGCGTGGTGAACATCTCGAGCATGATGGGCCGCATGGGCAACACGGCGCGCTCCCCGTACTGCATCACCAAGTTCGGCATCGAGGCGTTCTCCGACTGCCTGCGCTACGAGATGATGCGCTGGGGCGTCAAGGTGTCGGTCGTGGAGCCCGGCAACTTCATCGCGGCCACGGCGCTGTACGGCGAAGACCGAGTCAAGGAGATCGCCGACGGCATGTGGGCTAAGATGTCGTCGCAGGTGCAGAACGACTACACGCGCGAGTACTTTGACCGCCAGGTGAGCCGCTGACGTTTGATCGCCGAGGTTTGATCGCCACTGTTTGGCCGTCTTCGGCGAGCTTTTTCACCGTTGATATTTTGCCGTCGCCGGCGATGGTTGATCGTCGATGATTGATCGTCGATGATGTCGAGCGCAATATACGGCACACGTGCCACGAGTGGCACACGAGGTCCCTGCTCCTTCAGCCTCTAAGTTAAGCTACGCAATGATATAAAAAAAAGATTTAGTCGGAATATTTACTACGTTACGGGGCTAGACTCTCAGTGGCTCTATGTACAGTCGTAAGTAAGAGTGATTAATTTAACTCGTGGCATGCCACTTGTGAAAGGTTGCGAACCCCCTCGTCCAGTGATGAATGTCTATTGGTTAGTGTCTGTGACAGCCAGCCATGCAGATGTAGGGAGCAGGAAACGGTCTCAGATCATCTCCGGCTGTGAAGTGTGACCGTGGCGACTGTCTGGCGGCGAGCGACTGTCTGGCGGCGAGCGACTGTCTGGCGGCGAGCGACTGTCTGGTGGCGAG
>JAZEWT010000025.1:11857730-11868721 GCA_036362905.1 Mordacia mordax
GACAGTGACGGCCAAATCGGGACAGTGCCGGCCAAATCGGGACAGTGACGGCCAAATCGGGACAGTGACGGCCAAATCGGGACAGTGACGGCCAAATCGGGATAGTGACGGCCAAATCGGGACAGTGGTGGCCAAATCGGGACATTGACGGCCAAATCGGGAAAGTGGCGGCCACAGGATTACGCTTCGTGAATTACCACCAGACATCGTTTCACATTTGCACCCAAAGTTGTTTTGCGTCTGCTTGGCCGGCAGCTGCTGCCTCAGCGTTTCCGAGCAGTTTCGCACGGAGAAAATGTAATAAGGAGCCTGGAATTCCCGCCAGGCATTGAATGGGCGAGAGAGATAGAAAAAAAAGGCATGAAAATAAAATCTCAGCGAGCCGAAACCAGGGACGAGGCAGATGAGCCATCACTGTGATAGAACGGCCCGTGTAATATCCTTTCTGCTGCAGATTGCGCCTCCCAATGGGTTGTAACCCTTTTTTGTGACAGTGGAGGGGTTTGCACGTTTCAGTGAAGCCCACCAACATGATGTTGCCTATAATCTGCTGGGGTCTCGCTTGGTGAACAGGTCTGGAGTCTAGCGCTCCTGCAAGGGTCTACCTTGTTGAACAGGTCTGGAGTCTAGCGCTCCTGCAAGGGTCTACCTTGTTAAACAGGTCTGGAGTCTAGCGCTCCTGCAAGGGTCTACCTTGGTGAACAGGTCTGGAGTCTAGCGCTCCTGCAAGAGTCTACCTTGTTGAACAGGTCTGGAGTCTAGCGCTCCTGCCAGGGTCTCCCTTGCTGAACAGGTCTGGAGTCTAGCGCTCTTGCAAGGGTCTCTCTTGATGAATACATCTCTGAGAAGAAGGTCCCAGAAAAATAACGATTCGGAGACCCTGTGACTAAAAGAGATTGACAGAGCTGTGGTTTTAGTTGGAGCAAGCAACCCCCTCCACCAGAACACATTTGATGATCCATGGGAGGATGATCTGACGGCAGACAATCGAACACTGCAGCCAGCATCAATAGCTCTGCGCCGTGACATTTCACATTTCAAAAAAGCATGATTGGGCGGCACGGTGGCCCAGCGGGTAGCGCTGTCACCTCACAGCAAGAAGCTCTCGGGTTCGAATCTCGGCTCGGGTGCTTTTCTGTGTGGAGTTTGCGAGTTCTCGCCCCGTGTCCACGTGGGTTTTCGCCGGGTACTCCGGTTTCCTCCCACAGTCCAAAAAATATGCTGCTGCATAGGTTAATTGGCTCGCAGACTAAATTGCCCACAGTGCCCGGTGATGGAAAGGCGTTCCATCGTGGGTATATCCCTGCCTTGCGCCCTCTCTCTGCCGGGATAGGCTCCAGCTCACCGCGACCCTGTACAGGACTAAGCGGTTTCTTACAACGAGATGAGAGAAAAGCATCATTGTTGCGTTTTCCTTACAACACGAGGCACGTCAACGCTTCTTATATATGTATACTGGCAAAAAAGTACCCATAGCGCTTCTACGGATGCCTCCACGGGACATCTCATAGCCATCGAGGCCACGTTGAGAAGACCCATGCGATTCTTTTATAGACTCGCGGCGCAGAACACTTTCTTAAAATCAAACTTCGGGTAATTGTGCTTGGAATAAATAATGTTGGCAGCGTCCCATTGAGCCGTGTCAAGCACAGCGGTGGCATATTTTCTTCCCGTGGTGGTCCTGAGTGCTGCGAGTTATTAATTGTTAATGTTAGTCCGCTTTCCGTGTTGTGCCGAGTGCTGCATGGGTGATTCTGTTTGGTGCGTGTACTTGGCACGCGATCCCGTGTTTTAGCCTCCCTGATTTAAACCCTGTGGCCAATCATGCAGTCGAGCCAAGACAGGGCGTTTTGGTATTGTTTACAAACAAAAAATGCTTTTTGGTTCGGATTGATTCGGAAATGTGACGTCAAGTGACGTCACCTCCACGTTTGTCCTACCACGTTGATGGCGTGAAGACATTTGGATTGAAAGCGTGACGTACGGTTAGAAAACTGTCATTTCCTTGAAAGTCACAAATCAGAAACGTTTATATCCCAGCTTATATCGAATTAATAAAGTATACTTACGCATATCTGAACGTACACATAGGTCATCAGTCCGCGGTGTGACTTGGACAACACCTAGACAACCCAAGAATTGGCATCTATTTTTTGACCAAGGTCTGGTGCCGGTATCTTGTTAAACTTTATCATGGTAAAGCAGCAATGGGTGGCCTGGCACTGCCTGAGCATCCACTACTCTGTTTGGTCTACAGCGGATGGTACGGTGGAGCAGCGAGTAGCGCTGTCACTTAACAGCAAGAAGATCGCAGGTTCGATTCCCTGCTCGGGTGCTGCCTATCCGTGTGGAGTTTGCGAGTTCTCTCCCCGTGTCCGCGTGGATTTTCACCGGGCACTCCGCTTTCCTTCCAGTCCAAAGATAAGTTGCCCTCGGTTAATTGTCTGGACTACATTGACCCGGCGATGGACTGGCGTCCCATCGTCGGTATATCCTTGCCTTGCGCCCTGTGTCTGCCGGGATAGGCTCCGTGCTCACCGTGACCCTGTATAGGACTAAGCGGTTTCAGACAATGAGATGAGATGAGACTACATTGCTCTCGGTGCCCTGAAATATTGCAACTTGCTTGCCCTTCCCCGCTGGACAACTGTTAAAAAGAGCCACATAGCTCAACGTTTTCCAACCCAGCTTAACTGCAAACAAAACTTTTGTGAAACCAACCGTGTTCCTTCCTGAACCATCGCCCGGCGTCACACAGCAGGGATTTCCACTTTGCCAGAATATCGGCTCAAAGCCCCAGAGCCGATTATTATTTTGCAATGGGATTTCGCTCGCTCGCCCGTCCGCTCGCGCGCCCTGGCGGCCCCCCGTTCCCTCCAAACGCGACGGGGTCACGCTCAGCCATCTGTCAACGCGGCGCTCGGAGACAGCGGGGATGCACAGGACGGCCTCGGCCAGCGGTGACCCCGACGCCCTCTCGCCGGACCGCCGGCCGTCCGGCGCGGCGTGGGACGGCCCGCCGAGGGGGTGAACGCGAATATCGGTCTAATCCGCACTGTACCCGCTCCTGCGCGCGTCGCCAAGTCCGCGTCTCGCGGAGCGAATATCCCGACGGGCGTAGGGGCACCGCGGCTTGCGCTGCGAAGCCCGGTGACCTGAGTTCGATTCCCAGACGGGGGCTGACGTTCGATGCCTCGCGTCCGACGGATGTCGTCTGTGATTCCGGAGGCAGTTCTCCGGTCACCAGAATGCTCACCGGGAGATTTGTCCCCGCCGTCCCAAATTAATAATCGGCGTGAACAGCAGCAGTACTAGCAGCAGCATGTAAATTTAGATGCCTCTATCCCATCGTTAAATATGTATTTGATTGAATGTAAAATTCATAGTGTTGACAGTCGGTATTAATAATAATAAGCTTGGAGACCCCACAAAGTAGGACACACAACAAGTTGTTGTTGTTGTTGTAGCCGATTCAAAATGCCACTATTATTGTTGACCCAGATTGGCCGGTTGGGGCAGAATGTTATGGCCGGATGTCTTTCCTGATGCCAGCCTCCTTTAGTCGGAGGGTCTTAGGATCGTTATTTGTCTGGAGCCTCCCCCAAGACCTTTTCACCAACGAAGACCCGAGCAGGAGTTCTGGACTCCAGACCTGTTCACCAATGGAGACCCTGGCAGGAGCGCTAGACTCCAGACCTGTTTCCCAAGCAAGGGAGATCATAGCAGGAGTGCTAGACTCCAGACCTGTTCACCAATGGAGACCCTAGCAGGAGTTCTGGACTCCAGACCTGTTCACCAATGGAGACCCTATCAGGAGTTCTGGACTCCAGACCTGTTCACCAATGGAGACCCTGGCAGGAGCGCTAGACTCCAGACCTGTTCACCAATGGAGACCCTAGCAGGAGTTCTGGACTCCAGACCTGTTCACCAATGGAGATCCTAGCAGGAGCTCTGGACTCCAGACTTGTTCACCAATGGAGATCCTAGCAGGAGCTCTGGACTCCAGACCTGTTCGCAAAATTGAGACCCTTGCAGGAGTTCTGGACTCCAGACCTGTTAACCCATAGAGACCCTAGCAGGAGCGCTAGACTCCAAACCTGTTCACCAAGGGAGACCCTAGCAGGAGTTCTGGACTCCAGACCTGTTCACCAAGGAGGACTCTGGCAGGAGCGCTAGACTCCAGACCTGTTCACCAATGGAGACCCGAGCAGGAGCGCTAGATTGCAGACCTGTTCCCCAAGGGAGACCCTAGCAGGAGCGCTAGACTCCAGACCTGTTCACCAAGGTAGACCCGAGCAGGAGTTCTGGACTCCAGACCTGTTCACCAAGGAGGACTCTGGCAGGAGCGCTAGACTCCAGACCTGTTCACCAAGGGAGACCCTAGCAGGAGCTCTGGACTCCAGACCTGTTCGCAAAATTGAGACCCTAGCAGGAGTTCTGAACTCCAGACCTGTTCACCAATGGAGACCCGAGCAGGAGCGCTGGATTGCAGACCTGTTCACCAAAGAGGACTCTGGCAGGAGCGCTGTATTCGAGGTGAGAGCTGTGGGCTTCATTCGAACACGCAGCTCCACTACACTCCGGTCACGATCCAGGAGGATTTCAGAAGAGCAAGAATTGTAAATAAAGTTGTCTCTTGCTGTGTCCAACCCAACATAGGAGTTGTTTGACCATACTTCACCACTTTGGTCAGTGGGGAGTGGCAGGGTTGGCAAGGTCGGTTCCAGACGTCACTCACCGCTGATATAATTCGTCACGGCTGGAAACTCAAATTCAGTCGGGTTTAATTAATTATTATTATTTTTTCAGCTGGAAGCAAGCGTTCAACTTTGTACCTCCAGAATGTGGAATTGCACCATTAACGCTCGTTTTTGAACAAATACATGTTGCCGGAGTGGCAATAATTTAATAGAGAGCAGTTTATAAAAAATTCTATTCTCATCTCGCACGAACCAGCAAGGTGAAGTATGGTGCCTTGCGCCCTGTGTCTGCCGGGATAGGCTCCGGTTCACCGCGACCCTGTACAGGACTAAGCGGTTGCTGACGGTGAGATGAGATGATGATTGCTGTCGAGCGCACACTTCACCACCGCCCCCAATCTTGCCCCGAGTGTTCCCGGCTGCTCAGGGCTAAAGCAAATAAAACAAAGTGGCCCTGATACCAGCAGATTAATAATAAAACCCCCACGGCCTCCATCTCATCTGGGCCTCGCAAAGGTCACAGAGCCCTCTGATATAATAACGGAGACGGGTAGTTGGGGCGGGGTTAAGTAAACGCAACGGCATTTTTCAATAATTCAGCGATACGAGCGGTAATGATTCCTCCTTGCGTAGTAGGAGCAGGAGTATGGGTTTAATTAAATGCAGCGCAGCAAGATGGCCTGTGATTCTGTACCCCCTTTTCTCCGCTATCCCGTTTCATTCCATCAGCCGTGGGTTGCATTGTGGCTATGGTGATTTGTTGGTTTAAAGCGGAGCAGAAGCTCAAGATGCTTACGGTGGTTTGGGTCATCTCGGCCCGTAGCACCTGGGTCTATACCGTGACCTATCACGTGTCCTCAAGGTGCACCTGGCCTGGCACAAGCGACGTGGTGGCGTCACCGCCACCTAGTGGCTAGCGGCGGCCGTTGTGTGTGTGTGGAGCGGGAGTAGAGCGGTGTTCCGAGAAAGGTTCAGGCAAGGATCATTCAACATCGCCTTGCCAGGCACGTTGAGGAGAGACTTGCGGGACCCCAATGTGGTTTCAAGCTGGGCGGTCCTGCACAGACGCCATATTCTCTGTCTGGCTGCTACAGCAGAGGTGTCGGGAATTCCAACAAGACCTGCATCTCTGCTTTACTGACTTGGTTAAGGCCTAACAGCACTGGACCCTACCGTCTGTTTAAGGCTATATGGGGAATCTGTGTCTTTGTGTGTATGTGTGTGTGCAGGCGCGTGCAGGTGTGTGCGTGAACCTGCATCTCTGCTTTATTGACCTGGTCGAGACCTATGATACCATCAGTAGACCAGGTCTCTGGGTTGTTCTTCGTGCTTTCAGGGTCTCTGACTCTGTGCCCACAATCATTCAGTACTCGCATGAGGGCGGACAATCACCTTCAGCTACGTGGTCAGGAGTCAGGGCCAGTTTGGGGTGCGACACGGATGCCCTCTGGCTCTGACATTAGTTGACATATTTTTTGACCACGTGGTTTGAGATGTTTTCCATAGATGTACCGGTGGAATTTTCATCTGGTACAGGTACAATGGGAGGCTGATCGATGCCCGGGTACGGTCAAGGTATGTATGGCTCTCCGCTGGCCAACCATGGACCCCCCCCACCTCCCCCTCCCCCTGGCGGAAACATCTCCACCGATTTAAAACTTTCCAGCTGGCCTGCCTACGATCCATCCTGGGTTTGACCAGATTGAATTGTGTGAGGAGCTCACAAATTCTTGAACGTTCTGGACAGGGTCCCATAGGTGGGCTCCTCTCGGTGGCGAGGCTGCGGTGGCTGGGTCATGTAGCTCGCATGCCAGCCACTGCATGCCCAAGCAGTTGCTGTTTGTCCGGATAGAGGGGGTAAAACGGGTGCGGCACGGACTGGAGAAGAGATGGAGCGATGTGGCACAGGAGGAGGACCTGCAGCTGAGTGGACTCGCTGAAGACTGGTACCAGCGGTGTCAAGATTAACCTCTGTGGAGGAGGATCGTGAAGGTCGCTACGGGGCAGTTGGAGGCAGTCGCCCTCCAACAGCAACGGAGAGCGGGGTAGATTCGCTCACAACAACAAGCAGAGCGCTGGGCAGATAAAACACAGCACATTGGCACAGATGG
Source organism: Mordacia mordax (assembly GCA_036362905.1). NCBI lineage: Eukaryota > Metazoa > Chordata > Hyperoartia > Petromyzontiformes > Petromyzontidae > Mordacia > Mordacia mordax. The sequence goes on from JAZEWT010000025.1 coordinate 11,864,542, forward strand.
AAACACAGGTGGTGCATCTGCCAGTCATCTCAATCCGTTAGTCCATAGCACCTGAGTCTGTCCAATGACCTCAATCGGCGAGCCTTCGACACTTCACGTGGCCTCAAGGTGCACCTGGCCTGGCACGGGCGCCGTGGTGACATCACGGCCACTTAGTGGCGAATGGCGGTTGTTGGTGAAGCGATTCCTGCTCACGGCCACCACCACCACCACCAGTGACAATTTTTTGAACCGGCCGTAGGCCTCCCCTAGGTCGACTCGACCTTAAATGAGTACTCGCTGCCGTGCGTAACCATCGCCACTGGGGAGACAAAGGCGGTCGGGCGTGGTGCTGACCACCAGCCCCCTCGTGTACCTACCCGTGCTCACTTTGGCGAAGACAGGAGAGGGGAATGATTCAGTTGGGACACGGCCGCACAGCAGTCAGTGAGGTTCGGGAGGCCTGATCCGTTTGCATCCAAGCTGGAAGGAATGGTTGAGCGATGTATCTCTTTTTAACAGTTGTCCAGCGGGGAGGCGTGAGCAGGTTAGGGGATAACTTGGGCTGTACCCACGATGGGGTCGCCGCTCCATCGCAGGGCACCGTGGGCGATTTATCCCGCAGGCAAATTGACCGAGGCAGCAGCGTGTCTTTGGACTGTGGGGGAGAAACCGGAGTACCCTGGGGGGGGGGGGATGAAACCCCNNNTTTGCTCCGAGGCGGAGAGACGTGGCGACGCCCGTCACCAGATTGTGGATGAGAATTCGTCGGTGGCCCCGCGCTCGGCTCTCGAGGCCTCGCGCCGTTGTCCAGGTGAGGGACATTTTGCTGACGTGTGTGGCAGAGCCTGGAGGAGTTGCTGAAGGTGGTTTTAATTGGCGATTAACAAAAAAAAAACACCCACGATCAACGAGAGTCGTTAATGTCGCGAGTGGAGAGAGAGAGAGATAAAACCATCTAATAAATGACGAACCTCATGCAGCATGACGTTCTTAGCTCAGTAGAAAGGCTACGCGAATGTACATGCGATTATTATTATTATTACATCATTCCCGCCGATTTCTGGCTCTGATAAAGTTCCTCAAGAGAACATCTCAGACTCCGTGGTTATTTTGTTTTAATGCCGATTTGTTTCTACTCGATGAGTCACCGCTTAGGGGCTGTGGATCGCTTCGTGTTCGTTGTAATCATTGTTAGATTGTCACAAAACTGCCGCATCTGCAAGTTTGGCGCCACGAAATATTGGAACCGAGTGCCTTCAGTTCAAAAATCACGATCCCCTCCACATACCCTTAACAGACTCTAGGGTCGAGTGCAGTTTGCGAGCACCTATGAAGGCCTGCACGGCACACGAGGGGGAACGGGTGGCCAGTAACATGCTTTTTTCGCTATGGGTACTTTTTGCCAGGACACATATATAAGAGTAGAACAGGTTTTACCGTATCTGGCGATTATGCAGGTGTTAAGATTTTAACACCTGCATAATTGCCAGGCAATTATGCAGGTGTTAAGATCCCAACCACCAAAATAGACACATTTTACAATTTGTCCAATTTACAAAAGCCACACATACTAGTGGCAAAGTATGCAAACAGGTAGCTTTGATAACCTATGCATTGTCCTTCAAACTGACCGGCCTTCACCAGGCAATGGCTTCCTTTTGAGCCTAATTGCCAGTGTTAGCCGTTGCCAAAAGGCAGTCAGCTCAGGACAATGCAGTATCAATGCTTATAGCTTAGGTGGAGCTGTTAACGCTTTGGGTACTTTTTGCCAGTATACATATATAAGAGTAGCACAGGTTTTACCGTATCTGGCGATTATGTAGGTGTTAAGATCTCGTTTACACACCGCAGCAGGTATTCATTTGAGGCCGAGCCGACCTTGAGGAGGCTCAGGACCGGTTCAGAGATAAGGTCACCGTTGTTGGCCGTGACCCCGAATCGAACTCGGTTTAATTACGCAATTCGGTAACGGCTGCACCGCTGCTTACCACGGACACAGAGACATCTCATTGTCAGAAACCGCTTAGTCCTGTGCCGGGTCGTGGTGAGCCGGAGCCTATCCCGGCAGACACAGGGCGCAGGGCAGGGTACACCCACGATAGGACGCCAGTCCATCACCGGGCACTGCGGGCAATTTTGTCTGCAAGCCAATTAACCCATGCAGCGGCATGATTATTGGACTGTGGGAGAAAACCGGAGTACCACACAGAGACATCTCCCTGTAAATATCCTTACACGCGGTGTGCAGTGCTGGAGACATTCTAGAAAAACGTGGTGGAATCTGCAAGATTGTGAAATTATCTCCTCGGGGCAATTAGCAATTGCCGCTGCGTGCGCACGCATTTATTATAACAACATTTTTTGTTGCTCGTTCTAATTCCTTATTCACGCTGTCAAGCGCGGTAATAAAGACGTTCATTTTTATCGCGGTGACCCAGTGGGTAGCGCTGTCGCCTCCTCCTCACAGCAAGAAGGTCCCGGGTTCGAATATCGGCTCGGGCGCTGCTTTCTGTGTGGAGTTTGCGAGTTCTCTCCCCCGTGTCCGCGTGGGTTTTCGCCGGGCGCTCCGGTTTCCTCCCGCAGTCCAAGAAGCATGCCGCTGCATAGGTTAATTGGCTCGCAGACTAAATTGCCCGCAGTGCCCGGTGATGGACTGGCGTCCTATCGTGGGTATATTCCTGCCTTGCGCCCTGTGTCTGCCGGGCTCCGGCTCACCGCGACCCTGTACAGGACTAAGCGGTTTCTGGCAATGAGATGAGATGAGATTTTAATCGTAAATGACCGATTTGTTTTTTTAAGGGAGGAATATTAATTGATTCCTCTGGATTCCTGGTACACTGCTCGACAATACGGGCCGATAATGGTTTTGTGGGAAAAGCGTCTGCGACCTTACACCGTGTCGGTCGCGCCGTTGATTGACCATACTTCACCACGTTGGTTGCTGTGTGGAGCGTTTACGTAAGAGGACCGCTGGGGATTTAATGAGCGAGGGAAAAATCACAAGCGCTAGTCGAGTGCCCGCACTCTGAGCGATGTTTGTTCCAAGCGTTTAATACGTTCTTCTGACGTGATGATGACGTTTACTGCTGGTGACATGACTGCCGTGGCCAGGATTTCTTCCTGATGTTATTTTGTGAACGTTGCTGCTGACTTTGTGAAGTTTCAGAAGCTCAATCGATAAGTGAGCAGTGAAACTGAAATAAGACAAGGGCCTTGGTGTTGTGCAGATAAAATGTGGGCTCATGACGCTTTCGAACTCAAAAAGGCATCGGGATAAAATCCAAGCACTGACGTCACCAGAAACGTGAGTGCAGCGCTTTGTGACCCTCGGGTGAGCAGCGCTCTGGAAGTGCAATTATTATTATTAAGAGACGTCAAAAAAAAAACAAGATCGCCCGTAGGGCGGGCACTCTGCTGGTCTATATAATAATGCAGCTTCTTCAGAGCGTGTTTCAAATGTTGATGCTGCTCTCTGGTGGACGGTTCTCCAATCAGCGTCGTCCTTAGCAACCGTCTCTCGTTATCACTGAATGTTAATTGAGCACTGGTGCTTCTAGTCTTTGTTAATAAGTAATAATTAAAAATGATTTTGCCTTACAAACACGTTAATGTGTGGTCCAGTGACCCCCACAGCCATTGTAGGTCTTAGGTCCAAGCACTGTAGATCGGCGCTGAAGACCGGTACCAGTGCAGTGGCCCAGTGGTTAGCGCTGTCGCCTCCTCACAGCAAGAAGGTCCCGGGTTCGATTCCCGGCTCGGGTGCCTTTCTGTGTGGAGTTTGCACGATCTCTCCGGGTAGTTTTTCACCAGGTACTCTGGTTTCTTCCCACAGTCCCAGGACCCACTGCCACTGTCTGGGTTAATTAGCCTGCCGATTTTAATTGCCTCCCCCCGGCGCACCCATTATTGGTATAGCCCTGCTTTGCGCCCTGTGCCCGCCGGGATAGGCTCCGGCTCACCGCGGTAGGAACTTTCGACGGATGAAGAGAATATAAAGTACAGTCCAACAGATTTCATTGAATCCGTCAGGTCTACAGCGCCCACGCGGCACACGAGGCTGCTCCTTCGGGATAGCCGTATCGAGCGCACCTCCTCTCTCCTTCGCGACGTTTCGCCTCCCACGTTAGAGGCATAATCAGGCTTTCAAATTGTCATTGATCGGGCGATGAATATCTGCAACGACTCCAATTAAAGATTA
>JAZEWT010000025.1:12064172-12076374 GCA_036362905.1 Mordacia mordax
CGTCGCGAGGAGAGGAGAGAGAGCCATCGACGCGGCTGTCCCGAGAGAGCAGCTTTTTGAAGCAATCATCGTGCATCGAGCCGTGAAAACCTACATCATTACTTTGTGTATTCTCTCCCCCACTGTTCTGCATTTCCTCCGCGTTCTCCTGTTTCCTCCCACAACCATATATATATTTTGTTAAAAACTCGGTAATTAACTGGCCAACAACACCATACCATATAAAACGCAGTGTGTGGCACGTGTTGGCGCCGGCTGTGTTCCTGGCTACCTTCCCCGCCGCCTCTCTGCGGATTCCTCACTCCTCCTCTGTAATTCAGCAAGCAGCGCTCGATAAGAGGCTCTGCGATATGATCATTTATAATAATTAATCACAATGACTGCACATCGATTGGTCGATGGTTGAGCGTGGGTGAATCCTCTACCGACTCCAATGATCTCGCGACTGAGTGAGGTCAGGGCATCGCCGTGGGTGACGATCATTGATTCATCATCGGCAGCCGCTTAATTCTGCACAGGGTCGCCGGAAGGGTCGGAGCCTATCCCGGCAGACAGAGGGCGCAAGGCGGGGGGGGAGTACCCAGGATGTGACGCCAGCACATCGCAGGGCACGCTTTCTTTGGGGGCAATTTACTCAGCGGGACAATTAAAACCTGGGCAGCAGCGTGTGTTTGGACGGTGGGAGGAAACCGGAGTACCCGGCAGAAACCCACGCGCACACGTGGAGAGAGAGCAGGCGAACTCCACACAGAAAGGCACTCGAGCCGGGAATCGAACCCGGAACCTTCTTGCTGTGAGGCTGCAGCGCCACTCACTGCGGCACAGCGCTGCCCACACCACAAGCCAGGTGAATCATTTATTTATTTTTATACGATGCTGATGTAACGGCAAGAGACTTCATTAAATATTAAAACTAGCGCCAATATAAATATTTTTAAAGTGGTGCGGGTAATAAAGTTTACACACGCGTACACAAATACACTTTCATTCAAAGACAAAGATCACCCATATAGCTTCAACAGACTGTCGGGTCAAGTGCTGTTGGCGATCACCTATCAAGGCCAGCACGGCACACAAGGGGGTGGGTGGACAGGTCCGCGCCCGGCCGCCTTTGTATCCCGAGTGGTGAACTTTACACACCGCTCCAGGTACTCATTTTAAGGCCGAGTCGACCTACGGGAGGCCAAGGACCGGTTCGTAAAATCGTCACTGGTGTTGGAGGGGCGTGAGCGGAAACCGATCTCGGGTCACAGCCGGGCTCTCGGCGAGATTCACGACTCACGACGCGGCGGCGGCGGCGTCACGGGCGCTCGTGCCAGGCTGGGTGCACCTCGAGACCGCGTGGCGTGCCTGAGGCTCGCTGGCAACGGGCGCTCAGCACAGACACACACGGACACACACCAACAGGCCCACACAACAACAACCGCCATCCAGCGCTAAGTGGTGGTGACATCACCACGGCGCCTGTGCCAGGCGAAATGCACACTGACAGCACGTGGAGTGTCCACAACTTGCTGGCAGGAAGTGATTACAAAGGCAAAGATGCCCCATAAAGCCTCAACAGACTTTACGGTCAAGTGTCATTAGCGGGCACCTATAAAGGCCGGCACGGCACACAAGGGGGGTGGGTTGCGAACACGAGGCCTGACCGCCTTTGTCTCCCTGGCGACGATGTTTACACACCGCCACAGGTACTCATTTGAGGCTGAGTAAACCTAGAGGTGGCAAAGGACCGGTTTAAAAAATCGTCACCGGTTGGTGATGTTTGTTGGCCGTGAACAGGAATCGGGGCGGCGCGGTGGCCCAGTGGTNNNATCCTTGCCTTGCGCCCTGTGTCTGCCGGGATAGGCTCCGGCTTCACCGTGACCCTGTATAGGACTAAGCGGTTTCAGACAATGAGATGAGATGAGAGCAGGAATCGAACTCGAGTAGTCGAGTTTGTAGCTCGGCGTGCTAACCGCTGCGCCACCGCTCCCTAAACGCACGAAGACTAACCCAGAGCCCTGGATTACTGATGGCATCAGAGGCCTTGAGCAGACCAAGAAAGACACACACAGACACACAGACACACAGACACACACACACACAGACACACAGACACACAGACACACACAGACACACAGACACACAGACAGACACAGACACACAGACAAACAAACGCACACACACAGGCGCACACACACACAGAGACACACAGACAAAAAAACACACACAGGCACACACATAGACACACAGACACACGTACACACAGGCGCACACACAGATACACGTACACCCAGACACACACACACACACACAGACACACAGACACATACAGATACACAGACACACAGACACATACAGACACACACACACACATACAGACACACACACAGACACACAAACAAACGCACACACACAGACACACACACAGACACACACACAGACACACACACACACAGACACATACAGACACATACAGACACACACAGACACATAGACACATACAGACACACACACACACAGACACATACACACACACAGACACACAGACAAACAAACGCACACACACAGGCGCACACACACAGACACACGCACACAAAGACCCAAACAACAACAACAACCGCCATTCGCCACTAAGTGGCCGTGACGTCACCATGTCGCTTGTGCCAGGCCAGGTACACCTTGAGCCACGTGAAGTGTCGAAGGCTTGCAGACAGGAGGTCACCGGACAGACCCAGGTGCTATGGGGTCGCCTGACTGAAATAACTGGCAGATGCACCACCTACGCTCCCTACCCTGCCGACTCGCTGTGTTTTATCCGCCTGGCGCTTCGCTCGTTGTTGTGAGCGTCGCTCCTCCACCCTCCATTGCTGATAGAGGGCGACTGCCTCCAACTACCCCGTAGCGTCCTTCACGATCCTCCTCCACAGAGGTGGATCTTGACACCGCTGGTACCAGTCTTCAGCGAGTCCACTCAGCTCCAGGTCCTCCTGTGCCACATCGCTCCATCTCTTCTCTAGCCCGTGCCGGGCCCGTTTAGCCCCCTCTAGCCGGCCAAACAGCAACTGCTTGGGCATGCGGTGGCTGAGTATGCAGACTACATGACCCGGCCACCACAATCTTGCCAACCGGAGGGGCCCACCTATGGGACTCTCTCCAGACCTTTTGAGAATGTGAGCTACTCACACAATCCAATCTCATCAAACCCAGGATGAATCGCAGGCAGGGCAGACAGAACGTTTCAAATCGGCGCAGATGTTCCGCCAAGGGGGGGGGGGTGGTCAACGTTTCACAAACGTGGAGAAGGGAGGACATGTTTGGAGCTGAAAAGACCCGAAACTTCGTGAGGAGTGACAGGCCAGGCAGCTTCCACAACCTCGTGAGAAGCGACAGGCCAGGCAGATTCCACAATGCTTTACGTAGCCGATGAAAAGATAACGCCGCCTGACTGCCAAACCACATAGGCCCACCCACACACACATTCCTAAGGTCCTTCAATGTGCAGCAGCCGTGCAACTCCAGAAACACGTTTTCAACAATTACCTCCTAGATCCCTTCCAACCTAGCTTTACATTCGGCCACAGTAATGAAACTGCTCTGGTCAAGATAGTTAATGACCTACGTGTCGCTGCTGACGAAGGCCTGCAAGTATTCTTGTCCTCCTGGACCAGAGCGCTGCCTTTGATACCATTGACCACCTGAACATACTTGAGCGACTGGAGGGTACGGGGTCTCTGGCTGTGCCCTGCACTGGCTGAGCTCCTACCTGTCCCACCGGAAGCAGTTCGTCAGCCTCGGAGGACAAAACTCAGAGATCCATCCTGTTTTGTCTGGAGTTCCTCAGGGTTCAGTTCTCGGCCCAACTCCGCTTCAGCATCTGCCTACAACCTCTAGGCCGTATCCTGCGCAGCCTCAATCTCAGCCACCACTGCTATGCCGATGACGTCCAAATCTATGTCCACGCAAAGCCGTGCACATGTGTGTGGTTTTTACATGACGTCCTCACTGTCAACCGTGAAGGCCTGGCTCAATTCAAGTTTCATAAAACGAAATGGCGACAAAACAGTTTTGCTTGTCGGAACTCCACACCAATTGTCCAAGGCTGATCCAATTCAATTGATTCTTGACGATCAGACCGTTGAAGTTGTTAAGGCAGTCCGGAGTTAATTCCTCGCTCAGCTTCGAGACACACATCGACAAGGTGACGAAGGTGGCCGATTTCCATCTCAGAAACATAGTCGAAGTGCACAACATCCTGTCACCCTCCAATACTGATACACATCTTTATCTATCGGCGATGGACTGGCGTCCCGTCGTCGGGTGTATTCCTGCCTTACGTCCTGTGTTTCCGGGATAGGCTCCGGCTCACCGTGACCCTATATAGGATTAAGCCGTTTCAGATAATGAGATGAGATGAGATCTTTATCTATTCACAAATCAATTATTCCACAGCACTACTGCCTGACACCCCGACCAATCTGAGCAATCGTCTCCAACGTGTGCAGAATGCGCCTGCTAGAATCGTCACTTGTACACCCATCCATGATCACATATCCCCAGTACCGGTGTCTCTCCACTGGTTACCGTTAAATACGGGATTGAATTCAAGACCCTTCTCACCTACAAGACTCGCACTGGCGCTGCTCCGACATACATCCGTGATCAACTTCAGGCATCCTCCTCAAGCCGACCAATCTGATCCTCCAATACGGGCAGTTTGCTTCGCGTGCCCAGATCGCACCGCTATTCGATGGGTGATAAAGCCTTCTCGCTCTGCGCTGCTACTAGACTCTGGAACTCCTTTCCATTGGATATTCGGTCAGCTGAGTCCCTGACCATCTTCAAATCTCAAGACTCACTTGTTCCGTAACGCTTTCAAATCCTCTGGCTAGGATTGTTGATGCGGCTCACTGCTGTCATGCTGTGACGATGGCTCGCTGTCGACCTACGCCTACTCAAGAACACTGATTCCTCTATTATTTTAATAAATATATTTATTGCTTATTTTACGTCCTTATCTAAATTATAGCCATTACTTAACTTTCAATTGAGCTGCTCTAATGTTTTTGTTGTTGTTGACATGCAATTCTCTCGACAGCTCATAATAATAGCAAAAAAACCCCAAAACAAATGTTATTTTTGTGCACTTATTATTGTGGAACCGCACACACAAACAGACCGGCGAACGCACACCTACACACACACACGAACACACATTCCTTCTGCGCTGTGCGAAACGATCCGTCAAATTGCTCCCGATGACGTTGAACGAGGCGGCCGTGGAGGCCTCCGCCAGTAATCTCTCCGAAAGCCCCGCTCGTCCCCGGGGCAGGCCTCTCCCTGCAATGGCGACATCGTCCAAGTTCCTCGCATCTGCGCGATGCCTCCGCTCCCCCCCCCCGCGCGCCCACCGGCGGTCCAGTGCCCGGGACGGAAATTCCACATTCTTTAGGACGAATCGCCGCCGCTCGCGGCTGCTCTTGTTGACGCCGCCGCCGCCGCCGCCGCTGTTGTCGTTGCCGCCGGTCCACCTCGCCGCTGTCCAGGTTGATCCCGGTTGGCCGGTTCCCCCGCCAGCGGTCGGGGTACCGGAGCAGACTTCGACAGCCGGAAGCCAACCTCTGTTAGTCGCAGGGTCCCGGGAATCCCACCGTGGGCCAGTGTGGGCGCAGCGGCGGCGCAGCGGTGAGATCGGCGCCTCTCAGGGGCAGCAAGTCCTGCCCGAGGCAGCTGGACGCCACCTCGAGCGCCGGTCTGTCGTGGAGTTTGCGCTTTCTGTTTCTCCTCTCCCCCCCCTCCCCTCCTTGTTCCATGTGAGTTCTCTCCGTGTTGTCCGGTTTCCTCCCACAAATAAGCGAATAAATCGCACTCGATAATAAATTGGCCGACGATCTCACGACAAACAGGACGCGGTGTCTGGAAAATGCTGACGCCCGCTGATTGAATGGCTGCCTTCCCCTCGCCTCTCTGTGGTTTCCTCGCTACACCTCGATAACGATGTAAACGACCCCGGATATAAGGGCGTCAGTTATTATTGATAACAATTACTAATATTAATAACGGGAGAAAACGCTGCCGGACTTAAAACGGGGGAGGAACCGCGAGAACCCACAATCCCCGCGGGAGCCAATATCGCTTCGTGCCGCCGTAGTTTTTAGATAATTCCCGCGCTTGATCCACGTAATTGCCTCCGCTAATTGATGCCAGCGTGACGCACGCCGCCAGCAATGGCGTAATTAAGTGCTTCTCAGAACGATAATTTCAGTAAGGTTATTGTGACTTTTTAAAACAGTTTTCTTTTTAAATAACTGTTTAAACGCTCTGGGATAAGTTTTTTTTATTTTAAGCAGACAACCCGCAATGACGCCTCCGGCGAGTCGGGTTTAGTGACGGGGCGTTGGGCGGCACGGTGACAACGCGGTGAGTGGCGGTGAGCGGCGGTGGGCGGCGGTGGGTGGCGGTGAGCGGCGGTGGGCGGTGGTGAGCGGCAGCGCCGCCGCCGCCGCCCACCGCACAGCAAGAAGCTCCCGGGTTCGATACCCGGCCCGGCTCCCTCTCTCGCCCGCATGCGGGAATTCCGCCGGGTACTCCGGTTTCCTCCCGCATTCCAAACACCCGCCGCTGCCACTGCTGCCGCCGCCACTGCTGCTACCGCTGCCACTCAGGTTAATCGGGCTGCTGACTCAATCGCCCCCTTCTGTGCCCTGCAATGGACTGGCGTCACATCCTGGGTACGGGCAGTCCCGGACGTATCGAGCGTTCCTCCCTCTCTCCTGCACAACAGCCCGCATCCAACGATCAAATCCACTAGCCCAGTGTGCGGCTATCGTTCTACATATATATACACACACACACACGCCATATATATATATATATACACACGCCATATATATATATATATACACACGCGCGTCGTATACAGTACGCTGCATGCAGTATTCACCATCATCATTACTAATACCCGCTTAATCCTGTACAGAGTCATGGGGGGGCCGGAGCCTATCCCGGCAGACAGAGGACACAAGGCGGGGCTCCACTTCATTGCTCTACTCTGATGTTGTTGTTGACGCCGCCGTTCTCTCCGCAGCTCTGTGCAGTGCTTTGTGACCCTCGGGTGAAAAGCGCTCTGGAAATGCAACTGTTATTGCATTATTATTAAATCCAGGATGCGACGCCAGTCCATCGCGGGGCACTAGGGGGCAATTCACTCAGCAGGACAATTGACCCAGGCGGCAGTGTGTCTTTGGACGGTGGGAGGAAACCGGAGTACCCAACGAAAACCCACGCGGACACGGGGAGAGAGAGAACTCGCAAAAGCCACAGAGAAAGGCACCTGAGTCAGGAATCGAACCCGGAACCTTCTTGCTGTGAGGCGGCAGGGCTACCTGCAACACTGCAGTACCGCCCCATGAGAAACATGAAGTTGCCTTAGCAGGTACAGCGAGGAGGAGTAATTAGAGAACCCAATCGCCCCCACCTCCTTCCCTCACGTCACTCGGTAATTATTTGAGGCTGAGTCGACCTGGGCGGGGCCCAAACCGCTGGAGGTTATCACCACCGGTGTTGGCGGCCATGAGAAGGGAATCGAACTCGGGTGGATGCGGTCGGCAGGGCGGTGTGGCTGCGGCACCGCCAAAACACGCACGCGAGCGCCAACTCGCCAACGCACAAACGCGCACAAGGACGCAAGCGCACAAGCGTGCACAAGCGCGCAGACACAAGCGCGCAAACACGCGCCAACACACAGACGCGCGCGCGAACACGCGCGCACAAACACGCCGAAACACGAGCGTAATCAAAACGAAATCATTACCGCCCTGCTCGTGTCGCTGATGTCTTCCATCTCGTTCGCACAATTCAAGCGCAGCGTTTACATAAATCACGATCGACCCCTGCGCGGGCGCGGGCGCGACGCGACGGACGCATTGTTCACGCGGCGGTCGATGGAAATCAAGGGATCGGCAGAGCGGACCGACGCTTATTCCGGCGAGGACCACCCGGCGCCGTCTCGCCATCGCATTCAGCCGAGCGGTCAGCTCGGCAAACGCCCCGCGGACGTCGGGTTGGTCGCGACGGCGCGGCGCCGCGGCGAGGGCCGCTCGCGACGGCCGCTCTTTCGGGGGGAGCGGCCGCGTCACCGAGCGTTCCTCCCGTCTCCCCCGCCGTCGACTCCGGCGTTGGAGGCGCCGTCAAGTTCATTCACCCGGTGTGCTGCTGCCTCCGCGTATGTGCGCGCGGACGGTCCCCGACCGCACGCACATCCGATTTACGAGCGCCAAGACGTAGGAACGCGTGCGTTCAAGCCTAGCAATTGCACTGTACAATACTCTGCACGCGGCGCATACGGCGTAGCGTTGGCACCGCGTTCCGATTTCATATTTCATGAACTTTGCGCGTCTGCAACCGCACAAATGTAATGTCCGAATTATGAAAGCGCCGAGCGCAGCGCTGCTCTCGTATGCAGCACGGTATTGTGGGGATTCTCCTCCGTACAGCGGGGGGAGGGGGCGGGTACGGTTACGGGAGCAATGCGCCGACGCCGCGCTTGGCGTGCCGCAGAGTAACCCGTGCCGTACGGTTACGGTTGGGGGGGGGGGCTCTCAACCTTTTACACCCCGAGGCCCGGTTGGTTCCGGTCTCGGCGGACGACCCAGCGGCGCTCGTGTCCCGCTGGTGTCCCGCTGGTGGGTCGCGACCCGCCGGTTGAGAACGACGTCGGTACAGTACGACGATAAATACTGCGCTCCGACTTTGGGGGTTACGCCGTGAGTAGCAGTAAGCGGCGGTGAGCAGTGGTGAGTAGCGGTGAGCGGCGGTGAGCAGCGGTGAGTAGCGGTGAGTGGCGTCGCCGCCTCACGGCAAGAAGCACACGGGTTCGGGTGCCTTTCTGTGTGGAGTTTGCGAGTTCTCTCCCTGTGTTCACGTGGGTTTTCGTCGGGTACTTCGGTTTCTTCCCACCGTCCTAAGACATGCTGCTGCCTCGGTTAATTGCCCTGCTGAGAAAATTGCCCCAATGGCCTGTGACGTACTGGCGTCATGTCCTCGGTATAGCCCCGCCTAGCGCCCTGTCTCAGCCGGGACAGGCCCCGGCCACCTGCGCAGGATTAAGCGAGTCCTGATAGAGACTCGCTCTATTAACCGTGCCGCGCCTACAACGGCGCAAGCGTTAACGTCCCGCCCCTTAAACCATCGAGCGCGTCACCGCTCCGTAGACGGCGCGGAGGAACACCCGGCCGCCGCGTGCTTATTCGGAACCGCGGACGAGCCGACTCGCGAACGGAACCCGCGAACGGGTCCCGCGAAACCGCAAACGCAAAGCTACGCTGGCGGGCGCGCGGGCGCGTGTGCGATCGCCCGCGTCATGTACAGGCGAATTAGAAACCCATCGGTCGCGCCGTCGCTGACTCGACCGTCGCCGCCTCGGCTGTTCGGGGAGAGCGGCGGCGCGAACGTGTCCGACCGCGAGGGTCTCCGGGGGAAACGAGGCTCCATGGGAGAGACGAGAGGGAGAGCGGGGGAGAGGGCGGGGGAGAGAGCGGGAGAGAGAGCGGGAGAGAGAGGAGAGAGATGGGGAGAGAGGGGAGAGAAAGAAGAGAGACAGCACGAGGGTAGGCTGGCAAGATTACAATTTCTAAATTCGGGTGACTTGGGATGCGAATAAATCTCGTAGGAATGATCCGTTAAGCACATTCCCAGTGCAACGCTCCCATTATTTCCAACACAACGCTCCCAATCTAAAGCTCCAAACTATGAACTGACTCCCGCTTCCTATGGATTTTCCCATGACCCCAGACCTATGCCGCCATTGGTGAACAGGTCTGGAGTCTAGCACTCCTGCTAGAGTCTCCCTTGATGAACAGGTCTGGAGTCCAGCGCTCCTGCTAGGGTCTCACTTGGTGAATAGGTCTGGAGTCCAGCGCTCCTGCTGGGGTCTCACATGGTGAACAGGTCTGGAGTCGAGAAGCTGGTTGCTATTATCAGTGACACATCGGACTCCATTGTAAATGTCGTGGGGTTGTTACCCAACACGCCGCCGTCAAACACACCTGTGTGTGATCTGCTTCTCGACCGCACTGGTGTGCCGCGCGCTCGTGTGCCGCGCGCTCGAACACACCGCCGTGACGCACGGCTCACACGACAAAACCTCACCGGTCGGCCGCGACCCAAACATTAAAAGCCTTCGACACGTCGGCTGGCATCGAACCGGCGAGTTGGCAACGCAGCCGGCCACCGCCATTCCACCGCGGCGGCACGTGGCGAGCCATGGATCGCGGGATCGCCCGTCCCAAACCGGCCCGCGCCCCCCGCTCGCTTCAGCCTCCGGCCCTGCGATTACATCACCGCGCAATCCGTGCCATTTTCGTCCACCGGCGATTTCTCGAGAATTATTTTCTTCCCGGTGAGCGGCGAGAGGAGGGCGAGAGGGCGAGTACGCAACAGCACGGGGAAGACAGCGGGACGCCGAGATCGCCGCAACGTTGGCGGTGGTCGCGGCGGCGTTCGTTTCGGCGTTTGTCGGCGCGACCCGTGCCGAGACGGATGGACGAGCCGCCCGTCTTGGCGGAGGAAGCGCGCGCGGGGACGTCACGCAGAGCTTCACAACCGCCGACTCGCCGGCGTCGGTGAAGAATTAACTACCGACACTTTGCGAAGCGGCTCCGGCAAGCCCGCAACGAGCGCCGAACTAGGGTAACATGTACCTCAGCTCCACTGCTGGATGAATGTCTCCGATTCCCCACCCAAGCGCTACGAATCCAAGGTTCATGTAATGGTCTATATATAATAGAGCAAGTGTTTGCGTGTGTGTATGCCCACACACAAATCCTTCGCAGACTAACACTGCCCACAGACTAACACTGCCCACAGACTAACACTGCCCACAGTCTAACACTGCCCACAGTCTAACACTGCCCACAGTCTAACACTGCCCACAGACTAACACTGCCCACAGTCTAACACTGCCCACAGACTAACACTGCCCACAGACTAACACTGCCCACAGACTAACACTGCCCACAGACAAACACTGCCCACACACTCAACACTGCGGCCCACCTTCTATATATAATAGAGCCAGTATTTGTATGCATGCATGTCTGTTCTAAGGATACCTCCTTTATTAGGGCTCATTTAATCTGCACCGCAGCAAAGCCTTCGCATCTTGTTTCGGTGTCAGTCCCCACTTACGAAATACTCTCCCCGCAATTAAACTCCATCTTCAGATTTAAAATCCCCACGTTTTAAAGTAGGGCGGCACGGTGGCCCCCAGTGGGTAGCGCTAGCGCTGTCGCCTCCTCACAGCAAGAAGGTCCCGGGTTCGAATCTCGGCTCAGGTGCCTTTCTGTGTGTGGGAGTTTGCGAGTTCTCTCCCTGTGTCCGCGTGGGTTTTCGCCGGGCACTCCGGTTTCCTCCCACAGTCCAAAAAACACGCCGCTGCATAGGTTAATTGGCTCGCAGACTACATTGCCCGCAGTGGCCGATGATGGACTGGCGTCCCATCGTGGGTATATCCCTGCCTTGCGCCCTGTGTCTGCTGGGATAGGCTCCGGCTCACCGCGACCCTGTACAGGACTTAGCGGTTGCTGACAATGAGATGAGGCGAGACGTTTCCAAATTCAGCGGAACACGCGACCAAACACCTCCCAGCCCCAAAAACCCCGGCGGCGCTGCCCTGAAGTGACGACGCACGTTTCCGCAACCCGGGCAAACGCTCAACGCGCTCCCTCGCAACGGAGACGCGTGGACAGCGCACTCGGTAACTCATCGGCTCTCCGCGCTGCCTTCGCCGCCCGCACAAACTCCCATAAAAGACGGAAATATCTCTTGGCGGAGCGGAGGCCGCGACCCGTTTCTAGGAATATCCCCCTCTTACGGCGGAGAGGTTTCTGTACGGGCACCCGTCAAGAGACTGGCCGGTCGGTCTATTGTCTAGAGATCTCATCAGAGAAAGGTCAGTCGGTCGATCGTCTGGAGACTTCATCAGGGACCAGTGAGTCAGTCTATTGTCTAAAGATCTCATCAGAGAAAGGTCAGTCAGTCGATTGTCTAGAGACCTCACGAAAAACTAATCAGACTATTGTCCAGAGACATAACAAGAGACAAGTTTACCAGTCTACTGTCTAGTGACCTAACTAGAGACCAGTTTACCAGTCTACTGTCTAGAGACCTAACAAGAGACCAGTTTACCAGTCTACTGTCTAGAGACCTAACTAGAGACCAG
>JAZEWT010000025.1:12125616-12136802 GCA_036362905.1 Mordacia mordax
CTTACGCCCTGTGTTTCCGGGATAGGCTCCGGCTCACCGTGACCCTATATAGGATTAAGCGGTTTCAGATAATGAGATGAGATGAGATGCATAATGTTTATACCACTTACATTACTTGACATTCTCTCCACAGCTCTGTGCAGCGCTTTGTGACCCTCGGGTGAAAAGCACTCGAGAAATGCAATTATTATTATTATTATCTACCCACTGAGATGCGCAACTATTAAGTTTTAGAGGATTAAATGGAGGTGGGGTCACATAACATTTGGACCACCCTGCACAAAACATACAAATACAAAGCTCCCCCATATAGTCTTTGGCAGGCTTTTGAGGAAAGTGCTGTTCGTGAGTAGCATTGGGGACACGCCAGGGTGGTGGTGTGGCCCAGCCGCCTTTGTATCCCTCGTGGCAATGTTCACACATTTGAGGCCGAGTCGACCTAGGGGAGGCCAGGGACCGCGGCTCATAAAATCGCAACTGGTGTTGGTGGCCGTGAGCGGGATTCGAACTCGGGTCGCCGGGTTTGTAGCCCAGCGCTGCGCTAACCACTGCACCACCGCTCCCCAAGTCTACATACAGTCCACAAACACACGTGCGGTACACGCAGCACATCATCTGCTCACATTCAGCACTGTAGGGCCCGCGCAAGAGTCATTTGTGAAGCTCGCAGACAGCGCGGAGAAGAATCGTCACGTGTGGCACACACGTGTGGCACACGCAGGGCGGCGATATCCGCGAGGAAGGCCCTGCCAGGTCCGAACCGGGCGCCTGTCTGTGCGGAGTTTGCGTGTTCCTCTCCCTCTCTGTCTCCCACCTCCACCCCCGTTCTGGTCGGGTTTTCTCCGGGTTCTCCGGTTTCTCTCCCGCAAATTAAGAAAAAAAAGCACACGCTCGTTGATTGGCCGATAACGCCGTAATATATGCCAGCTGTGTCTGGCAGGTTGGCGCCTGCTTACAGCGTGTCTGCCTCTGTGCCATCTCTGAGCAATCTCCTGCAGGGCTTTGGGACCTTCCTGGGTTAAAAAGTAAAACTATATATATTAAAATATATTATTATTGTTACTGGGCGGCACGGTGGCCCAGTGGGTAGCGCTGTCGCCTCCTCACAGCAAGAAGGTCCCGGGTTCGAATCTCGGCTCGGGCGCTGCTTTCTGTGTGGAGTTTGCGAGTTCTCTCACCGTGTCCGCGTGGGTTTTCGCCGGGCACTCCGGTTTCCTCCCACAGTCCAAAAAAAACATGCCACTGCATAGGTTAATTGGCTTGCAAGTTATAATTGTTCGCAGTGCCCGGTGGTGGACTGGCGTCCCATCGTGAGAATACCCCTGCCTTGTGGCCTGTGTCTGCCGGGATAGGCTCCGGTTCACCGCGACCCTGTACAGGACTAAGCGGCTTCTGACAATGACATGAGATGACTGTTACTGCACGCGTGATGACGCGCGCGCACAGCACACGTGACGCCACAGCACACCTACGGCGTCACACAGCCTACCCACGACGTATGATGTCGTAATAGACCGCTCCCCGTGACGTCATTCGCGAGGACGGACCAACGGGGACCAACGGGGAGCCGGCGGGTGCCGCGAGCCAGTCGCTGGCGCCGCTATTTTTTTATTTTCCCCGACCGCACGGTCAGACACCGCGCGCGCCGGCGGGCGGCGGCGCCGCTCAGCGCAACGCGTGGGCCCCCACCCAGAGCCGGACCGCCGGTGCCCCGCGAGGCGGGCACCGCGACCGTGCGCCGGTGCCGGCCGCGTCTCACGGAGGGGAAGGTCCCTCCCGAGGCGGTTCGATTCCCGCCATAGTTTGTGTGCTCTCTCCCTCTCTTCCGCGTGGGTTTCCTCCGGGTTCTCAGTTTCCTCACTACAAAGCACGTATTTTTTAATTGGCTGAAACCATCAAAACACACAGGAAAATAGTGCCCACAGTCTCCTACAGCGCATTAGGACCCGTGGGTGTGCAGGCGCTCCTTTATAAATGTAAATAAAACATTTTTTTTTTTTAAAGCAGCGTCGCTTGTGCCGGCTGAGCAGTGAGTAGCGCTGCCGCCTCACAGCAACAACGACCCGGGTTCGATTCCCGGCTCAGGCGCCGCCTTTCTGCGCCGGAGTTTGCGAGTTTCTCTCTTCTCTCTTTCCCCGTGCCCGCGTGGGTTTTCGCCGGGTACTCCGGTTTCCTCCCACAACCCGCGGGGATCGTTAAAATCCTCCCGACGAAATTGACGCCGGTAACCCCCGCCCCCCCCTCCCCCCTCGACATGTCGCGACTCACTCGCTCCTCCCCGGCCGGACAACGGTTAAAAAGAGCTGCGCAGCTCAACGGATCTTTCCGTCTCAAATACAAACTCGCGGACCAGAGCAACAGGAGATGTTGACTGCGGCTTACCCAGGTTTTGCTGCTGCTGCGACCCCACGCTCCGCTGCTGCTGCTGCTGCTGCTGCGGCTGCTGCTGCTGCTGCGGCGTCGTCGCCGGGCTCGCTGGAGACGGGAGGATCATTTGGGCCCCCAACGATTTCCGCGGGTCCTGCCAAGTTGTCGTCTGGTCGATGTGACTGCGATCGGAGGGCACAGCGGCGAGAGCGCGAGCGAGCGCGTGGCGGCGGCAGAGGCGGCGGCGGCGGCGGCAGAGGCGTCAGCATCATCGGTCGCCGTAAAGCATCACAAATTATCGTGAATTATTATCATTGCGGTTATTATTTTGCACCCGAGGGTCACAAAGCGCCGCACGGAGCTGTGGAGAAAACGGCGTGTCAACTACAACAGCAGAGTAGATCAATTAAGTGCAACAATGACGAAACCAATCAAGGGCAAACAATAACAAACAAAATAACTGTTAAACAAATAAAGGACCAAGTGTTCCTGACCAGGTACTGGTCAAGCAAGACATCATCCAAGCACACAACAGTGAGCCACATCAACAGTCCTCAGCCAGAGGATTCCAAGGCGCTGTGGAAGAAGTGAGTCTTGAGACGGAACTTGAGGATGCTCAGGGACTCGGCTGACAGAATTCCCAATGAAATTATCAACATGTCATCATGGATCGTAGCCGTATTGTGGTTGAGGGGATTTCAGTTCCACTGAACCCCAAAGCGTTGTCACCTGGAAACCAGCGCTCCTGCTAGGGTCTCCCTCGGTGAACAGATCTGGAGTCTAGCGCTATTGCTAGGGTCTCCCTTGAAGCAGGTCTGGAGTCTAGCGCTCCTGCTAGGGTCTCCCTTGGTGAACAGGTCTGGAGTCTAGCGCTCCTGCTAGGGTCTCCCTTAGTTAATGGGTCTAGGGGATGGGGGGAGGTCCCAGACAAATAACGATCCGAAGACACTCCGACTAAAGGACATCTCATCTCATTATCTGAAACCGCTTAATCCTATATAGGGTCACGGTGAGCCGGAGCCTATCCCGGAAACACAAGGCGTAAGGCAGGAATACACCCGACGACGGGACGCCAGTCCATCGCCGGGCATTGCGGGACAATTTTAGCCAATCAACCTATCCAGGAGCATGCTTTTGGACTGTGGGAGGAAACCGGAGTACCCGGCGAAAACCCACGCGGACACGGGGAGAGCATGCAAACTCCACACAGAAAGGCACCCGAGCCGAGAGATTCGAACCCGGGACCTTCTTGCTGTGAGGCGTCAGCGCTAACCACTGGGCCACCGCGCCACCCCCGACTAAAGGAGGTTAACAGACAAAGAGTTGCTCCAATACTCCCAGCAGTGGGAGGCAACTGCACATCGCGACTCAACCTGAACAGTTCAGTTTCAGTACCAACTGTATCCTGTACAAGGTGGCAGGGGAGCTGGAGTCTATCCCAGCAGACAATGGGCGCAATGCGGGGCTGCACCCAGGACGGGACGCCAGGACATCGCAGGGAAACATTATTTGGGGGCAATTCACTCTGCAGGACAATCAACCTAAGCATGCAGCGTGTTTATGGACAGTGGGGGGAAACCGGAGTAACTGGATATCGGCCGTTAACACCGGTAGCAACAACATGAGAAGCAGTGGCACAGGGTGGCACAGGGTGGCACAGGGTGGCACGTAGCATGCACTGGACCTGGCCACATGAGTTCGAATCCCGCGAGATCGAGATCGGCCGTGCCTCCGCACCGACTGCACCGAGCCGTCACGACCGGCGCGGTGAAGTATGGCTCCATGACCCCCACCGGGTTAAGGTAGTCGCGAGGGGCCATTTGGTACAGGAGGTGGAGCAGTGGCGGCGCGGTGACCCAGTGGGTAGCGCTGTCGCCTCCTCCTCACAGCAAGAAGGTCCCGGGTTCGAATCTCGGCTCGGGCGCTGCTTTCTGTGTGGGAGTTTGCGAGCTTCTCTCCCCGTGTCCGCGTGGGTTTTCGCCGGGCACTCCGCTTTCCTCCCGCAGTCCAAAAAAACATGCCGCCGCGTAGGTTAATTGGTTTGCAGACTAAATTGATCGCAGTGCCCGGTGATGGACTGGCGTCCCATCGTGGGCATATCCCTGCCTTGCGCCCTGTATCTGCCGGGATAGGCTCCGGCTCACCGCGACCCTGCACAGGACTAAGCGGTCTCTGACAATGAGATGAGATGTGGAGGAGTGATGCATTCTGGGAGAAGGTAACAAATAATCTGAGCTCGGCTTAGACTCGCGTTTTTTTTCTGTTCCCACTTGCGTGACCTTTGCCCCAGTGGGGTTTTGAAGTGGGTCACATGACACCGAGCCGGGGCGGTCACGTGGTCTCGGGCCACGAAAACTACAACAACATCAAAACAGCTGGCGGAGCGGTTCGTCTTACCGGGGACGGGGGGCGGGGCGAGGGGGGATTGGGGGGCGGGGCGAGGGGGGAGGGGAGGAGCCCAAACAGAAGTAGTTCAGTATCAGTACCCAGGGGGGCCGGAGCCTATCCCGGCAGTCAGACGGCGCAAGGCAGGGATACACCCACGATGGGACGCCAGTACATCACAGGGCACTGGGGGCAAATTACTCAACAGGACAATTAACCTGGGCAGCAGCGTGTCTTTTGGCCGATGGGATGAAACCGGGGTACCCGGCGAAAAGCCACGCGGACACGGTGAGAGAGAAACAGAACTCGCGAACTCCACACAGACAGGCACCCGAGCTGGGAATCGAACCCGGGGCCTTCTTGCTGTGAGGCGGCAGTGTTACTCACTGCATCACCGTGCCACCCCAAATTTAGATAGATGTTATTATTAGAGCAAACATTACCCAGTGAGCTTGCAAGCTCAAGATGTGGGACTCCTGTGACTCACAAAACGGGCGGCACGGTGGCCCAGTGGGTAGCGCTGTCGCCTCCTCATAGCAAGAAGGTCCCGGGTTCGAATCTCGGCTCGGGTGCCTTTCTGTGCGGAGTTTGCGAATTCTCTCCCCGTGTCCGCGTGGGTTTTCGCCGGGGACTCCGGTTTCCTCCCACTGTCCAAAAAACATGCTGCTGCGTAGATTAATTGGCTTTCAGACTAAATTGCCCACAGTGCTCGGTGATGGACTGGCGTCCCATCGTAGGTATGTCCCTGCTTCGCGCCCTGTGTCTGCCGGGATAGGCTCCAGATCACCGCAACCCTGTACAGGACTAAGCGGTTTCTGACAATGAGACGAGATGAACAACAGTGCATTAAAGCAAAGTGCAGGTAAACGTGTACACAGTGCAGGTAAACGTGCACACAGTGCAGGTCAACGTGTACACGGTGCAGGAAACGTGTACACAGTGCAGGTCAACGTGCGCACAGTGCAGGTAAACGTGCGCACAGTGCAGGTAAACGTGTACACAACAACAATGCGCATCAATACAACTCTGACCATAATCATAACAAGATCGCACATTTAAATAAATTCACAACACCAACTTGGATAAAGATGAAACCCAAACTGTCACCATGAAGGGTCAGGCTGGGCCAAACCCACCGAGCTGGCCGTGAGAGCCTCGATTCTGGAACCCGAGATCGATCTCTTGCAGTCGGAATCAATCCGCGAGATTAGAATCGGGAGACCGGCTTAAATTGCGGGGAACTTCGCAGATAAAACACGCAATGGCTTTAAGTGAAGAAGCTGGCGAAGCTGGCGCTGCCAGACACCCGCGCCATCATGGCCACCAGCAGGGGCCGTCTCACAAACACAAGGCCCTGTGCGATCCGGTTCGATTCCCGGCTCGGGCGCCTCTCTGTGACCTCTGTGGGGGTTCCTCCTGGTTCTCATCGCAACACGCGGCGCGGCGGTGGGCAGCGCTGTCGCCTCGCAGCAAGAAGGGTCCGGGTTCGATTCCCGGCTCGGGCGCCTCTCTGCGTGGAGTCCGCGAGTTCTGTGTCTATTTCTCTCCCCGTGTCCGCGTGGGTTTTCACCGGGTACTCCGTTTTCCTCCCACCGTCCAACACACGCCGCTGCCTACGTTAATTGGCCTGCTGAGTACATTGCTCCCAAAAAGGGAGCCCTACGATCTACTGGCGTCATACCATTGGCATAGCCCGCCTTGCGCCCTGTGTCTGCCGGGATAGGCTTCAGCCGCCCGCCCCCCCCACAACCCTGCACAGGATTAAACAAGGCATTGCTAGTGATCGCTATATATAGGACACAGTGGCTGACATGTTGGTGCAGGCTGGGCGAAACCACGTGGCTACCATTTCCACAACCCAATGCCGAACTCCCCATGACTCCCCCCCTCCCCCTTGATAAACATTAACAGCGGAAAATCATTTACCTAAAAAAAACCACAACACGGCCTCATGAAGCACGCATGGGTAGGCACAAGTCAGTCCCACTGCTGGGTCGGGAGTGGGAGATGGAAATTAAACCTTACTATGGCACGGCTTCTCACGAGCCATGATTACTTTGAAATTCTCATCTCAGTGTACAGGGTCGCGGTGAGCCGGAGTCTAACCCGGCAGATACAGGGCGCAAGGCAGGGATTTATCCACGATAGGACGCCAGTCCATCACCGGGCATGAGAGCAATTTAGTCTGCAAGCCAATTAGCCATGCAGCAGCGTCTTTTTTTTGGACTGTGGGAGGAAACCGGAGTGCCCGGCGAAAACCCACGCGGACACGGGGAGAGAACTCGCAAACTCCCACGCAGAAAGGCACTCGATCCAAGATTCGAACCCGGGACCTTCTTGTTGTGAGGAGGCGACAGCGCTACCCACTGGGGCCACCGCGCCGCCCTTTATTTATGTGAGTCTCAAATGTTACCACTACTGCAGGGAACACGTTTTAATTAATAGATACTCATCCTTATTAAGCACTGGACTTGTTTATTCATCCAGGCAAGCAAAACACCGCGTGCTGCATCACTTTTTGCAGGGGGATCCTGGCTACATTGGGTTGTCATTTTTATATTATATGGGCGGCACGGTGGCCCAGTGGTAAGCGCTGTCGCCTCACAGCAAGAAAGTCCCGGGTTCGAATCTCTCGGCTCGGGTGCCTTTCTGTGTGGAGTTTGCATGCTCTCTCCGTGTCCGCGTGGGTTTTCGCCGGGCACTCCGGTTTCCTCCCACAGTCCAAAAGCATGCTGCTGCATAGGCTAATTGGCTCGCAGGCTAAATTGCCCACAGTGCCCAGTGATGGACTGGTGTCCCATCGTGGGTGTATCCCTGCCTTGCGCCCTGTGTCTGCCGGGATAGGCTCCGGCTCACCGTGACCCTGTATAGGACTAAGCGGTTTCAGACAATGAGATGAGATTTCTATATTATTTCAACCGCTTAACGAACACGTGTCGATTACAAAAGCACGTGGAGGGGGAGGAAATCGTGGTAACCCGGAGAAAACCCAGAGCTTGCGCGTGGGGGATGCAGCCATTAACGTGCCGTTGCTGCCTTGTCGACAATCATCCAGAAGCGAATTGAGCGTGGCTCCTGATGACGTCAGTAACAGCAACGACATATGAACGGCAA
Organism: Mordacia mordax; assembly: GCA_036362905.1. Classification (NCBI taxonomy): domain Eukaryota; kingdom Metazoa; phylum Chordata; class Hyperoartia; order Petromyzontiformes; family Petromyzontidae; genus Mordacia; species Mordacia mordax. The sequence goes on from JAZEWT010000025.1 coordinate 12,133,483, forward strand.
ATCAACAACAACGTTTTTTTGTTGTCGGGTAAAATGCCTTTGAAGGGGGTCACCCGTGGGGCGGGCACTTTGCTAATGAGCCTGAAAGTAATCGTACACGAAGGGGAATGTATTATTTAACAATGACTAATATTGGCCCTTTAGATTTCATTGGCCATGTGAGAGCAGTGGTTAATTTAGCTGTGGGCTGCTGTGATTGCTCTGACTGTCATGTGGTGGGTGACTCAGCTCGCTCACAAACGGACCCAAAGTGCTCGCTGTTCAAACAAAAGTAAAATTTGCAAAAGCCTCGCCGCGCGTCATCTCATCTCGCAGCAGGAAATCGTGGGGCTGCTGATTGCCATTTCAATAACCACGGCCAGGCAAGATTTTCGCAGTGAGTCACGCCGTCCGCTCGCAGCACAAATAAAAAAACCCGGGTTCGATTCCCAGCTCGGTGCTGGCGGTGTAGAGTTTTCAAGTCATCGTGGGTTTGCAATTGGGTACTCCGGTTTCCTCCCACAGTACAAAGACACGTTGCGCTGCGGCCCGGGTTAATTGGACTGCTCACAATATTGTCCCCTCGTGCCCTGGAGTGGAACGGCGTTCAACCTTGGGCAGGGCCCTCCCATGCGTCCTGTGTCCGCCAGGATAGGCTCCGTGCTCTCCGTGACTTTGAGCGGGTACTTGTAAACGAAATGAACGCGCCCACAGCACATTTGAGTTGAAACGTGCGGTCAGATTGTGACACAAGGCAGAGATATCGCTCTCTTTATGGGTCATGCTGGAGGAAATTTTAAAAATATATAACTTTTATATTCGTGGGCATTGGGCCACAAAATCTTTCACAAGCGGGGCCAGGGGATCTGTGCATCGACTAAGGTTGCCATTCTGGAGGCAAAAATAAACTCCGGACAATCCTACGTTGTTACTGTTTTAACTTTTATGATTACGGTTAGAGTTTCGTTGATACACAGGTGGTTGTTGTGAGTTTACGCGTTTGTACGCTGCTCGGTTAAAACGCGTGTTGTGCCGTAGGGCTAGCGCATCCGAAGGGCGGCGCGGTGGCCCAGTGGTTAGCGCTGTCGCCTCACAGCAAGAAGGTCCCGGGTTCGAATCTCTCGGCTCGGGTGCCTTTCTGTGTGGAGTTTGCATGCTCTCCCCGTGTCCGCGTGGGTTTTCGCCGGGCACTCCGGTTTCCTCCCACAGTCCAAAAAGCATGCTGCTACATAGGTTGATTGGCTCGCAGGCTAAATTGCCCCGCAGTGCCCGGCGATGGACTGGCGTCCCATCGTCGGTATATCCTTGCCTTACGCCCTGTGTCTGCCGGGATAGGCTCCGGCTTCACCGTGACCCTGTATAGGACTAAGCGGTTTCAGAGAATGAGATGAGATGGGATCCCGCATCCAAAGCTTGCAAGCTCACTGGGTACTTCCCGCTGTAATAAGAAACGATGAGACTTTGCATTTACGGAGCGCATTTCACCCGATGGTCACAAAGCGCTGCACATAGCAGCGGAGAGAACGGAACGCCAACAAGAACGACACAAGAACGGAAAATCGTGGGTACTCCGGTTTCATCACACGCGCCACAGACACGCAGCTGCTGCGGGCTAGGTTGATTGCCCACACGGATAAAATTGCCCGTGGTGCCCTGCGGTGGCCCGGTGTCCCATCCGCAGTACAGCCCTGCCCTGCGCCCGCCGGGATAGGATCCGGCTCACCGCGGCCCTGTACAGGATTAAGCGGCAACTCATGATCGATGACTGATGGCTGTACGGGAGATCTTTGACATTAATCTTTGTCTCAGTGATTGTGTCATGGGGAGCGGTGGCGCAGCGGTTCGTGCGCTGGACCACGAACCCAGCGACCCGAGTTCGATTCCAACTCCCGTCCGCCACCAACACCATTGACGATTTTCTGAACTACTCCCAGGTCTCCCCTAGGTCGACTCGGCCTCAAATGAGTACCTGGCGCTGTGTGTGTGTAAACATCGCGACTGGGGGGGGAGACAAAGGCGGCCGGGCGTGGTGCTGGCCACCCACCCCCTCTTGTCCCGTGTCTATCTTCCCAGGCCGCTGCTCGCTAACAGCACTTGCCCCTACGGTTTGTAAAGGCTACACGGAGGATCTTTGCCTTTGTGTTGGAACACAGTTAAAGATTTACTAACACTGGATTAAAACCAGTTTCGGATTGATGACACGCTCCTTTGTTTAAAAAGCTTAAAGTTATTTAACAAAACGATTAGGCTCAAACAGTTTAAAAATTCACCGCGAAGCCAAGATATCGCAGCTTAAATGAGATATAAAGCTTCGATTAAAAAAAATCGCGGGACATGAGTGTCTCTTCAGGGCTAATGTTTATCCCAAATACCACGTGATATTTACAAAACCCCAAACAAGAAAACGTTATTGTTACTGATTTGCTGATCTTATGTCGTTGTTTGTTGTTACTGCTGAAACGCCGTTCTCTCCACGGCTCTGTGCAGCGCTTTGTGACCTTAGGGTGAAAGGTTCTTAGAAAGAGTCTTCAGCCGAAGGTCCGCGTGGGTTTTTTCACAGGTGTTCCGCTTTCCTCCCACAGTCCAAAGTTAAGCTAGCTGCCTTGGCTAACAATCTCGCTGCCTTAGCTTACAATCTCAATCTCGCTGTCTTAGCTGACAATCTGGCTGCCTTGGCTAACAATATCGCTGTCTTAGCTTACAATCTCGCTGTCTTAGCTTACAATCTCAATCTCGCTGTCTTAGCTTACAATCTCAATCTCGCTGCCTTGGCTTACAATCTGGCTGTCTTGGTTAACAATATTGCTCTCTTAGCTTACAATCTCAATCTCGCTGCCTTGGCTTACAATCTGGCTGTCTTGGTTAACAATATTGCTCTCTTAGCTTACAATCTCAATCTCGCTGTCTTAGCTTACAATCTCGCTGCCTTAGCTTACAATCTCAATCTCGCTGTCTTAGCTTACAATCTCAATCTCGCTGCCTTGGCTTACAATCTCGCTGTCTTGGCTTACAATCTCGCTGTCTTAGCTAACAATCTCGCTGTCTTAGCATACAATCTCAATCTCGCTGTCTTAGCTTACAATCTCAATCTCGCTGCCTTGGCTTACAATCTCGCTGCCTTGGCTTACAATCTCGCTGCTCACTAAATCGCCCCCCCCGCCCCACGATTGCCCTCCGATGGCCCAGAGTCCCATCGTGCGCACAGCCCTGCCTTGCGCCCTGCGTCTGCCGGGACAGGCTCCTGCTCGCCGCGAACGACGGTCACCTCGACTCAAACCCGTGCGCCGCGGGCTCAGCGGTCAGATTTCCTGGCGACCCCCCCCACCACACTCCACCCCTCC
>JAZEWT010000025.1:12304225-12319734 GCA_036362905.1 Mordacia mordax
TTTTTTTTTTTGGGGGGGGGGGGGGCTATTTACTCAGCAGTTCAATAAACCAAGGCAGCAGCGTGTCTTTGGACGGTGGGAGGAAATTGGAGTACCCGCATTATCGAGAGCTTGCAAGCTCACCGGGTATTTTCCGCCGTGATTGTTGATTATTCGGCAGCCATTCAACACCATAAAAACGTTATTGACCCGCCGCTCTCTCCACAGCTCTGTGCAGCGCTTTGTAGCCCTCGGGTGAAAAGCGCTCGAGAAATCCAATTATCGTCTCTCCTTCTCCACGTCCCACCTCTCTCCCCCCGCCCCCCCCCCAAGCCCGTTTATTTATAGACGCTCAGACGTGGGATCGGTCCGCGGTACTGGGATTACATTGTTCGCGGCCAAATCTCGGCCAGCCGCTGGCTATTCATAGCGCGTCTGCGCGTCTCTGGGAGCAGGACAGCGGCTCGGCCGCGAAGCCTGCGTCACCCAGTTCGACTCCCGCTCACGGCCACCGCCGGCACCGGCTCACGCAGTTCTTTAAAAAAACTTCCACTGGCTGCCTCGCCTCCCCTAGGTCGACTCGGCCTTAAAAACGAGCAGCCCGTGCGGTGTGTCAACCGCCGCCGCCAGGGAAACAAAGGCGGTTGGGAGTCGTACTGGCAACCCACCCCCTTCCCTCGTGTGCTGTGCGGGCCTTCCATTAGGCGCCACCCGATAACAGCACTTGACTTTACAGTCTAAGACTACACGGGCATTGGAACTTTGTCCACGTGTCCGTCTGTCCATGTCTGGACGTGTGTGCGCACGCCTCGCTCCATTAAATATAGACCAAGCAGCGACTCGCGTTCAACATTCGACGGTACAGCGGCCTCTTGTGGCTGCCTAAGGACACAACCCGTCAACTGATGACCCGACACTCCGTCAATCAATCATAACGCAAGCCGCTGCTCTACGTTAATTACCCTGCCTACGAACGAGCCCACGGTATCCTGCGACGGACTCTCGTCCCATCATGGGTATAGCCCCCTACTGGCGTCCTGTTCCTGCCGGGATGGCCTACGATGGCTCCTTAACGCGCTTCCAACGCGCCTGCCAGTTGATCCGCATTGGTTTAAAGCAGTGGTTCTTAACCTTGTTGGAGGTACTGAACCCCACCAGTTTCATGCGCGTTCACCGAACCCTTCTTTATTGGAAAAATAAAATGTGATCACCTGCAGCCAGTGATGGCCAAGCGGGGCGCGTGTCATCACGAATCATATGAGTGAGGTGTGTGTCTTGACCTCCACCGAACCCCTGAGACTGACTCACCGAACCCCTGGGGTTCGATCGAACCCAGGTTAAGAACCACTGGTTTAAACGCTTGTCGCGGCAAATTGTGTCTTGCAATGTCGGGTGGTGGAGGTTAGACGACACATTTAAACGATCGGGGCCCAAACCTAGAAATAGAAACGGTTTATTACACTTTTAATCATTACTGGCGGGCGGCGCGGTGGCCCAGTGGTTAGCGCTGACGCCTCACAGCAAGAAGGTCCCGGGTTCGAATCTCTCGGCTCGGGTGCCTTTCTGTGTGGAGTTTGCATGCTCTCCGTGTCCGCGTGGGTTTTCGCCGGGTACTCCGGTTTCCTCCCACAGTCCAAAAGCATGCTCCTGGATAGGTTGATTGGCTCGCAGACTAAAATTGTCCCGCAATGCCCGGCGATGGACTGGCGTCCCGTCATCGGGTGTATTCCTGCCTTACGCCCTGTGTTTCCGTGACCCTGTATAGGATTAAGCGGTTTCAGATAATGAGATGAGAGATCATTACTGGCTACAAACGTAACCCCGATATCGTCTAAGTTGGAAGAGACCGTTGGAGCTATGTAGCTCTTTTTAACAGTTGTGCAAGTAGGGAGGGGCGAGCAAGTGAGTGGAAACGTTGCGCTATACCCTGATTGGGACGCTGGTCCATCACAGGGTACAAGTTAGGTCAGCAGGACATTTAAGCGAGGCATGTTTGGACTGTGGGAGGAAACCGAAGTACCTCGCGAAACAAAGTCCCCAGGCCGACACGGGGAAACTGTGCGACCTCCGAACCGGTGCCGGGAATCGAACCTGTGCTCTTTCTGCCGTGGAGTTGCGAGTGGCAGAGGTCGAGAATCACCCGGCACCGCAGCCACTTTAGCGCTCAGGCGCCCCCTGGCGGAACCGCAGTGGAAATGCGATCTAATTGCACTCGGCGCTTTCACCCGAGGGTTACAAAGCGCTGAAGAGCTGTGTAGAGAACGGCATGCCAGCAACATGAACGGCTAATCAACCTTTTTAAAAAAAAATCCAGTTGCTCTTGCGGGATGGCCGTGTCGGGTGTCCCTTCCGTCATTGTTGGTCACTAGTGCTTGGTAATCGCTAGCGCTGTACGTTCACGGTGGCGCCGTGGGTAGCGCTGTCGTCTCAAGAGCCGGGTTCGATTCCCGGCTCTGATGCCTTTGTCGAGTGCGAGTTCGTGTACGCGTGGGTGTTCACCGGGTACTCTGGTTTCACCCCCTTCGTTCAGACCCTCTACCGCCTGGGTTGTTCTACTGCATAAATTGCCACTTGCCCTGCGATGTACTGGCGTCACACCATGGGTATTCCCCCACCTTGCACCCAATCTCCGATGGGCTCCAGCTGCCCACGAGCCTGTACTGGATTAAGTGGCTATTGATGAGCAGTGCCAGCTTTCCTCGACATCCTTAAAGAACAGCTCTCACGACTCCCAATATTAACTCGCTGGGCACTGAACCGTGCACTGCCCTACATCTGGGAATATCGCGGAACGGGACGCTCAAATCCTTTAGACACGGGATCACTTTTATAATCTGGATCGATCTTCCCGCTGTCAGTGAAGATGTGTTGCATCCCGCCTCCAAGAAGCTTATGATCCATGGCAGTTGTCTTAAACCTTCCCTAGTCCATCGTTTTAGATAGAAATATTATGCACCTGCTTCTAAAAACCACCACTTGCATGTCAGACAGGATACACCAAACATTTGACACATTGCTTTATTTTCTTTAAAAAGGCACTGAAACGCAATGAATTCAAGTTATAGCATAAACAGCTCTTTCGAGATTACGCAACTCCCCAAAATAGGTCTTCAGAGCAACTTAAAACGTGTCATTTAAACAAAGTTGTTTTACGAAACTCAAGGCGATCAATGTCAGGAACTCGCCGATGGAGATTTCCGCGCACACCTGGGGGAGATTACACCCGGTCACAGTAAGTCGGCCCGTACTTTTTTCGAGCTTATCGCCGCCCAGTGGTTCTCGATCTTAACTGATCACCGAACGTGAAACCGTGGCTTCTTTGCTGGTTCGATTGTAAAGATTTACTGGAATTAAACTTAAGCAAAAAAAACTGTTGGGTCACGTTGACATTAACACTCAACTAGGTCAAGAAAAAATAATTAAACTAGAATGTCATCAGCACCTGTGTAATCATGTACCCGGTCGCAGGGGGTTGCAGCCTATCCCGGCAGAGGGTGCATAGCGGGGTTATATCCAGGTTGTTACCAGTACATAGCGGGGTGACTTGGAGCAACTTACTCAGCAGGCCAATTAATTGCGGCTGTATGGACGGTGGGAAGAAACAGGTGTACTCAGCAAACACCCCCACGCTGAGTGCGCTTGCAAAGCCGGTTGATTATAAATGCGCCGTGGGGTACGAGACTGGGTGGATTCATTCGTTACTGACCAATGTCATCCCCATTCGCACAAAGCTGACGGTAATGCAATACGCGGAACACTTGTAAACAATTACGTTTGGGTTCATTACTCGAAGTTAATCATACCCCCAACCACCGCTTAAACGCGACACCCAAACTGACCGTTACTCCGTCAATGGCTGTTGTCTTCGTGTAACCGGGATATCTCTAGTTAACAGGTCGACAGCAACTCGGCAACACGCGTGTCACATCACACACCTTACTCCGCGTCGACCACGAAGGCTTGGATGCCCGAGCAGGGAGGAGGCAACACCGGTCGGTCCCAAGCGAGAAGGCAGCAGCGGCGGTGGTGGTGGTGCTGCCACAGACAGACCGAGACTAGTGCAATGCTCGCCGGGAACTTCATAGCACTTGCTCAAGTCTCGGCCTCTCTGTGGTGGCAAATCCTCTTGGCGTGAATTCAGCAAGCGTGAGAGGACGAGACCACACACCTGGATGTAGGCATCACCAGGCGCAGGTTTGGATCTTCAAGATGCCATCAACATCTTGACTGATCTAGGTTGTCCTTCCAAAGACTGTAAACCGCGAGACTAAGCATTTTAAAGCCATTGTTTTACACATGCGTAATCCACATCGACAAACTTAACGCGCAAGGCTACGTGAATCAATACAATTCTAACACCAATGCTGCCACACCATTCCTGCCTGCCACCTTGCCAAGCTCGAATCTACCCCCCACCACCCCGACACCCATACAACAGCTGTTAGCACCATCTTCACACCACCGCTCGCGTAGGTTGGGGGGTCCACACGAGCCAATCGGACAGGCGCTCGCATGCACTCTGCGCGCGTTCATCTCTAACCACGTGCGTTTCCCCACCACCCCCAATTCTCTCATGCGTAATCACCGTCGGGAAACGAGGTTGCGACCGCATCATAGCAATGCGATTCCACATTCCTCTTTCCCCGCCCGGGTCACCACCCTCTGGTGCGAGCCACAGCACACACAGGCCGGGACAAGTGCAATACAGGACGCAGTGGCAGCGTATTGAGGCGCCTGCCCCAGCCTGGGTGGACGAGGCCACTCCGCAGGTACTACTGCGCGGGTACGACAATGACATTTGTAGTCGTGGCTGATGTAGGGAACTGCAGGTGGAGGAGGTAGCCAATCAATTGGCACGAGTCCACCAGAGGCTTTCGACAGCGTGTCCAAGGGAACCGCGCCACACGCATGCGCAGGATCACTACTGTCATTTGTTTAACCACTTGAGGTGGTTAATGGAATTATTTTTACCTAATATATCCTAACATTTCTCTCCATACCTGTGCAGCACTGACCCCCAAGTGAAATGTACTTTAAAAATTAAACTATTGGGAATACATAAAAGTGTAGCAGTGGTAATATCCGCACCGTACAGAAAGTCCTGCAGAGGCAGTTTAATTTCCACCTAGGGCACCTTTTTAGGTGCGTTTCTTCCCACATCCAAAACTCATTGGGCAATTACGCAGCCTGGCAAATGTTGGCACCGGCTGAATGCATGGCTGCCTTCCCCTCACCACTCCGGTTTCCTCACCTCTCCAGTGATGCACGGGGCCTTGGATAAGGGCGTCCGCTAAACAGAAACCGCTCCACAGGGGCACGTGGTTGCGACGGGAAGCAGACGCAGGCAATCGCTTGGCGGTCGCTGAACCAGAAGCCGCCACGTTCAGTTTTGCATGGATTTGCACAGCGGTCGAGAGAGGTGGCACGTCGAGGCTGACTGCAAACCGTGCAAAACTAATCGTAGCGCTCCGCTCACTCCTCCTGTCTGTAGAGGTGACCCGAGGCTCCGTGACGACGACTCTTGAGATTGCCGTGTTGGGTCTCCCTTGCAGCAGAGTCCCAAAACAAAGGCCCCCTGCGCGTGGAGACACCACGCGCACAGCTACGCTCGGCAGGTGTTTAGAGCAGGAAACGCGGCCGTCTAACAGTCTGGTCGTTGTAAAAATTAGGCACCATCACGTTAACTTCCATTGAGACTCCGGACGCACACGTTTAAGAGTAAACCATGGCTGCTCGTTCAGGGACGCAGAGTCCGCTCTTCTCCTCCACGTGGGAAGGCATCAGGTGACCGAGTTGAGGTGTTTGTTGCGTTCACCAGGATAGTGCTGCCAATGTGGGGAAGCGAAACACTGAGCAATGCTCGATATGGCCATTCTGAAAAAGTATTTTTGGAGCCGCGAAAGCATTCACCGTTAAAAATCAATTCCCTGGACTACAGTAAAAAGAAGCCACCCTGCCAGGCGCCACCACCAGACCACTCCAGGTACTGCGCTAGGACTTCCCAGGCGCTGCAAGTGCTCACAATGCAGTAGATGCATGAAAAGCCTACCTGCACTATCAGCACTTTGGCACCTGGCGAAGCAACGGAGCCCCGGCACCACAGCAACGCCCGCCGGTCCAGGCTCCCCGTCGGGGAGCGGGCCGCCGGCGACCACGAGGGTGCAGCCGATGACGGGGCGTTCATCACGGCGGCACCCTCAGCTTTGCGTAGGTTTGCACAGCCGTGTCCAACAAGAACGCCGTGCGAAACACGCAAAGCTGCGGAGACCGGCGAAGTCTCGCGCAGACGTCCGGCCACGTCGATGCAGGAGCTCCTCGCGGGCAACTCGGACGAGAATTAAGAGGTGATTTCGGGATCGCGGTGTCGAGTCGTCCCCCCCGCCCCCCTCCTCCCAAAGCTCTCAAACTAAAGATGCCTCGAATGCAGGAGGGTTAAACGTCAAAGGCAAGAGGGAGGGACGCTCGACATTTCCACCTTGAAAGGGCTCCGGAGCAATTCTTATTCCTTGGTGTTAATCCACATAAGGTGGGGAAAATGATGCCCACTCACACGAGGCACCGTCAATAAAGGCCACGAAGAAAAATCTAATTAACGACCGAGCGTGCGGCACAGTATTTGCTCTCTGCCAAAGACCTTCAATCCCTAAATAACTCAAGCGGTGAGAGGAAGGCAGCCACATAGTCAGCCAGTGCCCACCGCTGCATCAGACAAATCTTGAGCGTTGAGCTAACCGTAAGCTCGTGCAAGCGAGCTGCACGGAGGGTAAAATGCAAACCGAGTAGGCAGATGGCAGCAATCACTACCTACCACTATTTGCACTTTTCCCCCGCGCGCTCAGATCAGAGCCCGGGCATCGAAACAAATACAAACTCCTGGTTCAAGAGCGGGGAGAGAGACACTCCGTTGGAGTGGGAAATATAAATAGGTGGGTGGGAGGGGGAAGGTAGCCATGCCAGTAGCCGGCACCAATATTTACCACTCGTGCATGTACGCTGACGTTATCGGTTAGCGAGTTTCTCATTGGTGGGAAAACTAAAAAAAAAGCACCGCGGAAACTCACGCAGTAACAGTGGTGATCACACAAATGTGCTTCAATGCAAGACGTAGACCACCTCAGAGTGGACCCATCTGTGAGGCATGGATGCCACTTAGAAAATCCCCAATTAAAGGGCGATAGTCACCGCATATCGTTCTAATGTTGAAACCGTAGCGGTTACCTTCCATTGCGGTGTCAAGGCGTTGTAAGACAAGCGTCGAACGGACCGTGTCGAGTAGTTCCCGAAACAAAGCAACTCGTGTCGATGTTGCAGCTGCACCATTAAAAGCACGACTGTTAACAATGAGAACGTAGCTTCCACAGCACAACATTATCTCCCAGGCATCTTCCGCAGAACACGTAGTCCAAACAATCGAGCCCACTGGAGAAGCTAAAAATCCTAGCTTAGGATTTACATCTGCACAAACTTTGTTTAAATGTGGTGTGATCGCTAGCAGTCTCCGGCATAACCCTACCATGCAGCCGGTGTCTACCTGATTGGCTCTAATCCACTGTCTTTTACAGGCTTAAGCAGGCATCGAGAATTACGAAGAGGAGATGTCACCAGCTGGTACAAGACCATTTCGAATATAAAGATCTACCGATTGAGGTTTTCATGGCTGTATGTGCAAGAGTTGCTCTCGACAGCCGTTTCGTGGCCCGGCGTGTTAAGTGTTCCTCATGTCCCCTTTGCAACAGTGGACCTCTTCCCATAACAGAGGAATTGGCAACGCCCGAGAAGGAACACTCGACACGGCTATTGTGAACCAATAACTAGGGAGCGCAATCTTCAGATAATTTACCCCGTGTCTTCGAGCTGGTTGTGCCCCCTCTCCCGTAAATCCCAATAGTAACTGGCAGTGGGTACATATAAAGCCAACACACGTTGACCGTGGAGATCAGATGAAATTTTCCACCAACGAGGATCGGAGCTCTATACGACGACGAGTGGCGACACAATGGGCACTGCGAGTGAAGCCACGGCAGAGCAAAGCGCTACGACTGCCGACACGGCACGCGGTGGCTTTAAAACACAGGGGAATGGCAATTCGTTGCGAAGCGGTGGAGGCGATGGTAAAATAAGGGACGGCACTGCAGCGCACAAAGCCATGCTGAGGGGCGGTGAGGCACAGCAGGGTCACAACGGGGCAATTATGCGGACGAGACATCCGTGAGGGTCGTCACAACCACTTCCGGTTTCAACGCAGGACAACCCGCTAATTGATTAGAGACCTTAATGTAGATCGAGAAGTTTTGCCACCGTGTGACGCTATGTGGAATAGCCAAACCATAGCGTGTTTGACCACTCAAAAATATACTCTACTTATCAAAGATATTCCAAAATTGAATTCCTGTCCGAGACCAAGGTACAAGACATGTGGGTTTCTTTGCAGGACCGTTTTGTTCCCCACCATGTTCTTTAGGTCAGGCATCCCACATCTCAGCAACACTGACTGCTCACCACATCCGCAAGCCGTTCTGAGACACGCGAGTGCCGTGTGGCCATCGCTCGACTTGAGGGTGTGGGAGCACAGCGACAAGCACGGGTGGCAAGGTGGCCGTGCTGCAGTGACGGCGGCCGTGCATCCGCACAGATGGTCCTGCCCGAGGCACGACTGGTCACTGTACCCTGGGCACCATTCTACGTGCGGTCACAGGCTTCCCCTCGTTACAGGCGTTTCGATTGCGCTTTATCGTTCCCTCCCATTAAACTCATTCATTTAATCCAATGGCCAAAATGACAAGGACAGCATCAGATATAAACTGGTGCCAGGTCAGAGTAGCCGCCTCTAAATCTCCCCCTTTAGTCACTCAACGAATATCGTGCTACGTGTTTCAAACTGCGATACTCAGTTTAATTAAGCTCTGGCCGAATTCAAGCGAAACTTTGGAAGCAAAGTCGCTCCATGCGGCGCGACAATGCACCGCGAGACAGAACGGCCTCGCAAAACTATCCCGCACCAAAACCTGGATGTCTGCACCGCTACACACACGCTGGCGCATGGGGCTAGCGGTCAGTGTACAGCAGGGGCGGTAGGTGGCGGAGGGTGGGGGAGCAAAGCAGCGAGCGTGACCTCTTGTGGTTAAAGGAGCACATAGAGCAGTAGCATTTACACAGAGCGACTATCTGCACTAGATGCACCTTAGCACAAGCAAGCACAGGACAAGGGGCAGCCGGGAAGAGGAAGGGCGGTATGCAGGATGCTCCGCGCACGACCACGTCTGGGCCCCGGGTGGGATGTCGCGAGGTGCAGATGTTACCCGCTGCGCAGCCATCCTGTTCGCGTTCAAACGGCCGGTTGACCCGGGTTGATCAGCTGCCCGCCCCTCACCCACTGCTGGGGGGGGGAGGGGGTTAATGGAGCAGGATTTTACGGCCCAATGCCCTTCCTGACGCCATGAGAAGCCTGCCTCGGCAATAGGAGACACGGAGGTACCGCTCAATGCTGCTATAGCAAAAGAGCAGCCCTCGAGAGAAATTCTAACGGGGCTGTGAATACCTACTTCCATATAATAGATTGGCAAAGCACTCTGCAGGCTCCGCGTAGATGAGTCGTCGTCTATTAGAGATAGTACCCAGCACCACCCACATTGGCTTTTCCCAGTGCTGATGTTATAATGGTCAGTCAAGCATATTTAAGAGGTCAAGGCGACCTCGCTGAGGCATACCTTCAGACAATACTGGTCACAGGTGTCCAACAATGAAAAGTCGGGGACAACCTACACCACCACTCAGGCTAGAGTTAATTGCTTACCGAGGATCAGATCAACATCTTTACGGGACACCTGTTCACCGAAACCGATCAACCTATGTCTCTTGAAGTCAAAACCGTTAATATTTTAGAAGCTCCTCCTCGGTTCCAAAGCATGCGCCGCAGACGAGGTGCGTCTCGTCATCAAAACCTGAAAACAAAGAACACGTACACCATTAGAGGGATGTACACGCAGGACAAATAGTAAAGCTGTCTGTAAATATGTTCGTGCAATGGCCTAATAGGGGAAAAGGTGACAAGACTGTTAAATCCGGATGTTTATAGTACGATCTTATACAAAGATATGGCCACATGCAGTAACCTATACATTATGAAGCCCATTAAACAGAGAAATACGTCTAATAGCAGCAATAAAAACACCAATACATTTCTTCATTTGACTTACAAAGCAGACCTGCTGTCTTAAAAGCTTACTAAAGAAGCTACATAGATGTGCCCATTACGATTGAGGCATTACGGTACCCGAGTTAGATTTTCAAAGCTAGACGACGGAGATTCGAGAGCTGCTCTCTTTCGGAATAGCTCTGCCAAGCAGTTCCTCAGCAATATTTCAGCTCTCGCATTGGAGGCAAACCTTCGCTGTGGGAGACGAGGCAAAGGAGTGGAACGACCAGCAGTTACCTAAAGGCGTTACTTCTCATGCGTGAAAGTTTGAACACCAAGCTTTAAAAACTTTACTCTTGCACTGGAACTCCTTAAACCTTATTTTCACCTTCATTCAGGAGAAAATTCACGTTAAGTCACAGCAGCAAAAAAACATTGCCGATTTAGCCGTTCTAGTGTCGTTGGCATGATGTTCTCTGCAGCGCTTTGCGACCCTCGGTGAAAAACGCTTTAAAAGCAGTAATTATTTTGAGATATCGGAAAGACATGTTAACACGCTTGGAACAAGACTGGGTGCACTGCAGTAAGGAAAGTTGAAGTGCAGCTTGCAGAGGCTTTCAAAGTGCTGCAAACGTTACAGTTTAGGGGAACTAAAAGACTGATAACGTGCTGAAAGCCATCAGTAACCATGTTCATCTTGTTGGTAATATCTGCCAACACTAATCCGCATTGTGTAGTCTTACAACTTACACGTTGGCACGGACAACTGCACGTGCGGGAATCTGCTGAGACGTTGCGCAAATTGTGGGGAAGATAGTCAGGCTGTCGAGAACTTATGTTGGGGAAAAAATATATTTCACAAAATTGTGATTGTGAATAGTGACCGCTAACGTGGCACAGATGTTAAAACAATGAGTTACAAACAGTAGCATCACATCCACATTTTAAAAAGGTCATTCATAATGTTCTATCATCACTTTCTTACAACGTAGGTATTCAGGTAGCTGCAAAAGCACCTTTGTTATTTGTTGAAGACTCCTATGCGCACCACACACATGCGACCATCCTTCACGCCAGTGTGGTTTTGTGAAGACGGAGAGAATGTGGGTGGTACCAGAGGCTGCTCACAGTAAGCAGTTCCTGCTCGGGGCGGTTTCATTCCTGACACCGTTCTTGTGCCGAGTTGTGAGTTTTCCCGACCGTGCATAGACTTCACACAGGTTCTTCCCATGACCGAACCATTAAAATCATCGGCCGATACCAGAACATAGGACAGTTGCTTGGCAAACGTTTGCAGCCGCTAACAGCTTGGTCGCCTACCCACACCTGACAGTTCACATTGTGGAGGATAAGTCCGCGACTGGCGAGGAAGCGCACGTTTTGTGAGCACCTACCATGACCATAACGATGCATAAGGATGACGGCACAACACCACCGTTGTCACTACGTTCGGATGAGTACCTCCTGTGGTGTGGACAATTATGAACCAACTCTATTCATGCCAAGGCACCGGACCTATTCAGCCATCACGTGCCACTGTTAGGTAATAGGTGGTGTTGAAAGCACCGTCTAATAGTCTAATGTGAAGCCACTACTGTTGATCTCCCAGTGCCGTTAGCACCCCCACCCACCCACCGATACCCCACACCCACTTAGAAATGTAAACACACATGGCTCATACCTGTTATGACAATTCAACAACGTTCATCTCGCCAGGTGCTCAAACAGCACAACTGCAACAACTCAGTGGCACAACTGCGGGCATGGCAGTAAAACAACCATGAAGTCGCTTTTCGAGCAACAAATTCCTTTCCAGCAGCTCCTGCTGGAGGATCATCTGTGCCCCAATACATTAACTGGGTGCCACATCTCCAATAACCCACACACCGACACCAGCTTGGTGCGCAACGAACAATCACTAGCACTGTTGGAAAAGGGGCTTCGGTAGGTAGTGTGGCTGAATCTGTTGCTCTAATCTACTTCTATGTTCTCCTCGTCGTGGTGGGGTTTGCGCGTTCTAATGCTCACCCAGCAGCTTGAATAGTGAAATGATACACTCGATGAATCGCACTGAGATAAATGGGACAAAGTGGGTTTGAAGGGTAAAGTAAAGTTAACGTGGGTCGTTGGGAGTATTTTGGGTGAGCATGACAAATATTACAAGCTTACAAATAAAGTCCATAGTTCTTACATTTGAACCGATTTACGAGGTGGGAGGAAATGTTATTTTAAGTGGAATTCAGCTTCCAAATTTACCACCACATGGACGCATTTGCCAAGTGTGAACTAACCTAGAGAATATATTATTAGTGTCTCAACACAATATTTGTGTTTACCCAGGAGACAAACGGTTTGTTAAAAGAATTGGGTTGACACCTAGCTCGATTTAAAACGGAAACAAGTTTTGCCTTATTAAGCACATGATCAGAGATTTTCATTAAGTCATAATATTTATATCGGAGCAAGTAGTTGTGTGCACACCGAGGGAGCTAGGTTCAAATTATTCCTGAGCACATGGTCTGCACAACACCAAGGCTGTCACGTCTTATTATTTCAGCTCCACTTTGGTCACGATTATTCCTGAAACTCTAGTGCAGGAGCAGCAAACTTCCAAAGAGAGACCTCAGGACAGAATCCGGGTCAATGCAGTCACCAGCAGGAAAGGATAGACGTGAGAACGTGTTACACCGTTGGAACAAGTACATCCGTAGGGCAGGAACTCTGCTAATATGATTTAAGGACAACGATAAAACTATAATAGGGGCTACGTTGTTAACCGTAAACCCATAGTGACGAGCGTGGTGGAGTCTGGTCAAACGGACATAACCTGCACAGCTGAGACCCTCATCCTCTCATCCCCCAGTGGATGGACAAGAGCGACCGAACATTTTACAAGTGACACTTCATTGCGAGCCGTGGGTTGTGACCCATCAATAAGCCGTGTGCACCACCCAGTGGTCCTTGGGAGACAATGTACAAGTGGTCCGAGATGCAAAAGGTTCATAACCCTTGCTTTAGTATGAATTGATCAACTCACAAAACAATGTTCAGGTTTTGAATTGTGTCTCAACGTTAGAATAATCGGCACACGTAACCCGTTATCGTATGTTTAACTTCCCATGAAAGCAAAAAAGGTTCTTACAACAAGTATTTCTTGCATCATTATCTTCCATATTGGTATCGATCTTTTGAGTAGTACCAACAACACGAAGCAAACACTCCGTTCGCCCGACGTAAAACACGGTAACTGCTCTCAAAAGCAGCTATCCCACCTCGAGACTATCCCGAAAGAGCAGATCTTGAGCAAGTCTCGTTGTGCTTTTCACTCGAGGGTCACAAAGCGCTGCATAGAGCTGCAGAGAGAATGGCACGCCAGCGACACTAGAACAGAAAAATCAGCAACGATAACATTTGGGTTTTTTTTTTAAATATCGTAATAGATGTACAAAATTTCCTAAGAGCCAGGTAACCTGTCTACAAACAGTAAAAGCATCACGTAAAAGTGCAATATGTTTAAAAGGTGTTGAGGTCTGACTATATAGTAATGACCAGTTCTTATGAAGCCCTACATATCTTATAATCTACAATGACCACCGTTAAATGTATGTTAGTCTAATCGAAGCAATACAAATACCCAACATATAAGGAACGACTGCTATCCTGAAAGAGCAGTTTTTTGGCGGAAGCGTTGCTGGCTCATCGACCCTCGGGTGACCAGCGTTCTGGAAGCGTAATTATCATCTCCTTTGTGACGTTTCACCTCCCACGTTGGAGGCATCCTCAGGCGTCGGAGATTCAGGAGGCGCTGCTGTCGCAGCCACCGCGAACGGAGCAGCTTCCTGAAGCAATCGTGGAGCCGTGAGAACAGACACGAGTCTAAAAGAGACTTCCAATGCAGATTCGCGGTCTAGAGGAGATGTCCGTGACATATTTCCTAGCCAACGATTTTAGAATATGGCTTTGCTGACGCCGGCTGTGCTCACGAAACTACAGATGTCTTCACCACTATATCTCATTGTCAGAAAATGCTTAGTCCTGTACAGGGTCACTGAGCCGGAGCCGATATCGACAGAGCGCAAGGCAGGTATATACCCACGATGGGACGCCAGTCCATCACCGACCACTGCAGACAATTGTCTGCGAGCCAATTAATCTATGCAGTAGCATGCTTTTTGGACTGTAGGTGGAAACCGGAGTACCCGGTGAAAACCCACGCGGACACGGAGAGAACATACAAACTCCACACAAAGGCACCCGAGATTCGAACCCGGGTCCTTCTTGCTATGAGGCGACAGCGCTACCCACTGGGCCACCGAATATGTAGTCTATATGTCTGTTTTGCCTTGAAGCCTAATTTAGATTTTGCACCAGGGCACAACGGTAAACGTCATCTCGTGCTTTTATATACGGATGGAAATGACACTAACGTAACGACGTAGGTTTTCACGGCTCGATGCACGAGGATTTGCTTCGAAAAGCTGCGCTCTCGGGACAGCCGCGTCGATCGCTCCCTCTCTCTACCTTGCGTTACATATAAATAGGAGTCAAACACGACACGCTCACTGCGCCTGAGGATGCCTCTAACGTGCGAGGCGGAACGTCGCGAGGTGGAGAGGAAGCGATCGACGCGGCTGTCGAGAGAGCAGCTTTTCGAAGCAATCATATCGACACCAACGTTGATCTATTGTAAAATAACTGCGAAATTGTCCTAAACAGGACCACCTTCGTGTAACAACGTAAACAAGTGACGGGAAAGTGTAAAGGATTCAGATACGCGTATTTTTTTAAAAATTGTTGCTAAAACAAACTACTAAAAACAGACTTTTCAAGCAGATGCAGTTGTTACAGCGGCTGGTTGACAGGAAACCAGAAAGCAAACAGCGGGAGAGAGAGATCGAGGGGGGGAGGCACAAATATTATAACAATGAAGAGAAAGGATCTTGAAAACAAGTGGCTGAGCGCCCATCCCCCAGCCAGCCATGCGCGCCTCTCCTCAACAAAAAAAACCCGTTGTGACAACTGCGCATGACACAGCCGCTCCATCACCAAACAGCAGCCCCGCGGAGCAACGTACGAGCGCTGGCTGTTGTAAGGGAGACCTCGAAAGGGGAGAGCGTGGACCGCTCGACACGGCCAACATTGCCACAAAACATTCATCCCCTCCGCGGATTACGTGGCGCGTCGAGCGCGCTGGAGGCCAGGCTCAAGCGTGTGTTTGTGCTGCCGAGGGCCATTGTCGCGTCAGGACACAGTTGTTGTTGACGCGCGTGACGGTCTGGGACCTCTGCTTCGCCAGTTTGTTTCGCTTAAAGCAGGCGTGACTGCATCCCACAGTGGACACCGGGTCGTGGGAGAACCCTCTTAGACAAGCGAACGTGAAGCAGACACAGATCTG
>JAZEWT010000025.1:12351785-12362342 GCA_036362905.1 Mordacia mordax
ACGTCTCCTGGCCAAACCCCATTTGGCGGAGCCAAGAGACTGAGTTCCCACCCACGGGGTTCCTCCAGAAACAACAAGAAGCCGCTGCTGCGTGTGGTCACGTGGAATGTTCGAACGCTTGTTGCGGAGGAGAGGCTGTCACTCCTCTGTCGGGAGCTGGAGCGGTACCGCCTGGACCTCTGTGGGATACAGGAGGTCCAGTGGGCTGGTTCTGGCTCCAATCAGCAGGAGGGGTGGCCAAGCAACAGTTACTCTTCTTCTAAATAAAATAATGAAGGGGGCGTGGAAACATGGTGGTGAGGTGTGGGAACCTGTGAGTCCCAGGCTACTGTGGGCTCGCATCCCTATAAATGGGAGGCGAGGGATGGTGGTGGTGGTGATGGCTGACGCTCCCACTGAAGATCAACATCAGTGGAGGGATGCAGGCATGGCCGATGAGTCAGATGCCTTCTATGACCTCCTGTCCCAGGTGTTGGCTAAAGTGGCCCCTCGGGATAGCCTCATCCTGCTGGGTGACTTTAATACCCGAGTGGGTCATGATGCAGACACCTGGGGTGGAGTGATTGGACAGCATGGGCCAGATCAGCTCAGCAACAACGGTAGGAGGAGGCGGCAGCTGCTAGACTTCTGTGCAGCCCATGGGCTCGTAATCACCAACTCGCTGTTCTGTCATCGGTGCATCCACACAACATCTTGGGTACATGCCGGGTCCAAGCAAGAACATCTGCTGGACTACATATTGGCGGAGCAACGGATGCGGGCTCATGTTCTTAACACCAGGACCTACCGAGGAGCTGATCTGACCTCTGACCATCGGCTTGTTATCTCTAAAATCCTCCTGCCATTCTTCCACGGCAGTGGTGGGCGTCCACCAAGGACCCCATTTAAACCTACAGTGGCCTGGTCTCGGCTAGCTGAGGAAATCTGTAAAAGAGAATTTCATCATCGTTTGCAGCTGGGGCTGACATCGTCCCCCACTCCTCTCAAAGTCGAGTGGAAATGGGTGAGGTTTAGGACTGTGGCTCATACAGCTGGAACGGCTGCACTGGGTACACGGTCCAGACCTCCCCAGAAACCCTGGTTGATGGAGGAGGTGTTCAAGCTGGCCGAGAGAAAACGGCAGCGCCCACTCCCACCGTCTACAACATCCCACGCCCGAGAACGAGGAGGTTTTACCGCAGCCATCGCTCAGAGGTTCAGAGAGCTGTGCAGCGTTGCGAGGATGGGTGGTGGTCGCGGGCTGCTGAGGAGATGGAGTCTGCCTCGGTAGCCCGTGATCAAAAATCACTCTTTAACTCCATCCAGAGATTGACTTGCAACGCTGCACCAATTACCCTTCTTAGAGGGGAAAATGATGATCCAATCTCCAACCCCCAGGAATAAGTTTGCAGATTTGCAGAGCATTTCTGTAAAGTCTTGGGGGAGGGGAGCCCCCCCCCCCCCGGATCAGATAACACCACAATAGAACATGGGGGTGACCCTGCTGGGGCTGTGGTACCTCAGATAATGGAAGAAGTAGCAACACCCTGTGAGTGGCTGGCAGAGATGCCACCTATAGAGGAAGTACGTAGGGCGATCCAGAGCCTGAGACCAGGAAAAGCACCGAGCAGAGATGATCTTCAAAGGGAAATGCTGTGGGAAGGTGGTGTTGGTCTGCAGACTGCCCTGCATGACATCATTAAAACCATCTGGAGCAGAGGAAGGGTCCCGTAAGAATGGAAGGATACCCTAGTGGTCTCCCTCTATAAGAAGGGGGACTGCACCGATTATAATAACTACTACAGGGGCATCTCACTCCTCGTTATTCTGGGAAAGGTCCTGGCAAGGATCATTCAACATCACCTTGCCAGGCACGCTGAGGAGAGGCTAGCGGAACCCCAATGTGGTTTCATTCTGGGGCGGTCTTGCACAGACGCCATATTCTCTGTCCAGTTGCTATAGCAGAGATGTAAGGAATTCCAACAGAACCTGCATATCTGCTTTATTGACCTGGTTAAGGCCTACGATACCATGAGTAACCCTGGGCTGTGGGTTGTTCTTCGTGCTTTCAGGATCCCTGACACCCTGCTCACCATCATTAAGGACCTCCATGAGGGTGAGCAAGCCCGGGTAAAGCTACGTAGTTGGGAGTCAGAGCCATTCCCTGTTCACCTTGGGGTGCGACAGGGATGCCCTCTGGCTCCTACATTATTCAACATCTTTTTGACGACGTAGTTCGAGAGGCTTTCCATGGATGTTCCAGTGGAATTTCCATCTGGTACAGGTACAATGGGAGGCTGATCGATACCTGGGTGCAGTCAAGGGATGGCTGCCTATTAGCCAACCCTGTTATCTATGCCGATGATTTAGTGATCGCTGCTCATTCTGAGGAGGAGTTGGGGGCTCTGCTGTTGAACCTGGAGAACGCCACAGAGAGGTGGGGACTCACCATCAGCTCCACCAAAACCAAGCTCCTCTCTGGGTATTTAGTGCCACCGAATACACATCTCCTCAGCTCTCCATGAGTGATGGGGCAGTTGTGGAGACAGTGAAGAAATTTCCATACCTAGGCAGTGTGCTTATGGCCGATTCCGGTTTAACAGCGGAGGTCTCGCTCCGAATCAGTCTGGCAGCGTTATCGTTTCATCGACTACGTAACGCTGTGTGGAAGCTGCCTGGCCCTGTCGCTCCACACGAAGCTTCGGGTCTTCTCAGCTGCAGTCATGCCCTCTCTTGTCTATGCTTACGAATCGTGGACCCCCCTGGCGAAACATCTACGCCATCTTGAAACTTTCCGCCTGGCCAGTCTACGATCCATCCTGGGTTTAACCAGGTTGGATTGTGTGAGGAGGTCACAAATTCTCGATAGATCTGGACAAAGTCTCATCAGTGAGCTCCTCCGGCAGGCAAGGCTGAGGTGGCTGGGTCATGAAGCCCGCATGCCCAGCCACCGCATGCCAAAGCAGTTGCTGTTCAGCAACTGCTTGGGGCTAAACGGGCGCGGCACGGGCTAGAGAAGAGATGGAGCGATGTGGGCAAAGGAGGACCTGGAGCTGAGTGGACTCGCTGAAGACCGGTACCAGCGGTGTCAAGATCGACCTCTGTGGAGTAGGAGGATCGTGAGGTCGCTACGCCAGTACATCGCTGGGAACTAGAGGCGGGGGTGGCACTATTTACTCTGCTGGTCAATTAAGCTAGGTAGCAGCGTGTCTTTGGACGGTGGGAGGAAAACTGAGTACCCGGCGAAAAGCTGGCACGGGGGGGTAGAGAGAGAGAACACAAATATTACACACAGACCAGACAGGCACCCGAGCCTGGAATCGAACCCAGGTCCTTCTTGCTGTGAGGCAGTAGCGCTACACACTGCGCAACCACAGGGGTTTAATTTATCCCCAGAGGGATAGAGGGGAGGGGGGTGTTACTACTGCTGTTACTATTGATACTGTTTCACGTGTTGTTACTACCGCTGCTGCCGCTACAACCTAATTAAAAACAGGATGGATCAGAGGCAGGCCAGCCGGAAAGCAGATGTTCCGCCAGGGAGGGGGGGGGGTCCACGTCTCGCAAGCATAGAGAAGAGAGGGCATGACTGCAGCTGAGAAGACCCGAAGCTTCGTGTGGAGCGACAGGGCCAGGCAGCTTCCACACAGCGTTACGTAGCGATGAAACGACAACGCTTCTTGACTTATTCAGAGCGAGACCTCCGCTGTCAAACCGGAACCGGCCATAAGAACACTGCCTTGGTATGGAAACTTCTCCAATGTCTCCACAACTACCCCATCACTCATGGAGAGCTGAGGAGGTGGAGTATTCGGTGGCACTAAATACCCAGACAGGTGCTTTGTTTTGGTTGGATTTATGGTAAGATCCTACCTCTTTGTGGCATTCTCCAGGTTCAACAGCAGAGCCCCCAACTCCTCCTCAGAGTGAGCAGCGATCACCAAATCATCGGCATAGATAACATGGTTGGCCAACAAGGAGCCATCCCTTGACTGCACCCGAGCATCGATCAGCCTCCCATTGTATCTGTACCGGATGGAAATTCCACTGGAACATCCATGGAAAGCCTCTCGAACTACGTGGTCAAAAAGATGTTGAATAATGTAGGAGCCGGAGGGCATGCCTGTCGCACCCCAAGGTGAACAGGGAATGGCTCTGACTCCCAACCACGTAGCTTTACCCGGGCTTGCCCACCTTCATGAAGGTCCTTAGTGATGATGAGCAGGGAGTCAGGGACCCTGACAACATAAAGAACAACCTCCAGCCCTGGCCTGCTGATGGTAACTTCGCCCTTAACCGGGGCATTCATTGAGAGATACAGGTTCTGTTGGAATTCCCTACACCGCTGCTATATCAGCCGGACAGAGAATACGGCGTCTGTGCAGGACCGCCCCGGCCTGAAACCACACTGGGGTTCTGCCAGCCTCTCCTCAGCGTGCCTGGCAAGGAGGCGATGTCGAATGATCCTTGCCCGGACCTTTCCCGACCTCACCCTGAGGAGCGAGATGCCTCCTGTAGTGATGACAATCGGTGCGGTCCCCCTTCTTGACGAGTGGGACCACTCGGCCATCCTTCCAATCCTGCGGAACCCGAACTATGCTCTGGACGGTTGCAATGATGTCCTATAAGGCAATGTGCAGACCAGACACCGCGTTCCTTCGCTGACACGCACACCTGCACACGCCTACACACACGTGGACCCATTAACCCCCCCCCGTGTAGCCTTGACAGACTGCCGAGTCAAGTGCCGTTAGCGAGTACCTATGAAGGTCGACACGGTACATGAGGGGGTGGGTGACCAGCACCACGCCCGGTCGCCTTTGTCTCCCTAGTGGCAATGTTTACACACGGCACCAGGTATTTATTTGAGGCTGAGTCGACCTATGGAAGGTCCAGGACCGGTTCAGAAAATCGTCACTGGTGTTGGTGGCCGTGAGCGGGATTCGAACTCGGGTCGCCGGGTTTTGGAGCCGAGCGAGCCAACCGCTGCGCCACCGCTCCCCGCTGACATACACACACACACCTACCCACACAGACACACACATACACACACGGACACACACCTACACACACACCTACACACACACAGAGACACACACATACACACACGGACACACACCTACACACACACACAGACACACACATACACACACCTACCCACACACACAGACACACACATACACACACACCTATCCACAGAGACACACACATACACACACGGACACACACCTACACACACACACAGACACACACATACACACACGGACACACACCTACACACACACAGAGACACACACATACACACACACCTACCCACACAAACACCTACACACACATACACACACCTACCCACACACACAGACACACACATACACACACAGAGACACACACAGACACACACACACTTACCCACACAAACACCTACACACACATACACACACACCTACCCACACACACAGACACACACATACACACACACCTACCCACACAGACACACACATACACACACGGACACACACCTACACACACACAGACACACACATACACACACACACCTATCCACAGAGACACACACACACACTTACCCACACAAACACCTTCACACACCTACACACACATACACACACACCTATCCACAGAGACACACACACACACTTACCCACACAAACACCTACACACACCTACACACACATACACACACACCTATCCACACAGACACACACACACACTTACCCACACAAACACCTACACACACCTACACACACACACCTACACACACACCTACCCACACACACACACCTACACACACACCTACACACGGACAGACGTGAAGATAAATGATTACCAAAGGCGGTTCATGCATCAGGCGGTTCTCTGTAAAAATAATAAAAATTATATTAAATAATAACGCGCGCGGCGCTCTCTCTCTCTCTCTTCCTCAGCCCGCAGCGGCGCTTGCGAGACAGAATTAAATTAAATTATCCACAATATAAACACTCGCGACGCGGCGAGAGTGAATAATGTATACAGCTACATTGGCGAGTGTGAGTAACGTACGGGAAATACACAAGCGCCAGACTCGCGGGATAGCCTGCGGACACTATTGGGACAAGGGCTACGAGCGACGCGTGGCGCGGTGGTGCGGCCTCACACAGAGATGGTTCCCGGTTCGATTCCCGGCTCGAGAGCCGCCTCCTGTCTCTCGCTGTGACCGCGTGGGTGCTCTTCAGGTTCTCTGGTTTCATCACGCGGGACAGAGGCACGCTCGTACCACCCATCCACCCACTCATCCACCAACGCTTATAGTCGCTCATTCACTCACCAACTCACTTACTGACCGACTCACTAAACCACCCACTTACCTACAAACTCATCCAGTCACTTACCCACCAAGTCACACACTCATCAACCACTCACTCAGTCACTCATCCATCAACCCACTCACTAACACACCCACTCACTCATCCACCAACGCATATAGTCGCTCATTCACTCACCAACTCACTCACTGACCCACTCACTCACCCACCCACCGACCCACACTCACCCACCAACCCATTCACTGATCCACCCACTCACCCACCAACCCATTCACTGATCCACCCACTCACCCACCATCCCACACACTCACCAACCACTCACTCAGTCACTCACCCACCAACCCATTCACTGACCCACCCATCCACACACTCACCCACCTATGCACTCACTGACCCTCCCACTCACTCACCCACCCACCGACCCACACTCACCCACCAACCCATTCACTGACCCACCCATCCACACACTCACCCACCAATGCACTCACTGACCCTCCCACTCACTCACCCATCCACCGACCCACACTCACCCACCAACCCATTCACTGACCCACCCATCCACACACTCACCCACCATCCCACACACTCACCAACCACTCACTCAGTCACTCACCCACCAACCCACTCACTAACCCACCCACTCACCCACACACTCACATCCTCACCCACCCACTCACTCAGTCACTCACTCACCCACCCACTCACTGACCGACCCACTCAACCCGGTCACCCACGGGTACTCCGGTTTCCCCACACACTCCAAGCACACGCTGCTGTTGCTGTCTGGGTTATAACCACCCTGATGCCTAACCCAACCCCTCCTCCCGTGCCCTCCTACGGTCTGGCGTCCCACCCTGGCCACAACCCCATCTCGCGCCCCGTGTCTGCTAGTGTGGCTCCCACGCGTGGCTCGCACGCGTGACTCTCAAGCGTGGCTCTCACGCGTGGCTCTCACGCGTGAGAGCCACGCATGACTCTCACGCGTGGCTCTCACGCGTGGCTCGCACGCGTGGCTCTCACGCGTGGCTCTCACGCGTGGCTCTCACGCGTGACTCGCACGCGTGACTCGCACGCGTGGCTCGCACGCGTGGCTCTCACGCGTGACTCGCACGCGTGGCTCGCACGCGTGGCTCTCACGCGTGGCTCTCACGCGTGGCTCGCACGGTCTCTCGCCTCTAATCCTGCAGACAAATGCAGCCCCACACTCTCCCGCATTACTCACCCACGCGCCCGTTGTTAGAGGCCCCCCGTGTGATTATGACCTGAATTCAGACATTATGAGCGGTGAGCAGTAGCGGTGAGCAGTAGCGGTGAGCAGTAGTGGTGAGCAGCGCTGACGCCTCAAGACGAGAAGACCCGAGTTCGATTCCCGGCTCGGGTGCCGCCGCCGATCTCTGCGTGGAGTTCGCGTCTCTCGCTCTCTCTGTGTCCGCGTGGGTTTTGGTTTGGTACTCCGGTTTCATCACACAGGACAAAGACACGATCAACCCATTCACTCACCCGGGAGAGTGAGTAGGTGAGCTGGCAAACCACCAACTGCGTTTCCGTGTCGCCCTTCATGAATGCATCCCTCCATGAATATATTTACATTGAAACGCAGTCACAAATGAGACCATTCATCTAAATACTCATTCATTTAATCATTGACCAATCCAGTTTTTTAATCTAACCAACCGTCCATTCACTCACACTCATGAATAAATCCGTCCGCTAATCTATTCATAGTTACACGCATTCTCATATTAGATCATTCATCCAAATACTCATTCATGCCCCTACGTATACACCTTTTGAGACGCGAATATATTTTCGCAAATATTGATTCATATAATCGCACATTAATCCACGCACTCGCCGTTCATCACCCATCTGAGTACGTATCAGCTCCTTCACGCATCTACTCATTCCATCACCTACCCACTCACTCACTCACTCATCCACCCATCCACCCACCCACTCACCTAACCGCCCAACTCTTCGCCCACCCATCCATCCACTAACTCACCTATCCACCCACCTACCCAACCACTCACCCACACATCCAATTTTATTTCACTTTCGAGCACATTTTCAAACAACAAAATATACAATAAATACGATCTACAATATGTACAACCATTTACATCTCGTGATCCACACTCCCTCAATAAAGCACATCCACCCACCCAATCTTCCACCCACCCACTCACTCACCTACACATCCACCCACCCACTCACCCAAACATCCCACCCATCCACTCACCCAAACATCCCACCCACCCACTCACCCAAACATCCCACCCATCCACTCATAATAATAACAATTGCACTTCCAGAGCGCTTTTCACCCGAGGGTCACCAAGCGCTGCACAAAGCTGTGGAGAGAACGGCATGTCAGCAACAACAACGACATATGAACAGCAAATCAACAACAATAACGTCCACTCAGCCACCTATCCATCCACCCGCTCACACATCCACCAGTTCACTCATACGCCCATCCACTTAACCACTAACTCTTGCACCCACCCATCCACCCACTCTTCCACTCATCTACCCACCCACTCTTCTACCTGTCCACCCACCCGCTCACCCACCCACTCACCCGTTAATATGTCCATTAAACAAATCTCACTCACGCTCCTCCACCAAATTTCTAATCCACCCACTCGTCCACTGACTCACCCACCCTCTCACTCACCAACTCACTCACTCACTCACTCACCCACCAACTCACTCAATCACCCACTCACCGAGCCACTCGTCCACTGACTCATTCACCCTTTCACCCACCAACTCACTCACTCACCCATCTACTCACACTCACCCACTAACCCTCTCTCCCACTCACTCGCCCACCCACCCACTCACCCACCCACTCACCCATCAACTCACCCACCAACTCATCCACTCACTCACTCACCCACCCTTTCACCCACCAACGCACTCACTCACCCACCCTTTTAGCCATCAACTCACTCACTTACTCACCCACCCTATCACCCACTCACTCACTCACTCACCCACCCTCTTACCCACCAACTCACTCACCCACTTACTCACCCACTGGCGATTATGCAGGTGTAAAGATCTTAACACCTCCATAATCGCCAGATACGGTAAAACCTGTTCCACTCTTATATATGTATACTGGCAAAAAAGTACCCATAGCGTTAACAGCTCCACCTAAGCTATAAGGCATTGATACTGCGTTGTCCTGAGCTGACTGCCTTTTGGCAACGGCTGACACCGGCAAATAGGCTCAAAAGGAAGCCACTGCCTGGTGAAGGTCGGTCAGTTTGAAGGACAATGCATAGGTTATCAAAGCTGCCTGTTTGCATACTTTGCCACTAGTATGTGTGGCTTTTGCAAACTGGACGCATTGTAAAATGTGTCTATTTAGGTGTTTGGGATCTTAACACCTGCATAATCGCCAGATACGGTTAAACCTGTTGTAATCTTATATATACACATACAGTCTGTACATACAGTCTATACATACAGTCTAGTGATGGCGCAGTGAGTAGCGCTGCTGTGGCCTCACAGCAAGAAGGTCCCGGGTTCGGTTCCCGGCTCGGGTTCCTTTCTGTGAGGACTTTGCCAGTTTCTCTCCCCGTCTCTCGTCGTGGGTTTTCGCCGGGTACCCCGGTTTCCCCCCACCGTCCAAAAGACACTCTTCTACTCGGGTTAATTGACCTGCTAATTACACTGCCCCGAGTGCCCTGCGATTGACTGGCGCCCTGTGTCTGCCGGGATAGGTTACAGCCCCCCACCTTCCCCCCGCGACCCTGCACAGGATTAAGCGCGCCCTGACACTGAAGTGCACATACAGTCTACACTCCATACAGTCTATAGTCGCGTCACTGAGGGTTTCTGCGACGGTTTCACCTCCCACGCTGGAAGCATCTGCAGGCACCGACCACGTGGGCCATATGTCTTGTGACCCCCGCCGACTCGGCCTCTTTGCTTTGTGACCTCTGGTCGTCGATTTGTGTTCAGTGCCCCCGCATTGAGTGAATGGCGCTCGGGCCACATTAAACAAGCGTTGTTGAGCGCCGAGGCTCTCGAACGCGGCGCGGAGCCGCGAGGAAACTGTGTCACGGGGGTCACGATACATGTGGACCACCTGGCACACACGCACACACACACACGTGTGTGTGGAAGGTGACACACACACACACAAGTGTGTGTGTGTGGATGTGTGTCGAATGTTAAATAATCCTCCGATTTAACGGTTTGTGGTGGAGCCTCGCCCAGAGGGTTTAGACCCGTTCCGGAT
>JAZEWT010000025.1:12670883-12681597 GCA_036362905.1 Mordacia mordax
GTGTGTTGTTAGTGTGTGTTCGTGAGTGTTGTTAGTGTGTGTTGTTAGTGTGTGTTGTTAGTGTGTGTTGTTACTGTGTGTTGTTAGTGTGTGTTGTTAGTGTGGGTTGTTAGTGTGGGTTGTTAGTGTGGGTTGTTAGTGTGTGTTGTTAGTGTATGTTGTTACTGTGTGTTGTTAGTGTGTGTTGTTAGTGTGTGTTGTTACTGTGTGTTGTTAGTGTGTGTTGTTAGTGTGTGTTGTTAGTGTGTGTTGTTAGTGTGTGTTCGTGAGTGTTGTTAGTGTGTGTTGTTAGTGTGTGTTGTTAGTGTGTGTTGTTAGTGTGTGTTGTTAGTCTGTGTTGTTAGTGTGTGTTAGTGTGTGTTGTTAGTGTGGGTTAGTGTATGTCGTTAGTGTGGGTTAGTGTGTGTTGTTTGTTTGTGTTGTTAGTCTGTGTTGTTAGTGTGTGTTGTTAGTGTGGGTTGTTACTGTGTGTTGTTAGTGAGTGTTGTTAGTGTGGGTTGTTAGTGTGGATTGTTAGTGTGTGTTAGTGTGTGTTGTTAGTGTGGGTTGTTACTGTGTGTTGTTAGTGAGTGTTGTTAGTGTGTGTTGTTAGTGTGTGTTGTTAGTGAGTGTTGTTAGTGTGGATTGTTAGTGTGTGTTAGTATGTGTTGTTAGTGTGGGTTGTTACTGTGTGTTGTTAGTGAGTGTTGTTAGTGAGTGTTGTTAGTGAGTGTTGTTAGTGTGTGTTGTTAGTGTGTGTTGTTAGTGTGTATTGTTAGTGTATGTTGTTAGTGTATGTTGTTAGTGTGTGTGTGTTAGTGTGTGTTGTTAGTGTGTTTTGTTAGTGTGGGTTGTTAGTGTGGGTTGTTAGTGTGGGTTGTTACTGTGTGTTGTTAGTGTGTGTTGTTAGTGAGTGTTGTTAGTGTGTGTTGTTAGTGAGTGTTGTTAGTGTGTGTTAGTGTATGTTGTTAGTGTGTGTTGTTAGTGTGTATTGTTAGTGAGTGTTGTTAGTGTGTGTTAGTATATGTTGTTAGTGTGTGTTGTTAGTGTGTATTGTTAGTGAGTGTTGTTAGTGTGTGTTGTTAGTGTATGTTGTTAGTGTGTGTTGTTAGTGAGTGTTGTTAGTGAGTGTTGTTAGTGTGTATTATTAGTGTATGTTGTTAGTGTGTGTTGTTAGTGTGTGTTGTTAGTGTGTGTTCGTGAGTGTTGTTAGTGTGTGTTGTTAGTGTATGTTGTTAGTGTGTGTTGTTAGTGAGTGTTGTTAGTGTGTATTGTTAGTGTGTATTGTTAGTGTGTGTTGTTAGTGTGTGTTGTTAGTGTGTGTTGTTAGTGTGTGTTGTTAGTGTGTATTGTTAGTGTATGTTGTTAGTGTATGTTGTTAGTGTGTGTGTTAGTGTGTGTTGTTAGTGAGTGTTGTTAGTGTGTGTTGTTAGTGAGTGTTGTTAGTGTGTATTGTTAGTGAGTGTTGTTAGTGTGTATTGTTAGTGAGTGTTGTTAGTGTGTATTGTTAGTGAGTGTTGTTAGTGTATGTTGTTAGTGTATGTTGTTAGTGTGTATTGTTAGTGAGTTTTGTTAGTGTTCCATTGCGGTAACATCTTCGACGCCTCCTCCTCGCCGAGAGAATCTCCGGCCCCGGGCGGTTCGATTCCCACTGGGCTCCTGCTCTCTGCTCT
This sequence comes from Mordacia mordax, assembly GCA_036362905.1. Taxonomy (NCBI): domain Eukaryota; kingdom Metazoa; phylum Chordata; class Hyperoartia; order Petromyzontiformes; family Petromyzontidae; genus Mordacia; species Mordacia mordax. The sequence goes on from JAZEWT010000025.1 coordinate 12,672,536, forward strand.
GTGCAGCTCCCGTTTGTCTCCCCCTGTTCTGCGCGCGCTTCCTCTGCTTGCTCGCATCGATCGCCAGCCAGCGCCGCTCCTCCTCCTCCTCCTCCTCCACGGACAAAGATCCCGCGTGTCGGCTCTGAGAGACTGCACGCTCCCAGCACCTATAAAACCCGGCACGGGGGGGGTGGGTGACCAACACCAGTGACTATGTCCTGGGCCTCCACTAGGTCGACTCAGCCTGAACAAGTACCTGCGACGCGAGAGAGAGGCAGGGAGACGCAAACTCCACGCAGACACCCGAGCTGGGAATTGAACCCAGGTAGTAATCGCTGTGATGTGGCAGCGCTGCTCACCTTTACTCACCTTTATTCACCTTTACTCACCGCTACTCTCCTGTAATCACCTTCACTCACCACTACTCTCCTCTACTCACCTCTACTCACCGCTACTCTCCTCTACTCACCTCTACTCACCGCTACTCTCCTCTACTCACCGCTACTCACTTTTACTCACCTCTACTCACCTCTACTCACCTCTACTCACTGCCAGTCACCTTTACTCACCGCTACTCACCTCACACTACTCACCTCTACTCACCACTACTCACCTCTACTCACCTTTACTCACCGCTACTCACCTTAACTCACCTCTACTCACCTCTACTCACCTCTACTCACCACTACTCACCTCAACTCACCTCTACTCACCTTTACTCACCTCTACTCACCTCTACTCACCGCTACTCACCTCTACTCACCTTTACTCACCTCTACTCACCTCTACTCACCTTTACTCACCTCTACTCACCTCTACTCACCGCTACTCACCTCTACTCACCTTTACTCACCGCTACTCACCTCACACTCCTCACCTCTACTCACCACTACTCACCTCTACTTACCACTACTCACCTCTACTCACCTTTACTCACCTCTACTCACCTCTACTCACCTTTACTCACCTCTACTCACCTCTACTCACTGCCAGTCACCTCTACTCACCTCTACTCACCTCTACTCACCTCTACTCACCACTACTCACCTTTACTCACCACTACTCACCTCTACTCACCGCGCCACCCCGTGCCCGCCCTGCTGGCACCACCCGCGTGACCTCCAATAGTGCGATCAACGATTAAAGACTCATCATCGTGGAAGTGTGTTTGCGATTATTAAAGTCTTACGTTAACCGTGCCCGCGGTGATTGCGGCCGCCGCTCTAACTCGGAGGCGTGTCGCGTGGGATCACCTAATTCACCGGATTAGCAGAGTGCCCGCCCTGCGGGTGATCTCGTTCCAAGCGTGTAACGCCTTCTGCTGACGTCGAGGTGAAGGCAACAGAGCGTGGTCACGTGGACCGACGGCGCTATCGGCGAATAACCGCGCCATTGGACTCATCGTGTACATACACGTGTGTACATTGACACGTGTACGTTGACACGTGTCAACGTACACGTGTGTACATTGACACGTGTACACACGCACTGCTCCGTTACGCATCGATTACGCACAGCCGACCTGTGAGCAGAGGTCCGGATTGGGGGAACGCCCCGCCTTAATAGGCGCTCGCTAACAGCACTTGTCCCGATAGCCTGTTAAAGCTCTATGAGAGATCTTGCTCCCAGACTCTGGAACTGCCTTCCATTCGAGATTCGTTCAGCTGAATCTCTGGGGAATCATCTTCAAAGCCCGGCTCAAGGCTCACGTGTTCCGTGAGGCTTTGAAGTCCTCTGGCTAGGACTGTTGATGCGGCTCACTGTTGTTGTGCTTGGATGATGGCTCGCTGTTGACCTGCGCCTGCTCAGTAATAGTTATTCCTTCCTTTATTGTTTTAACAATCATTAAATTTGTTACTTTATGTCCTTCATTGACCTATAGTCATTATTTAATTCAATTGATCTACTCTGATGTTGTTGTTGTCGTGCCGTTCTCTCCACAGCTGTGCAGCGCTTTGTGACCCTCGTCTTAGAAGCGCTCGAGAAATACAATTATTATTATAATTAATCTTTTCACATTTATCTCTCCTTGCCCCATCTCCTTTTCTCCGTTTATCTCTCCGTAGCAGCACCACCACCTCCACCAGCATCAGCTGCGTCGTCATCAATATTTTGTCGTCACTTTGCTCGTGAGCCAGGAGTTGTACGCGGCGGCATCTCGGGTGCCACGGGACTCGAGCTCTGGGCCTACGCGGCAGGCTTCGGGCTGGGCACCCGCGCGGCGGGACTACCCGTGTGGACGTTTCCGCGGTTCGGATCGTTTCGCCACGGAGGAGGAGGTAAAGGAGCAGCGCTGCAAGTTCAGCGCCCGGCCGCCCGTGGGAAGGGGTCTCTACCGCGATCAAAGCAAAAAAAAGGTAATTTTTTCCAAAGCTCGTCAAAATTTTAACGAACATTCCACATTCCCGTGCCGAGATCGTTCCTCGCTGCCGGTGACCGTGACGGCCCCGGTTCCTCCTCTTCACTTCCTTGTCGCTGTGTTCGCAGAACGTGAAGCCTGAAAAACGGACGGAGGAGGAGAAATAAATCTCACGATCTCCTCCACGCGCCACGGTGTCAACCACAGCGACCGCCTCCAAATCCTCATTCACCTCCTCCTCCTCCAAATCCTCATCCAGCTCCTCCAAATCTCCCTCCAGATCTTCTTGCCCATCCTCCTCCTCGTCCCATTCTTTCTCCTCTTCCACCATCTCCTCCACTTCCTCCAGCTCCACCTCCTCCACCTCCTCCTCCTCCACCTCCATCACATCCTCCTCCACCTCAGCCTCCACCTCCACCATGTCCACCTCCTCCTCCACCTCCTCCTCCACCTCCTCCCCTACCTCCTCCTCCACCTCGTGCACCTCCCCCTCTGCCATGAAACTCCAGTACCGCGTCCCGTCGGCGGCCCTCCTACCCCTCCACCTGCTCACCGCCATCTACTCCCTCATCACCTTCCTCCCCTGGTACTTCCTGACGGGCGCTCGCGAGCGCCTTACGCGAGCCCGCCGCGCCAAGGCCGTCTCGACCACGGGCGAGCCGGCGGGGCCCTGGCGGGCCGTCGGCCGCGAGCGGGGACTCTCGCTGCGCTGCTTCTCCGGCGTCGACACTCTGGACCGCTTCTTCCTGCGCGGCGTGGAGAGGCACGCGCAGCGGCGCTGCCTGGGAACGCGCGAGGTGCTCAGCGAGGAGGACGAGCGCCAGCCCAGCGGGAGGGTCTTCAAGAAGGTACCGGCTGCGGCGCACAGACGGGGAGGGGGGGGCTATTTCCGCGCGGAGTTCGTTCTCTCTCTCCCCTTGTTCTGCATGGGTTTCGTGCAGGTTCTCCGCTTTCCTCCCGCGGCTGGAAAACAGTCAGTTGATTAATTGGCCGATGACGTCATAATGTGCAGAGAGAGATGATGGATAGATGTTTGTTATTACAGCAGGAAGTGCCCAGTGAGCTTGCAAGCTCTGGATTCGGGATTCGTACAGCACAACACTGGCTGCTGTCTCTAACACTGGTTGCTGTCTCTAACACTGGCTGCTATCTCTAACACTGACTCCTATCTCTAACACTGGCTCCTATCTCTAACACTGGCTCCTACCTCTAACACTGACTCCTATCTCTAACACTGGCTCCTATCTCTAACACTGACTCCTATCTCTAACACTGGCTCCTATCTCTAACACTGACTCCTATCTCTAACACTGGCTCCTATCTCTAACACTGGATAGACGTTTACTATTATTACAGCAGAAAGTACCCAGTGAGCTTGCAAGCTCTAGATGTGGGATCCCCGCGACCCAACAAACCCGGTTACCAGTCTCTAGCGTTCAGTATTGGTGGCGGCTCCCTGTTTGGCTGACTCCTCCGCCCCGCGCGCGCGTCTCCACGTTGTCCACCGTCCTCCGCAGGTCATCCTGGGCGACTACCGTTGGATGACGTTCAGCGAGCTTGACGCCCGCGCCGACAGCTTCGGCCGGGGTCTGCTGGCGCTGGGCCACGCGGCCCGGCGGCCCGTGGCCCTCTTCTGCGAGACGCGCGCCGAATGGATGCTCGTGGCGCAGGCCTGTTTCAAGTACAACTTCCCCGGTGGGTGGCCCGCGGGGAGGGGGGAGAGAGCGCGGTACCCAGAGAGAATGACGATCGGAGAGTGTGGTAACCGGAGAGTGTGGTAACCGGAGAGAGTGACAATCAGAGAGTGTGGTAACCGGAGAGAGCGCGGTACCCAGAGAGAATGACGATCGGAGAGTGTGGTAACCGGAGAGTGTTGTAACCGGAGAGAGCGCGGTACCCAGAGAGAATGACGATCGGAGAGTGTGGTAACCGCAGAGAGTGTTGTAACCGGAGAGAGTGGTAACCGGAGAGAGCGCGGTACCCAGAGAGAATGACGATCGGAGAGTGTGGTAACCGGAGAGTGTGGTAACCGGAGAGAGTGACAATCGGAGAGTGTGGTAACCGGAGAGAACGGTAACCAGAGAGAGTGGTAACTGGAGAAAGTGGTAACCGGAGAGTGTTGTAACTGGAGAGAGCGCGGTACCCAGAGAGAATGACAATCGGAGAGTGTGGTAACCGCAGAGAGTGTTGTAACCGGAGAGAGTGGTAACCGGAGAGAGCGGTAACCAGAGAGAATGACAATCGGAGAGTGTGGTAACTGGAGAGTGTGGTAACCGGAGAGAGTGACAATCGGAGAGTGTGGTAACCGGAGAGAACGGTAACCGGAGAGAGTGGTAACTGGAGAAAGTGGTAACCGGAGAGTGTCGTAATCGGAGAGTGTGGTAATCGGAGAGTGTGGTAACCGGAGAGCGTGGTAATTGGAGAGTGTGTAATCGGAGAGTGTGGTAATCGGAGAGTGTGGTAACTGGAGAGCGTGGTAATTGGAGAGTGTGTAACCGGAGAGTGTGGTAATCGGAGAGTGTGGTAATCGGAGAGCGTGGTAATTGGAGAGTGTGTAACCGGAGAGTGTGGTAATCGGAGAGTGTGGTAATCGGAGAGTGTGGTAATCGGAGAGAGCGATAATCGGAGAGAGCGGTTATCAGACAGTGTGGTAATCAGAGTGTGGTAATCGGAGAGTGTGGTAACTGGAGAGTGTGGTAACTGGAGAGTGTGGTAATCGGAGAGAGCGATTATCAGACAGTGTGGTAATCAGAGTGCGGTAATCGGAGAGTGCGGTAAACGGAGAGAGTGGTAACTGGAGAGTGTGGTAACTGGAAAGTGTGGTAACTGTAGAGTGTGGTAACTGGAGAGTGTGGTAACTGGAGAGTGTGGTAATCGGAGAGAGCGGTTGGTGAGCATGTGGGTGAGCGTGTAGGCGAGCGTGTGGGCGAGCGTGTGAGCTTATGGTTTTGGGGGGAGCGTGGTGCAGCGGTTAGCGCACTACGCTACATACCCAGTGACCTAAATTCAATTCCCTCTCACGGCCACCATCGTTGGTAACGATTTTTTGAACCGGTCCCGGGCCTCCCCTAGGTCGATTCCGCCTCAAATGAGTACCCGTTGCAGTGTGTAGTAAACATCGCAACTCTGGAGACAAAGGTGGCGGGGCGTGGTGCTGGTCACCCGCCCCGTGGTGGTGTCCGCGCGAGTCTACACGAGGGAGCGTTGTGTGTGCACCACAGTCGTGACGCTCTACTCCACGCTGGGCACCGACGCTGTCGTATACGGACTCAACGAGTCCGAGGTCTCCACGGTGATCACCAGCTGCGAGCTGCTGGAGAAGACGCTCAAGGTGTGCACCACCACTACCGCCACCGCCACCGCCACCGCCGCCGCCACCACCGCCACTGCCACCGCCACCACCACCGCCACCACCGCCACTGCCACCACCGCCACCGCCACCACCGCCACCACCACCACCGCCACCACCTGCTCACTTTCCACGACCTCGTGGACGAGCTGGACCTCCTCAATGTGCCCCGTTGTTCTCCCCAATGTCCTGCCGCATCTCGTCAGGATCACGCACCACCTCCTCCACTTTGTCTTCCACAGTGTCCTCGACCTCATGACAGTAATGAAGCTTCTCACTCTCATCCGAAATCCCCAGCACACTGTGGCAGTGTCTTCACGTGTCTCCACGTGTCTCCGCGTGTCTTCGCGTGTCTCCCCCCCTGCCCCCCGCTTCCCCGCACAGCGCGTGTTGTCCCGGACCCCGCGCGTCACCCACATCGTGCACGTGGACGCGCGCCGCTCGCCCGCCGCCGCGCTACCGCCGCCGCCGACGTCGCCCGCGGCGCCGTCGCCCGCGGCGCCGCCGCCTCCTCCGTCGCCCGGTCCCCTGGAGGCGGTGGTGCCACCCGGGGTGGCACTGCTCAGCCTGGAGCACGTGGAGCAGCTCGGACAGCAGAACCCTCACGGTGAGGGCCGGTGCGCGTAAACACACGTACACACACATACGTACACACGTACACACACACGTACACACACACACGTACACACACACATATACACACACGTACACACACGTACACACGTACACACACACGTACACACGTACACACACACGTACACACACACACGTACATACACACACACACGTACACACACACACATACACACACACGTACACACACACGTACACACACGTACACGTACACACACACGTACACACACACGTACATACACACACACATAAACACACACGTACACACACACGTACACACGTACGTACACACGTATATACACACACACACGTACACACACATGTACACACACACAAACACACGTACACACACACATACACACGTACACACACACGTACACACACACACACGTACACACACACGTACACACACGTACACACACGTACACACACACACACGTACACACACACACGTACACACACGCGCTGATGGCGGCGTTGCCGTCGGCAGTGGTGGAGCAGCGCTGCCCGCCCGTGCCCTCGGACCTCGCCGTGGTGATGTACACGAGCGGCTCCACGGGCGTGCCCAAGGGCGTGATGATGTCACACGCCAACCTCATCAGCGGAATGTCCGGGCAGTGCGAGAAGATCCCGAACCTCGGGTGAGCGCGACTCTGGTGCCCGTCTCGTGCTCGTCTCGTGGTCGCGGCGGCGGCGGTGGCGAAAATGTGACTGCCGGCCGAAGCTGCTCTTTTGGGATAGTCGTGTCACCGAGCACTCGCCCCCACCCCCGCTTGCATGCGAGACGTTTCCGCTGCCACGTCCAAGGCGCCGGTGCGTGCGTTGGACCGGCCTCTCGCATCGCGACTCGAGTCCGTGCTGAGGACGTTGACGCGCGGTACACTCAGTCACGGGACGCCCGGAGATGCCTCGCAATGCTAGAGGGGGAGCGCTCGATGCGGCTAGCCCGGAAGAGCATATTTTTAAAACAATTATCAGGGAATGAGCAGTGAAAACTGACTGTTCTGGCATTAATCCAAGTGTCCAGGTCTCAAAATATTAAATAGACACCTGTCACAAGGTGTCAAGTTTCTAATAAACTGCATAGACTCTCCGTAAAACGCGCAAACACCATGCTTTTATAATGTATGCGTTGTCATTGTAACTGATTGGCTCATAGCAGACACGGCTTTCTTTAGAGCCCAGTCTCGCCAGTGTTAGACCTCGTCTCACCAATGTTAGATCTCGTCTCGGCAGATGGGAGTCACATGGTTTACAGTAGGTTTGAGCTGCATTAGAGGCATGCAGATGAGAGGGGATCGAGAATGTTAACACACAGGAGTCACGTGGTCTGCTGGAGGCTTGAGCCGTGCGCTCCCCCCCCCCCCCCCCCCCCNTCGCTCGCTCATTCGCTCGCTCATTCGCTCGCTCATTCGCTCGCTCGCTCGCTCGCTCATTCGCTCACTCGCTCATTCGCTCGCTCGTTCACTCGCTCATTCGCTCGCTCGTTCACTCGCTCGTTCGCTTGCTCGCTCGCTCATTCGCTCGCTCATTCGCTCATTCGCTCACGCGTACGTCCGCTACACGTTCCCGCTCACGCTCGTGTTTCCTGTGTTGACTGTGGTGTGTCCGCGTGTCTGTGTCCGTCCGCGTGTCTGTGTCCGTGTGTCCGTGTCCACGTGTCTGTGCCCGCGTGTCTGCGTGTTCATGTGCCCGCGCGTGTCCGCCCGTGTCCGTGTGCGTGTCTACGTGTTCTCGTGTCTGTGTGTTCACGTGTCCGCGCGCGTGTCCGCGCGTGTCCGCCCGTGTGTCCGCGCTTGTGTCCCAGTCGAGTAAGATCAAGAGAGGAAGCAAGGGTGACGTCAGCGTCTTGAGACCGACGCTCATGGCGGCCGTCCCGGTGGGTGGGGTGGGTGGCGGGCGGGTGGGTGATTGAGTGGTTGAATGAGTGGGTGGGTGAGTGATATTGTAATTGTAATATTGTAATTGTAATATTGTAATTGTAATTGTGATATTGTAATAGTGATATTGTAATTGTGATATTGTAATAGTCTCATCTCATTATCTGAAACCGCTTAATCCTATATAGGGTCACGGTGAGCCGGAGCCTATCCCGGAAACACAGGGCGTAAGGCAGGAATACACCCGACGACGGGACGCCAGTCCACCGCCGGGCATTGCGGGACAATTTTTAGTCTGCGAGCCAATCAACCTATCTGTAATAGTGATATTGTAATTGTAAAAGTGATATTGTAATAGTGATATTGTAATAGTGATATTGTAATTGTGATATTGTAATTGTGATATTGTAATTGTGATATTATTACAGTGATATTGTAATAGTGATATTATTACAGTGCTATGGTAATAGTGATGGTAAGGGGCGGACCACCGATGTTGAGTCGCGCCGCTCGCTTCTCCACCTGCAGGAGATCCTCGACCGCATCCACAAGTCAGTGATGTCGCGGCTTCAGGGCATGAGCGCCCCCCAGCGAGCGATCTTCAAACTCGCCTACAACTACAAGCTCGAGCAGGTCAGCCGCGGATACGACGCCCCCCTCTGCAACTGGTGAGTGGTACGGTCCGCGGCAGGGGGAGGGGGGTTGGATGGGCCGGCCCTGGACAACTGCAGGTTGGACCAGGTCCTACCGGTTCGACTCCCCCACTGAAACGAATTAGTAGTACGGTCCGGCGGTTGGAGAGAGGGGTACCGGACAACGAGGGACTGGACCAGCTAAGCTATGGGTAGAACTCCCCCCC
>JAZEWT010000025.1:12782633-12794174 GCA_036362905.1 Mordacia mordax
TCATCATCAGTCCCACCAAAACCAAGCACCTGTCTGGGTTTTTTGTGCCACCAAATACCCCACCCTCTTAGCTCTCCGTGAGTGATGGAGCAGTTGTGGAGACAGTGGAGAAGTTTCCATACCTAGGCAGTGCGCTTATGGCCGGTTCCGGTTTGACAGTGGAGGTCTCGCATCAGAATCAGTCGGGCAGCATTATCGTTTCATCGGCTATGTAATCCTGTGTGGAAGCTGCCTGGCCTATTGCACCATCCGAAGCTTCGGGTCTTTTCAGCTGCAGTCATGCCCACTCTTCTCTATGCTTGCGAAACGTGGACCCCCCTGGCGGAACATCTGCGCTATGTCGAAACTTTCTGGCTGGCCTACCTATAATCCATCCTGGGTTTAACCACGTTGGATTGTGTAAGGAGCTCACAAATTCTCGAAAGATCTGGACAAAGTCCTGTTGGTGAGTCCCTCTGCCTGGCAAGGCTGCGGTGGCTGGGTCATGTAGTTTGCATGCCCAGCCACCGCATGCCCAAGCAGCTTCTGTTTGGTCGGATAGATGGGGCTAAATGGGTGCGGCACGAACTAGAGAGGAGATGGACTGATGTGGCACAGGAAGACCTGGAGTTGAGTGGACTTGCTGCAGACTGGTATCAGCGGTGTCAAGATCGGCCTCTGTGGAGGAGGATCGTGAAGTCGCTACGGGGCAGTTGGAGGCAGTCGCCCTCCAACAACAACGAAGGGTGGAGGAGCGACACAGGACCGAGAGGAGCGTCGGGCGGATAAAACACAGCGAGTTGGCAGAGTAGGGAGCATAGGTGTTGACTCTCTAAAGACTCTCAGGTGGTGCATCTGCCAGTCATCTCAGTCAGGCAGCCATAACACCTGGGTCTGTCCCGTGACCTCCTGTCAGCGAGCCTTCGACACTTCACATGGCTTCAAGGTGCACCTGGCCTGGCACAGGCACCGTGGTGCCCGCCACCTTAGTTGCGGATGGTGCTTGTTGTTGCATATGTAATTGTGTGTGTGTACGTACGTAGATGGCGGTGCGAGACGCACGCTGGCTCACCCTGGAAGTCTGCCGGGAGTTCTCGCGAGGCTCGTGTTCCCGCGACGCCTCCGAGTGCCGCTACGCCCACCCCCCCGACGGCGTCACCGTGGACAACGGACGGGTCGTCGCCTGCTTTGACTCCCTCAAGGTGCTGCCCCGCGCGTACGCGCACGCCGTCGTTATCGGCGTCGTCATTGTCGCTGTCGTTATCGTCGTTATCGTCATCGTTATTGTCGCTGTCGTTATCGTCGTCGTTATCCTCATCGTTGTCGCTATCGTCGTCGTTATCGTCGCCGTCATCATCGACATTATTGTCGTTATCGTCGTCGTTATCGTGATCGTCGTCGTTATTGTCTTCGTCGTTATCATCGACGTTATCGTCATCGTTATCGTCGTCGTTATCGTCGTCGTCATTGTCGTCATTTTCGTCGGCGTCGTTATCGTCGTCGTTATTGTCGTTATCGTCGTCGTTGTCATCGTCGTCATTGTCATCGTCGTCATTGTCATCGTTGTTGTCGTCGTCGTTGTTATGGTCGTTATCGTCGTTATTGTCGTCGTAGTCATCGTTGTCGTTATCGTCGTTATTGTCGTCGTAGTCATCGTTGTCGTTATCGTCATCATCATCGTTATCGTCATTATCATGAGGCCAATTAACCTCGGCAGCAATGTGTCTTTGGATGGTGGAAGGAAACCGGAGTAACCAGCAGAAACCCACGCGGACACAGGGAGAACATGCAAACTCTACAGAGAAAGGCACCCGAGCCAGAATTCGAACCCGGGCCCTTGTTGCTGTGAGGCGACAGCGATACTCCCTGTGCTGCCACCGCGTGAACAGCACCGATAAACTGTCCACTGCACAGCAGAGTAAAAGCCCCACCGTGTAGCCTTAACAGACTATGGGGGCGAGTACTGTTAGCTAGTAGCGACTATGAAGGCTGGCACTGCACACAAGAATGTGTGCAATACCAGCACCACGCCTGGCCGACCTTGTCTCCGTCGTGGCAATGTTTAGACACCACAGCAGGTAATCATTTGAGGCCGAGTCCATCTCGGGGAGGCCCAGGACGGTTCAGAAAATCCTCACCGGTGTTAGTGGCCGTGAGTAGGAATCGAACTCAGGTCACTGGGTTTGTAGCCCAGCATGCTAATTGCACAGAGGCTGGGTAGAGATACAGTGGGCTTCGTTTTTTTTTTCTGAGAAAAACTGAATCAACTGATCTGCCTGATCTTCGTTAGTGAATAGAGGTGGGGGTGATTAACTGGTCGGATGAAGGAACCAATTAATGGTCGATGGAGCTGGTCCTTAAAGATCAGAGAGTGAATGGTGAGGCAAGATTTTCTCCCAAGTCTGTTTGGCCCTGCGTGCATTTGCCTTGAGATTCCGGAGTTCAACAGTTTTACCAGGGGGATGGTTTTCCACCTAAGACATAGGGGCCAAATCATCCCGTATGCTTGATAGCAGGCTGTTGTAAGTTTCTGCTGTCGCATCAGAGGCGGAGTGAGCCGAGGCAGAGTGTTATGAACTGTTGATTTCCGTGGTGAATATGTCCAGAGTGAGGGCATTAAAGTTTCGAAATTGTATTTGGCGCTTGGTTATGGAAGTGGGAGATGGTACCTGAAGATCAAACCACACAGCGGAATGATCAGACACCAGGATCAGTGACGGACAGGTTGGTTACCGATATTCACCATGAGCAAACCAAGTCGAGAGTCTGGCCGCATCTGTGAGTGGCAGATGTCACGTGATGAGTGAAGCCAGGTGAGGTCAGAGTGGCCATGAGATCCCTTGCAAGAGGGCTCTTTAGAGAGTCAACGTAGATTTTGAAATCGCCAAGAATCAGGGTCCTCTCAGAACTGGAGCACGGATTAGAAAGCAGCTCAGTTCATTGCCAAAAGAAGTGGAGGCTCTAGGTGGGCGGTCGAGCAGCGCCAACTTCACACGTTGAGCCGACCTCCAATCCAGAGACATTTGCTCGAATGAATGTAAGGTCGGTAACTGAGTCAGTCGGATGTCGGCATTAACATAATGGAGAACAGCAAGGCCGCCACCCTGCCATTGGAACGAGCCTTCTGATGGAGTGCAAAGTCTCGAGGTAGAGCCTGTGTCAGTGTGAGAAAATCATTTTGATGATGCCAGGTCTCTGTTAGGCAAAGCAGGTCCAGGTTGTTGTCTGACATCAGCTCAGCATTGAAAGATTTTTTTTTTTCGGTGTTTAAAGAGCGTGACTTGAGCAAGGCAGATTGGGTTTCAGTTGCAGACAATGTGCGTGCTGGAGGAGAACAGACCAGGGGTATTCTCCGCAAGCATTGCCGAGCTGCAAAAGGCCTAACTTGTTGCTTCCTCGGTAGCCGATACGTAGGGCTTAATACAGGTATGGGGGTAGGGAAATCAGTCGTAGGTAGGTTAATGGGATTTTTGTTGCCAGCCCCGCAATGGTTGTAATGAGGGCGGCGAAGCATCATCAGCTCATGGCAAATGGCCAGAAGGTTAGGGATATGGGGAAGCGATGTAGAAATCAAGCTCTGGAGAGCCACGCATGTGTAGGTGATCATGATGGATAGAGGCCGGAACCCACCGCGGCAGACACGGGGCGCAAGGCGTGGCCACACCCAGGATGTGACGCCAGCACATCACAAGGGACATTCTAGGGGGGCAAAATATACAGCAGGCGAACCAACTGTAACCCACATGAACTGGTAAGGCTGGTTATCTGGCGTACGCAATAGCGACGCTGCCGCCGATAGTTTCCAGCTATAAAGGAGACGATGACGAGAGTTAAATGAGGAAAGATGAGGTGAGGAAGGTCAGGTGAGGATGATCGTGGAGCTGCGCAGCACGACGAGTGAGGTGCGGGTACTCGGCTTAAGCTCCGTGGACTGTGCAGCTGCAGAAAGGTGGAGCCAGCGAGACAATGGCGAGGCTTCACTCGCTCCGCCTTTACAGTCGGCCCAAATAGTTGAGGCATGAAATATAGTGAACAGGAACAAATTAAGAATTGCCAAAATGAAAAGGAATAGAAATAAAACTAAAGTAACAATGATAGCGCTATTAAGGCTGCTTCAATACTCTCAAAAGCAGTCGTTTATCGAACAGGCATCAGAGCCGGCAGAGTCTTGCGCCGCGTCCCTGACGACGTCATCATAGAGATCCTCGGACTCACGTGGAAATCCATAGCCTCTCATAGAGATGCGGACGCTTGCACGGAGTCCCACGGATGTACATGCGGATCCATTGACTCGCATACAGATCCATAGACTCGCATACAGATCCATCGACTCGCATACAGATCCATAAACTCGCATAGAGATCCATCGACTCGCATAGAGATCCATAGACTCGCATAGAGATCCATCGACTCGCATACAGATCCATAGACTCGCATAGAGATCCATAGACTCGCATAGAGATCCATAGACTCGCATAGAGATCCATAGACTTGCATAGAGATCCATAGACTCGCATAGAGCTCCACAGACTCGCATAGAGATTGATAGACTCGCATAGAGATCCATAGACTCGCATAGAGATCCACAGACTCGCATAGAGATTCATAGACTTGCATAGAGAGAGATTCATAGACTCGTATAGAGAGAGATTCATAGACTCGTATAGAGAGAGATTCATAGACTCGTATAGAGATCCATAGACTCGTATAGAGATCCATAGACTCGTATAGAGAGACATTCATAGACTCGTATAGAGATCCATAGACTCGTATAGAGAGAGATACATAGACTCGTATAGAGAGATTCATAGACTCGTATAGAGATCCATAGACTCGCATAGAGATCCATAGACTCGTATAGAGAGAGATCCACAGACTCGTATAGAGATCCACAGACTCGTATAGAGATCCACAGACTCGTATAGAGATCCACAGACTCGTATAGAGAGAGATTCATAGATTCGTATAGAGATCCATAGACTCGTATAGAGACATCAATAGACTCGTATAGAGAGAGATTAATATACTCGTATAGAGATCCATAGACTCGTATAGAGAGAGATCCATAGACTCGTATAGAGAGAGATTCATAGACTCGTATAGAGAGAGATTCATAGACTCGCATAGAGATCCATAGACTCGCATAGAGATCCACAGACTCGTATAGAGATCCATAGACTCGTATAGTCAAGCACTCATATCGAGACCCACAGCCACACACAGAGACTGTCAGAGCCACTGAGCCAGTAAACGCGGAACGGCTGGGTTCAATCCCTGGTCTGGGTCTCTACCAGTCTCTCAGTAACGAGTTCGTAATGGTCATATCCCAGACATCGTCCTGATATTGTATAATAGTGTAGGCATTGCGTAATAGTGTAGGCATTGCGTAATTGTGTAAGCATTGTGTAATTGTCGAGGCATTGTGTAATAGTGCAGGCATTGTGTAACAGTGTAGGTGTTGTGTAACATTGTAGGCTCTGTTTAGTAGTATAGGCATTGTGTAATTGTAGAGGCATTGTGTAATAGTGTAGGCATTGCGTAATAGTGTAGGCATTGTGTAATAGTGTAGGTATTGTTTAATTGTCGAGGCATTGTGTCATAGTGTATTCAGTGTGTAATAGTGTAGGCGTTGTCATTGCAGAGGCATTATGTAATAGTGCAGGCATTGTGTAACAGTGTAGGTGCTGTGTAATAGTGTAGGCCTGTTTAGTAGTGTAGGCATTGTGTAATTGTAGGGGCATTGTGTAATAGTGTAGGCATTGTGTAATAGTGTATTAATTGTGTAATAGTGTAGGCTCTGTATAATAGTGTAGGCATTGTGTAGTAGTGTAGGCATTGTGTAATAGTGTAGGCATTGTGTAACAGTGTAGGTGCTGTGTAACAGTGTAGGCTCTGTATAATAGTGTAGGCATTGTCTAACAGTGTAGGTGCTGTGTAACAGTGTAGGCTCTCTATTATTTGTAGGTATTGTGTAATAGTGTAGGTGCTGTGTAACAGTGTAGGCTCCGTGTAACAGTGTAGGCAATGTGTAACAGTGTAGGCATTATGTAAAAGTGTAGGCTCTGTAATAGTGTAGGCAATGTGTAACAGTGTAGGCTCTTTATAATAGTGTAGGCATTGTGTAATAGTGTTGGCATTGCAAAATCGTGTAGGCTCTGTATAATAGCGTAGGCTCTGTATAATAGTGTAGGCATTGTGTAATGGTGCAGGCATTGCGTAATAGTGTAGGCATTGTGTGATAGCGTAGGCTGTGTATAATATTGTAGGCATTGTGTAATAGTGTATTCATTGTGTAATAGTGCAGGCTCTGTATAACAGTGTAGGCATTGTGTAATAGTGTAGGCATTGTGCAATAGCGTAGGCTCTGTATAATAGTATAGTTATTTTGTAGTAGTGTAGGCATTGTGTAGTAGTGTAGGCATTGTGTAATAGTGTAGGCATTGTGTAATCGTGCATTCATTGTGTAATAGTGTAGGCATTGTGTAATAGTGTAGGCATTGTGTAACAGTGTAGGTGATGTGTAACAATGTAGGTGCTGTGTAACAATGTAGGCTCTGTGTAACAGTGTAGGCTCTATAATAGTGTCGGCATTGTGTAATAGTGTAGACTCTGTATAATAGTGTTAGCATTGTGTAACAGTGTAGGTGCTATGTAACAATGTAGGTGCTGTGTAACAAAATAGGCTCTGTGTAACAGTGTAGGCTCTATAATAGTGTCGGCATTGTGTAATAGTGTAGGCTCTGTATAATAGTGTTAGCATTGTGTAACAGTGTAGGTGCTGTGTATCAGTGCAGGCTCAGCATAATAGCGTAGGATCTGTGTAATGGTGTAGGCATTATGTAAAAGTGTAGGCTCTGTAATAGTGTAGGCAATGTGTAACAGTGTAGGCTCTGTATAATAGTGTAGGCATTGTGTAATAGTGTAGGCGTTGTGTAAGAGTGTAGGCGTTGTGTAAGAGTGTAGGCGTTGTGTAAGAGTGTAGGCATTGTGCAACACTCTAGGCTCTGTATAATAGTGTAGGCATTGTGTAACAGTGTAGTCTCTGTATCATAGTGTAGGCATTGTGCAATAGTGTAGGCATTGTGTAATAGTGTCGGTGCTGTGTAACAGTATAGGCTCTGTATAATAGTGTAGGCATTGTGTAATAGCGTAGATATTGTGTAATTGTAGCAGCATTGTGTAATAGTGTAGGCATTGTGTAACAGTATAGTCTCTGTATCATAGTGTAGGCATTGTGCAATAGTGTAGGCATTGTGTAATAGTGTAGGCATCGTGTAACAGTGTAGGCTCTGTATAATAGTGTAGGCATTGTGTAATAGTGTAGGCAACGTGTAAGCGTGTAGGCTCTGTACAATAGTGTAGGCATTGTGTAACAGTGTAGGTGCTGTGTAATAGTGTAGGCGTTGTGTAATTGTGTAGGTGCTTTATAATTGTAGAGGCATCGTGTAATAGTGTAGGCATTGTGTAATTTAGAGGCATTGTGTAATTGTGGAGGCATTGCGTAATAGTGTAGACGCTGTGTAATTGTAGAGGCATTGTGTAATAGTGTAGGTCCACCCTCTCGACCGCTCGCTCGCCCGCTCTCTCGCCCACTCACTCGCCATCTCACTCTCCCGCTCTCTCATTGGCTCACTCACCCAACTGCTCACCCACTCATTCACTCACTCGATCCCTTGCCCATTCATTCACTGATTCAGCTGATTAGCTGCTCATTCATTTGCTCGATCAATGATTGGGTGGGTAGGTGGGCAGATGGCGGGTAGGTTGGTGAACAGATGGTGGGTGGGTGGGTGGGTAGGTGGGTGGGCGAACAGGTGGGTTGTTAGTGAGCCAGTGAGTAAACCACCGAGCGAGTAAATGGATGAGTGAGTCGGTTAGCGGGCGAGCGAGCAAGCTGATGAGTCGGTGAACGACTCTCCGAGCAAGAGCGAGCTGGGGGTGAGTTCGCGAGCGTCTTTCAAGTCCCATTAGCGGTGTCGCCGTGCGTCAGACTCCGTTTTCAGAGCTGCGCGCCGCCCGCGCGCCCGCGTGCCCGCGCGCCAGCCTCTGGAGCGCTCTCACTTTCACGCGCGGGGCCACGGGGGCAGGAAGTCTGGCAGCTGCCACCGCGCGCCCGTCCGCGAACGAAAATAAACAACGCAACCAAAACAAACGCGCGTCGAGCGCAGCGCGGGCAGCCGGGGGAGGGGGGGTGCGCCGGGGCCACCGGGGGCGCCGGGGATGCCGGGCCCACGTGCGTGAGCGACCGGGTTCAATCCCGTGCCCGGGTCACGTTCATTCGTGGGTTCGTGATAGACCCGGTGGAAGGGAGAGGCACGGGAGGTGGCTGCACAGCGACTGGCGCTGTGGCATCACAGCAAGAAGGGCCCGGGTTCGATTCCTGGCTCGGGTGCCTTTCTGTGTGGAGTTTGCGAGTTCTCCCTCTCTCCCTGAGCGTGCGTTTTCGTCGAGTACTCTGGTTTCCTCCCACCGTCTAAAGACACGCTGCTGCCCGGGTTAATTGGCCTACTGAGTAAGTTGCCCCTAGTGCCCTGCGTTGTACTGGCGTCACATATGGCAGAGCGCTGTGAACACGGCTCCGTAAGGGCACTTCCCACCGCAGGGCACCGTGAGGGCGTTTCCCACCGCAGGGCACCCTGAGGGCACTTCCCACCGCAGGGCACCGTGAGGGCACTTCCCACCGCAGGGCTCCGTGAGGGCACTTCCCACCGCAGGGCACCGTGAGGGCACTTCCCACCGCAGGGTACCCTGAGGGCACTTCCCACCGCAGGGCTCCGTGAGGGCACTTCCCACCGCAGGGTACCGTGAGGGCACTTCCCACCGCAGGGCACCGTGAGGGCGCTTCCCACCGCAGGGCACCGTGAGGGCACTTCCCACCGCAGGGTACCCTGAGGGCACTTCCCACCGCAGGGCACCGTGAGGGCACTTCCCACCGCAGGGTACCGTGAGGGCACTTCCCACCGCAGGGCACCGTGAGGGCACTTCCCACCGCAGGGCACCGTGAGGGCGCTTCCCACCGCAGGGCAACGTGAGGGCACTTTAAAGTAAACAGATCACTTGACCCGGGCAGCAGCGGCAGCAGCAGCATATCTTTAGCCTGGTGGGAGGAAACCGGAGTACTCAGTGACGCCCCACGCCGACACGGGGAGAGAGAGGGAGAGAGAGAGAGGGAACGTGTAAACAACGCACAGGCAACGGCACACGAGCCAGGACTCGAACTCGTGACCGGCTCGCTGTGAGGCGATGCTCACCGCTGCACCGTCCGGTGGAACGCGGAGTCACCGCCTGCGTGCGAGTGCGGTGGTGACGGTGACACCACGTGGCAGTTGTTGACTGCGTCTCTTTGCTCTGTCTTCCCGTGTCTCCCCCGTGTCTCCCCATGTCTCCCCTCGTCTCCCCCCTGTCTCCCCGTGTCTCCCCCGTGTCTCCCCCGCGTCTCCCCCGTGTCTCCCACCATCTCCGCACCTCCCCACCTCCCCCTCCCCTGCCCCCCACCACGCCTGCTGCAGGACCGCTGCTCCCGCGACAGCTGCAAGTACCTGCACCCTCCGCAGCACCTGAAGGCGCAGCTGGAGATCAACGGGCGCAACAACCTCCTGCAGCAGAAGAGCGCCGCGCTGCTGGCTCAGCACATGCACATGGCGAGCGCTGGCGCCGCGTGCACCCTGCAGCCGGCGCAGGTGCACCCCATGGTAACTGTCGCCCGCGTTATAATAATTTCATCTCATTGTCAGAAAATGCTTCGTCCTGTACGCGGTGAGCCGGAGCCTATCCTGGCATACACAGGGTGCGAGGCGGGGATACACCCACGATCGGACGCCAGTCAATCACCGGGCACTGCGGGCAGTTTAGCCTGCGAGCCAATTAACCTATGTGGCGGGATGTTTTTGGACTGTGGGAGGAAACCGGAGTGCCCGGTGAAAACCCACGTGGACACGGGGAGAGCATGCAAACTTCAGACAGACAGCAGGACCCGAGCCGAGATTCGAACCCGGGACCTTCTTGCTGTGAGGCGAGAGCCTCACAGCAAGGAGCCACAGTGTCGCCCACGTTACAATAATTATAGGGGGAGGGGGAAGGCACCCACGCAGTCATCTGGCGCCATCATTTACCAGACGGTGCATCCCGTGCGTTGGGATATTGTTAATTAATTGGCGGGGGGGTTTTGCGTTGTAGGAGTAAATTAGAGTACGCGGAGGAAACTCGCGGGGAACGGAGGGTGTTAGAGATAGGAGCCAGTATTAGAGACCGGAGCTAGTGTCAGAGGAAGGAGTCAGTGTTAGAGGTAGGAGCTAGTGTCAGAGGAAGGAGCCAGTATTAGAGACCGGAGCTAGTGTCAGAGGAAGGAGACAGTGTTAGAGATAGGAGACAGTGTTAGAGGTAGGAGTCAGTGTTAGAGATAGGAGACAGTGTTAGAGCTAGAGGCCAGTATTAGAGACAGGAGACAGTGTTCGTGATAGGAGCCAGTGTTAGAGATAGGATTCAGTGTTAGAGATAGGAGACAGTGTTAGAGCTAGAGGCCAGTATTAGAGACAGGAGACAGTGTTCGTGATAAGAGTCAGTGTTAGAGATAGGAGTCAGTGTTAGAGATAGGAGTCAGTGTTAGAGGTAGGAGTCAGTGTTAGAGATAGGAGACAGTGTTAGAGGTAGGAGTCAGTGTTGTGTCGCATGAATCCCGCATCTCGAGTGCTCACACTCCCAACACTCCCTGCCGTACGTACCGATGCCCGGTCGACACCGCTCGGTGAGTGATGACGACCGCTCCCCACATCCGCTCTTTTGGGATAGCAGCTGCCTCGATCGCCCCTCCTGCCTCTCCCTCGCGAGCGTTTCACCACTGACATTGGACATCGTCGGTGTGCCCGCGCGCGCGCCTCCAACGAGCAAGCACGGCTCTCTCGTCCGGGATAGCCGTGTCGCCGGCCATCGACCTCCCTTAAGCACTGCTCCGCCGTCATCGTGACGTCATCATAGGAAGAATGTAACGTCATCATGTGAATGTGACGTCATCGGGCGGACTTGACGTCATCAGGTGGGCGTGACATCATCAGAGGACCGTGATGTCATCAGAGGCATACGCCGCATGCTCGGAACAAGATCCCTCGTGGGGATCTTGGGTATTGATGAGTAGCTCTCTGTTACGAATCAATACCTGCGTAGTCCTGTTCAGGGCCATGGCGGGGAGGGCGGAGCCTATCCCTGCAGGCACAAGGCGAGGCTATGCCCACGATGACGCTAGCGCATCGCAGGGCACCGGGGACTATTTTGCTCGGCAGGACAATTAACCTAGGCACCGGGTGTGTCTTTCGACGGTGGGAGGAAACCGGAGTACCCGTCGAAACCCTGAACCCAGGACCTTCTTGAAGTGGGGCGACATCAGCCGCTACTCACTGCGATGCCACCGCGACACCCACTCTGCTAGTTCTGGTTTAATATCGCTTACGGTGAAACCTGAACAGACTCCTCATAAATCTGTCTCTTCCCACCACCACCCCTCTCCTCCTTCCTCCTCCTCTTCAATCCCCCCCCTCCTCCCATCCCCTCTCCCCCCTACTCTCCTCC
>JAZEWT010000025.1:12828712-12841581 GCA_036362905.1 Mordacia mordax
GTTGGTGGGTGGGTGAGTATTTCAGTTGGTGGGTGGGTGAGTTGGTGGGTGGGTTAGTGGGTGAGTATTTGAGTTGGGTGAGTATTTCAGTTGGTGGGTGAGTATTTCAGTTGGTGGGTGAGTTTGTGGGTGGGTTAGTGGGTGAGTTGGTGGGTGAGTATTTCAGTTGGTGAGTGGGTGAGTTGGTTGGTGAGTATTTCAGTTGGTGAGTGGGTGAGTTGGTGGGTGAGTGAGTTGGTGGGTGAGTGAGTTGGTGGGTGAGTGAGTTGGTGGGTGAGTGAGTTGGTGGGTGGGTGAGTTGGTAGGTGGGTGAGTATTTCAGTTGGTGAGTGGGTGAGTATTTCAGTTGGTGAGTGGGTGAGTATTTCAATTGGTGGGTGGGTGAGTTGGTGAGTGGGTGAGTATTTCAGTTGGTGAGTGGGTGAGTTCGTGACTGCATCCTCAAGCTCGTGGCAATGTTGTTCCAATAGCGAGGGACAGCCCCCACGAAAACCTTTTCCCATAATCTTGATGGACTGTCGGAACCTCACACGGAGAGTTGAGCTTCTAAGAGACAACAACTTGGACACAAATTAACCCAGGCGACGGTGGCAGCAGCGAGCAGCTGCAGTTGTGTGTTGTGGGATGGAGCCCGGAGAAACCCAATGTGATCGAGGGGCGAGTGCGCACACTTTGGGAACATCAGCAGTAGGTGGGAGGTAAAGCTCTATTCAGCCAGACGAGCCTTGCTGTTGAGCGCTTACCATGTGCGCTCAACGAAGATTATTATCATTCAGCAGATGCCCTTAACCAGGGCGACAGCGTTTCAGAGGCGTAGCGAGGAAACCACAGCGAGGTGGGGGAAGGCAGCCAAGCAGTCAGCCCGCGCCATCACTTGCTACGCACTGCAGTCTACATATTGTTACCAGCCAATTAATTAATATATTTTTTAGTTGTGGGAGGAAAACAGAAAAACAGAGACCCCGGAGAAAACCCACACAGAACAAGGGGAGAACACACAAACGCCACACAGAAGGCACCCCAGGCAGGAATCGAACCGTCTCGGGCAGAACATTATTTCCGTGAGGTGCAGATGTTTCCAGTACGCCAGGTACCCTCAGTGTGCACATAACTGTACATATAGTATAACAACTTGCTCCGTTATATGGAGATTTGGGTGGTGCGGTGAGTAGCGCTGCCGCCTCATAGCACGAGGGACCCAAGTTCGATTCCCGGCTCGGGTGCCGCCGCCTGTCTGTGGAGTTTCCACATTCTCTGTCTCTCCCTGTGGATTTTCGCCGGGTAATCCGGTCTCCTCCCACAGTCCAAAGACACACCGCTGCTTCTGTTGTCTAGGGTATTTGCTCCAGTGACCAAATCGCCCTCGGTGACCTGCGATGAACTGGCGCCCTGTGTGTGCCGGGATAGGCTTCGGTTCACCGGGACTCTGTACAGTTTCCGATAACGAATGAAAGTATTATTATAATTGCGTGCCTGCGTCCGTCCCGCAACCTGCCAGCTGCGAGCCTTTGACGCGTCGCGTGACAATCTCAAAGTGCACCTGGCCTGGCACCGTCGCGGTGTGACCGTGCGCAGGCTGCGCCGTACAGGAGCTTGCCAAGGACAAACCGAACGAGCGCCAGCTGGAGAAACTTGCCGCTCAGTTCCAACAGAGTCTGCAGCGTGTGGAGGGTGAACTGATGGGACACATCCGCTACCTGGCTCAGGTGAGGGAGGGCTGGTGAGGAACGAACCTCACCCCACTGCAATCCCAGCGTCCCATATTAACGGTAGCGATTCTCTGAACCGGTCCCCGGCCTTCACTCGCTCTCGACTGAGCTTTTCCTATTGCCCTGTGTCTGCCGGGATAGGCTCCAGTGCCCCTGCGACCCTGTACAGGATTTATCGGGTATTGATGACGATGGCGCTCAGTTAAGCCTACATGGGGGGGGTAACCTTTGGCTTTGCCCGCAGGTGGCGACGGGGCAACCGCACGAGGGCTCGAGCTACGGCGCCCGCAAGGATGCGCTGATGGCGCTGCACCGTGTCGAGCACGTGCGCATCAAGCTGCAGGAGCTCGCCGGGCACTGCGAGGTGGCGCTGGGGCCCGCCGGCTTCACTCTGTGAGCCCCCCCCCCCCCACCCGTCTTCGGGGGCGGGGGGTTGGCTGCACCGTACCACCCTGGTACCGACGCTGACACCGTCGCTCATCCCAGCGGCCGGTGCCGATAGGCCGTTGCTGACGCCTTCTAAATTCAGCGTTGATGGGAAGTCTGCACTCGGTGAAGCGTTTGCTGTAATGATGAGAAAATGTTGTCACTCTCACGGTTGTAGAATTGCAGTGCAACCCGTGCATGTAAGTGGAGCGCCTGTTCGCATTGAAAGTGGCCACGATCCAGGTTGACCCAGGTTGGCCGTTTGCGCCCCGATTATGGGGGTCCTGGAGCAAAATCCTCCAGCTGGATGTCCTTTCTGACACCAACCTCCTAGTTGGGAGGATGTTTGGATCATTGAGGAGACCCGGTCGTCGAGGAAGAACCTTGCAGGAGCACTGTATTGGAAGCAACATAGCCCGTGGGTTTTATTGCAGCAATGAAACCCGCGGGCCGCTGCGTCTCAGTGGCGTAGGGTTGTGTAAATACGAGCGTTTTGTAAATAAGCTTTCAATAAAAAGCTCTCGAGGCGCAGAGACGCGACATATTCGGTGTTTATTCATTTGGTCAACGTTGGCCGTGTCCGTGGGAGTAGTGCGCGTGGGGCGGATGTGTGAAGTCCGGGCGTATTTACACGCAAGGCACAGTAAATACAAACTCCGCATCGCGACAGTAACCGTAGTATAAACGTTAAGCACTGGATGCCAGGCTGGGAGAGAAAACGCCGCCTGTGCCCTCCTGGGCACTCGCACAGCAAGGTGGCGCCCGTGTGGACGGGTCCGTGAGCAGACGCGTGGGCAGGCGGCGCTTTGAACGGTTGTGCGATTCACCGGGTGGGCGGGCGACCAAACGACCACCACTCTTCCCTCTCAGCCTTTATCGGCACAGCAGTCATCACAAGTAACACTGATCAGGCAGCAACTTCTGGACAAGCTCTCGGTGCCAGTATCCAGCTTCGTGGATGGTGCCGACAATGGGCTCCACTGGAATAAGAATACAACTGCAGTGGCAGGGGACTGGAGGTTCTGTCCGCTGGGTTGCAGCACTCCGGGCCAACTGGGCACGAGACTTGCTCCTAAACCTCACGGTGGAGTCTTTGTGTGAATGCACGTGCGTGGGTATTTGAATGGATCGGCACATGAGTCGGTTCAGTTTTCAGTCCGTTTAAGCCGGAAGAAACCGTTGAGTTATGTAGCTATTTTTAACAGTTGTCCAGCAGGAAGGAGTAGTCAACCTCTCAAGGGACCGGGGGAAATTTAGTCGGCAGGACACGAGGCAGGATGTGTTCGGATTGTGGGAGGAAACCACACTACCAGGCACAAAGGCACGCAGACAGGCATAACGTGAACACCACCCCGCACAGACAGGATGGGAATCGAACCCAGGCGCTTGCTGTGAGGCAGCAGCACCTCGCTGCTCTGCCACGGTGCCACCCAATGCGTGTGAGAATAGGTGAGGCAGTCCTATGGTTTGCTCATTAGCCGCGTGTGAGCGAACGAGACATGGGGCTCCACTGCAAACCATACCGTTGCGGAACCAAATAGTGAGCCTGCTCAAGGCCGGCAGTACTCCAGCAGCTTGTGAAGCGAACCTTGACTAGCCACCACCATCCTTCCCCCCGCTGCGAGGCTGAAGCTGTGCCAAGGACTTTGGCGGACAGCAGCAGAGGCCGCTTGTGGTGCCACGTGTTGCTCCGGAGTACAACCGCTGGCACAGACATTGATCGCAGCAACAACAGCGTTGCAGATCTCACTACGATGGCCAATTCACGCTGTCTGGGCGGTGGCTGTCGCGGTGCTCGGCCATCGCCAGTCACGCTGGGCACCTCGCAGGTGGCTCAAGTTCGTTCCATGTTCACCGAGGACCTCCTCTGGAAATCTAAACCAAATCTACACCCACTCTCGGGACAGTCACGGCGATCGCCCCCTCTCCCTCCGTTTCGCCTCACACGTGAGAGGCATCCGGCGCCAATCCACACCCTTGTGATTTGATGTAGTTTCACGGGTCAGTGTGTGGCAAGAACTGCTGTCGAGAGCTGCCTTCTGGGGATAATCATGTCGAGGATTCCTCCTCACCTTTGGCTGCTGCTGCCTCCAACGTGGGAAGTGAAACGTCGGGAAGCAGATGAGTAACGCCCGACATGGCTATCCTAAGAGCAGCTCTTGAGAGTAACTGACATCGAACCGTGGACACCACCACAGAATGTGGTGGCATCAAACAACACGGACTCTGTCACGCCATTGTCCCGCTACGCAGTCGTAGCGACTGCGTGAGGTTCGCACCCACTAGGCCACCTCGGTTAATACTGACAATGGGCCAGAGAACAGGCCCAGAATAACGTGGCGGCGTCTCGGCCCAAACCTGTCATCGTATCACTCGGCCACACCGCCCCTACAGCGAAACTACTGCAGACTGCTGTTCGTGTAAAACATTGGCCCCTTGCCGGTTTCAACGGCTGGTGTTCAGGTCGACTCGGATTGGCCAGGTTGCCCCCAACGGCGGGGGTATTGGAGCAGAATTCTATGGTTGGATGCTCTTCATGATGCCAGCCGCTTTAAGTGGGAGGGTGTTTCGAAATTCGAAAAATAATCAGGGGTGGGTATTGAAAAAAAATGACTGGCAACATGCCCTGCTTTGCATGAGAAGCGGGGATTCTAGGGGTCTTCCCCCAGAATTTTTGAAGTTTACAACAACGCATCTCCTGCATTTGTGACCTCTTAAAATATAAAATTATAAATGTTAGTCGTCGAGCACCTAATTCATCCCCTCTGGGATATTCACTCAAGCACTGGCGTTCCTGTGCATCCCCACCCAGTTCCACCCCTGATAATAATATTATTTACGCTCCATCGTGTATTGCAGCAGCAGCAGCAATACATTCACGATCTCAGTGCCAATGTCAAAGTCCTGCTGGTGTCAGCGAGGGAAGAGAGGGCTTCAGCAGAGAGTCTGTTAATGCTGTAAGAGTGACCGCACGAACAATACTCCCTTACACCATCTCTTCTCATCGTCTTGCAACAGCCGCCTTGGCTCCAAGAAGCCCGTCATTTACGACGTTGTAGTGCTGTTTGTTGCTGGCCGTTTAACGCGTTTGGGCCCGTGCTGTGCAACTACGCGGCAATCGTAGAAAATACCCAAGAGGCGACGTCGCTTCTTTCCTGGGGAGTCACGGTTCCATTTGCGGCCCTGTTGGGAGCGAGTCGCCGTGCAACCGCGGTGATTATCTAGCACGGTTAGTGCAGGTTACCGTCGCGCGGTCATAAACCGCGCGCTAGCGAAGAGGCACAGTGTCTTGCTCGCGCCAACACCGCCGGCGGGGACCTCCGTCGGCGCTGCCTCGAGAGCCACCATTCTCGACCGCCGGGTCGCGATCCATCGATGAGATGCGAGCGCCTCCGAGCGGTCCGTAGAAATCAGACCGGAGCGGAACTTGAGAGGTGCAGAAGGTTGAGAACCCCTGCTCTGGAGAGCATTCAGGTGGGGTTCTTTGGCCTACTCTTCCACGCTGGATTCGGACGTCTCTGCCGATCGACTTTGGCTGCAGGGAAACCGTTTGCCAGGTGCTGCGTGGAGAAAAGAGCTGGCGGTGGGAGGGTGGGAGGGTCGGGGGGGGGACCTGGCGAGGGTGGGGATTTAAGAAGTTCGCACTCTAGTTTCGAATCACTCGCCGAGAGTTTGCAACCAGCGGGCTAACCGTTGCATCTCCGTTACATCTTCGGTTTGAAGAGCGGCATAGCCGTGGAGCGTGCAGATGGTACAATTACACCGGTGCGGCCAGGCTCACGGTCCCCGGAGAGAGCCCGGTAGGGGCCCTCCGGTGTTGCGGGGGGGGGGGGCCCAAGGAGACAGAGGGTCACGCGTCGTTGGCCGGTGCGGGAAGGTTCAGCAGGATGAGCCTCTGGTGCTCAGGGTCGGCCACGCCCACCTCCTCCAGGTCATCCACGGTGAGGTCACTGCAGGACACACAGTGGCAGCTGACACCGCGCCGGGATGTACCAGAGTGCGTGCGTGTATGCGTGCGTGTGTGCATGTGCGTGCGCGCGTGCGTGTGTGCGTGTGCGTGTGCATGAGTGTGTGCATGAGTGCGTGCGTGCTTGCGTGCTTGCGTGCATGCATGAGTGGGGAGCGCTAGCCCAGCGCGCTAACCGCTGGGCTACAAAGCTAGTGCATTGTGAAAATATTGCCACTAGGGAAACAAAGGCAGCCGGGCGTGGTGCTGGTCACCTCCCCTCTCCTGTGCCGTGTCGACCTTCATAGGTGCTCACTAACGGCACTTGACCTTACAGTCTGTTGAGGCTATATGGGGGAATTTGTCTTTGTATGCTCAGTCATTAAAGCCCTTCATGAAGGTGGACAAACCTGGGTAAAGCTACATGATCGTGAACAAGAGGCATTTCCTGTTCACCTTGGGGTTAGATATGGATGCCCTCTAGCTCCTACATTATTGAACATTTTGCACCAGTGAAATTTTCATCTGGCACAGGTACAAATGGAGGCTGATCGATGCCCGTGTGCAGTCAAGGGATGGCTCTTTACTGGCCAACCATGCTATGTATGCCAACAATTTGATGATTGCTGCTCACTCTGAGGAGGAGTTGGGGGCTCTGCGGTTGAACCTTGAGCGTGTCACAAAAAGGTGGCGTCTTACCATCACCTCCACCAAAACCAAGCACCTGCCTGGGTATTTTGTGCCATCAACAACTCCACCCCCACAACTCTCCACGAGTGATGGGGCAGTTGTGGAGACAGCGAAGAAGTTTCTATACCGAGGAAGTGTGCTTATAGTCGACTCTGGTTTGGCAGCAGTGGTCTTGACCAGAATCAATCGGGCGGCGGTATCTTTTTATTGGCTGCATAACACTATAGACGCGACCTGGGCTGTCGCTTCACACGAAGCTTCGGGTCTGCTCAGCTGCAATCATGTCCTCTCTTTATGCTTGCAAAACGTGGACCCCCCCGGTGGAACACTTGTGCCGATTTGAAACTTTCCAGCTGGCTTGCCTGTAGTCTATCCTGGATTTGATCAGAATGAATTGTGTGAGGAGCTCACAAATTTTTGAAATATCTGGACAGAGTCGCAAAAGTGGGTTCCTCCGGCTGTGGAGCAAGCGGTGGCTGGGTCATGTAGCCCGCATGCCCAGCCACCGCATTCACAAGCAGCTTCTGTTTGGCCGCATAGAGGGAGCTAAACGGGCACGGCACGGGCTAGAGAAAAGATGGACTGATGTGGCACAGGAGGACCTGGAACTGAGTGGACTTGCTGAAGACTGGTATAAGCAGTGTTAAGATCGACCTCTGTGGAGGAGGATCGTCAAGGACGCTATGGGGCAGTTGGACGCAGTCGCCCTCCAACAACGGATAATGAAGGAGCGACGCTCACAACAACGAGCGGAGCGTCGGGTGGCTAAAACGCAGCAAGATGGCGTAGTAGGAAGCACAGTTGGCGCATCTGCCATTCATCTCAGTCAGGCAACCCATAGCACCTGGATCTCCAATTTTCGGTAAGTCTTCAACACTTTATATTACTTTAAAGGGAATATGGTCTTGTACAGGTGCTGTGGTGCCGTCACCACCACTTAGTGGCAAAAAGCGTTTGCTGTTGTTGTGAATGACGTGTGAGTGCCGTGCAGGTGTAAGATTGATGTGCGGGTGTGCGATAGTGTGTGAGCGACGTGCGAGCGACGTGCGGGTTTGAGTGAAGGGCGAACGCGCGAGTGAGAGAGCGCCTGCGAGTCGCGGCGTGCGCGCGTGCGTGAGTGACGGGGCGCGCGCATGCGCGCGCGCGCACGCCGCGTTTGCGCCACCCACCCCAGGTAGTCCACGTCGTCCCACCCGTTCCGCACGAGGGCCAGCTCATACACCTCCATCCCGAGCACCCTCAGCCACTGCCCCACGGCCTGCGGACCTCCCTTCGCCGGTCGCCTTTCCTCCTCCTCTCCCTCCCCCGCGGCGGGGCCTTCCCTCCCACGGGGGCGGCACGGCCCGATGGGGGGGCACAGCCCGACAGCGGGGGGCGGCCCCCGCGCCGCCCCCGCGTCACCCTCGTACAGAGACTTTGCCATCTGCAGAGCGAACAACGAGTGGTCGTCGGCGGGCCTCGTCCCCGCCGGCGGTGGCGGCGGCGGTCGCTCCGCGTGGGACCGGCTGACGAACATCAGCTGGTCGGCCACGAGACCCAGCATGCCGTGCGTGTCCACGACTCGAGCGCTCGCCTCCTCCTCGTCGTCGTTGTCGTCGTTGTCGTCCTCGTCGTCCTCCTCCTCGTCCTCCTGTATCGACTCCATCTCGTAGCAGACGCCCTCCGCCCCCTCAGACTCCCAGCTGCGGTCGCGCGGCGCCAGATTCGTGCCACCGCCGCTGCCGCGGAGCTCTACGCCGGGCAGCGGCGGTGGCGGGTAGTCCGGCGGCGGTCGGTTCGGGGACGGGCACCCTTCGCCGTTCTCCTCCTCGCCGCCGCCACCGCCGCCGTTCTCCCTGGCAACAGGCGGCGCCACGCCGCGCCGAACGCGCGGGGCCGGCGTGGGCAGCCTGATCGGCGTGGACCCGTCCGCCGGCGCGGACGTCGGGGCCCGCTGGGCAGAGGCGCCGTCGCCGACGGGTGGCGCGGGCGGCGCGCCGGTAGGAATGCCGGGCACGGGCGAGCCCGGGAAGAGGATGAAGTAGTTGGGGTTGTCGATGCTGATTTTCCCCGGGGCTGACTCGGCCTCCACCTTGGACCTGAGACGCGGTGAGCAGGGGGTTAGCGGGGGATGAGCGGGGAGTGAGCCGGGGGTGAGCGGGGGGTGAGCGGGGGGTAAGCGGGGTGAGCGGGGTTGCTCACCCACCAAGGAAACAGTCTCCCCCTACATCTGGCTCATTTGTTCAATGTCAGGACCTCTTTATCCTTCAGAACCTTGTGGTGGGTGAGGTGGAGACTATCCCGGTAGTTACAGGCAACAAGGCAGTGATATACCCTGGATGGGATGCCGGTCCATTACATGGAACCGGGGGCTTGTTAGGCCAATTAACCTAGGCAGCAGAATGTCTGGACTGTGGGAGGAAATTGGAGTATCAGATGAAAACTTATTTTGTATCTGGGTCAATGTGTACATGTGTGTGGCCACATATGTCTGTGGCCATACACATACATGTACACATTTTACGCACGTGTATACGTGTGCCTGTGTACGTATATGTACGTGTGTGCACGTGTACATACATATATGCTCTTGGGGTCCCTGACTCTCTGCTCACAATCATTCAGGACCTTCATGATGGTTGACAAGCCTGAGTAAAGCTACGTGGTCAGGAGTCAGAGCCATTCCTTGTTCACCTTGAGGTGCGACAGGGATGCCCTTTTGGCTCCTACATAATTCAACGTAGTTCGAGAGGCTTTCCATGGATGTTCCAGTGGAATCTCCATCCGGTACAGATACAATGGGAGGCTGATCGACATCCGATTGTGGTCAAAGGATGACTCTGTTGGCCAACCATACTATGTATGCTGACAATTTGGTAATTGCTGCTCAGTCTGGGGAGGAGTTGGCTTTGATTTTGAATCTTCATCAGCTCCACCAAAACCAACCACCTGCTGGGGTATTTTATGCCACTGAATATTCCAACCCTTCAACTCTCCATGAGTGATGGGGCAGTTGTGGAGAGAGTGGAGAAGTTTTCATATCTTGGCACTCTGCATATGGCCTCATTATGGAATGATATTTTCAATGGCTGCATAACGCTGTGTGGAAGCTGCCTGGCCTGTCGATCCACACGAAGCTTCGGGTCTTCTCAGCTGCAATCATGCTCTCTCTTCGCTCTGCTTGCGAAACCAGGACTTCCCTGGCAGAACATCTGCGCCGTTTCAAAACTCTCTGGCTGACCTGCCTACGATCCATCTTGGGTTTAACCAGGTTGGATTGTGTTAGCATGTCACAAATTCTCGAAAGATCTGGACAAAGTCCAGTTGGTGAGCTCCTCCGGTAGGCGAGACTGCAATGGTAGGGTCATGTAGCCCGGGTGCCCAGTCACCGCATGCCCAAGCAGTTGCTGTTTGACTGGATAGAGGAGACTAAACGGGCATGGCACGGGTTAGAGAAGAGATGGACTGATGTGGTACAGGAGGGCCTGGAGCTGCGTGGACTTGCTGAAGACTGGTAACAGTGGTGTTTAAATCAACCTCTGTAGAGGGGGATCGTGAAGGATGCAACGGGGCAGTTGGAGACCGTTGCCCTCCAACAATAATGGAGGGCGGAAGAGCGACGCTCACAACAACGAGCGGAGCACTAGGGGGATAAAACACAGCGAGTTGGCAGAGTAGGGATCATAGGTGATGCATCTGCCAGTCATCTCAGTCAGGCAACCCATAACACCTGGGTCTGTCCCGTGACCTCCTGTCGGTGAGCCTTCGACACTTCACGTGGCTTTAAAGTGTACTTAGCCTGGCACAAGCCCCATGGTGACGTCACCGCCATGTATTGGTGAATGGCGGTTGTTGTGTGCATACGCGAGTCTGTGTGCATGCGTTTTTTAGGCGTGCGTGCGTGCGTGTGCGCACGTGTGTCTGTGTGGGTGCATGTTTAGGCGGGTTGTGTGTACGTGTCTGTGTGGGTGCGTGTTTAGGCGGGTTGTGTGTACGTGTGTACGCGTGTCTGTGTGTGTACATGTGTACGCGTGTCTGTGTGGGTGTGTGTTTAGGCGTGTGTGTGTACTTGTGTACGAGTGTCTGTGTGGGTGTGTGTACGCGAGTCTGTGTGGGTGCATGCTTAGGAGTGTGTATGTGTAGGTGTGTACACGTGTCTGTGTGCGTATGTGTGAATGCGAGTTTGTGTGTGTACGTGTTTAGGTGTGTACGTGTTTGGGCTTGTGTGTGTGTGTACACGTGTCTGTGTGTATGTGTGCACGCGTGTGTGTGCGTACGTGTGAATGCGAGTTTGTGTGTGTGCGTGTTTTGGTGTGCGTGTGTGTATGTGTGTATGCGTGTCTGTGTGTGTGTGTGTGTGTATGCATGTGTACACGTGTCTGTGTGGGTACGTGTTTAGGCGTGTGTCTACGTGCATATGCGTGTCTATGTATACGTGTGTACGTGAGTCTGTGTGGGTGGTGTTTAGGTGTGTGTGTGTGTACGTGTGTACGCATGTCTGTGTGTGTGTACGTGTGTCTATATGTGTGTGTGTTTAAGCGTGTGTACGCGTGTCTGTGTGTGTACATGTGTACGCGAGTCTGTGTGTAGGTGAGTACGCGTGTCTGTGTGCGTACGTGTGAATGCGAGTTGGTGTGTGCGTGTTTAGGTGTGTACGTGTTTGTGCGTGTCTGTGTGTGTACGTGTGTACACGTGTTGGTGTGGGTGCGTGTTTAGGCGTGTGTGTGTACGTGTGTATGGGTGTCTGTGTGTGCGTGTGTACGTGTGTACGTGAGTCTGTGTGGGTTCGTGTTTAGCAGTGTGTGTGTGTACGTGTGTACGCATGTCTGTGTGCATACATGTGTATGCGAGTAAGTGTGGGTGCGTGTTTAGGTGTGTGTATGTACATGTGTACACGTGTCTGTGTGTGTGCGTGTTTAGGTGTGCATGTGTGTACGTGTGTATGCGTGTCTGTGTGTATGTGTGTGTACACGTGTCTGTGTGGGTGCGTGTTTGGGCTTGTGTGTGTGTACACGTGTCTGTATGGATGCGCGTCGGTACGTGTGTGTACGTGTGTACGCGTGGGTGCATGTTTAGGCGTGTGTGTGTATACGTGTATATATGTATTTGTGTGGGTGTATACGTGTGTACACGTGTCTGTGTGTGTGGGTGTTTAGGTGTGCATGTCTGTATATGTGTATGCGTGTCTGTGCGTGTGTATACGTGTGTACACGTGTCTGTGTGGGTGCGTGTTTAGGCTTGTGTATGTGTACGTGTGTCTGTATGGGTGCGTGTGGATGCGTATTTAGGCTTGTGTGTGCGTGTGTACGTGTGTGTGTATATGTGTGTACGTGTGTCTGTGTGGGTGCGTGTTTAGGCTTGTGTGTACGTGTGTCTGTGTGGGTACGTGTTTAGGCGTGTGTGTACATGTGTATGTGTGGGTGCGTGTGAGTACGTGTGTACGTGATTGTACGTGTGTACATGTGGGTGCGTGTCTAGGCGTGTGTGTATACGTGTATATATCTATTTGTGTGGGTGTATACGTGTGTACACGTGTCTGTGTGTGTGGGTGTTTAAGTGTGCATGTTGTATATGTGTACGCGTGTCTGTGCGTGTGTATATGCGCGCACAGACAACCACGCCGCGCACCTGTTCTGCGCTGCCGGCTCGTCGTATAACCTCGTCTCCTCCGCGGGGGTTCGGGCTGGGGGGGGCCCCCGCGCCCCCACCAGGGCCCCCCCTGGTTTCTCCCCGGGCCCCTCGCCGCCGGGGTCGCCCTTCCGGGCGGCGTCGCGAACGGTGGCTCCCCCATCCCTCTCCTGTTGGGGGGCCGCCGTCGGCTTCCCGGGCATGAAGACGTAGGATGAGGGGCCCCCCAATCCCGCGGGGGCCCCGGGTTTACGCGCCGGGGGGCTGCTGCGCTCACACAAAGTCAAAAGTCTCCCGAGTAGTCTTTACGAGAGCGGGAGGATTGTCGACGATCGTTTTAGGCCGAGTCGGGAGCTTGAACTCGGTTCGGATGGTCAACGTGAGGTGGTGAGCTGGTGAGCTGGTGAGCGTGGGACGGTCAACGTGAGCTGGTGAGCGTGGGATGGTCAACGTGAGGTGGTGAGCTGGTGAGCGCGGGATGGTCAACGTGA
>JAZEWT010000025.1:12881823-12898121 GCA_036362905.1 Mordacia mordax
GGGAGACCCTACCAGGGGTGTAAAGCCCCCGACAACATAGCTCCTCGGATCATTCGGGCACACAAACCCCTCCACCACTGTAAGGTGGCGGTTCAAGGAGGTTACATCCACGTAGCGCATTTCACTCAGAGGTCCTATGGCGCTGCAGGAAATCGCAGAGAGGTGGAGGGGAGGCGGCTGTGCGGTCAGCCGGCGCCAACACACCAGACACTACACCCTGTGCATTACTATGTTATTGGCCAATTTAAGCCATGAGTGTGTTTTTTTGTAGTTTGCGGGAGAAAACGGGAGAACTCGCAGGAAACCCACGCAGGACAGAAGCGAACACGCAATCTCCACCAAAGAGCGGTGCCCGAGGTAGGAATCGGATCGGCGCGGACAGAACTTCACCTCTGTGAGGTGCAGATGTTGCCACTGCATAGACACGCCGGTCTATCACAACCCCCCCCCCTTCGCACTTGTACTGCACGGACGGGTCACTTTCTTACCGGATACAAGGTACCCAGCATACTTCCACCTCGGTGTACAGTTCATCTAATCAGGTTGACACCGCCTGCTGTTATCAGCACAGTAAGCGCTCGTAAAGCGACCACATCGAGCCTTGCTCCCAACAGCTGTTCTTCATCATTATCGAAACCCGCTTAATCCTGTACAGGATCGCAGGGGACTGAAACCTATCCTGGCAGACAGAGGGTGCAATGCTGGCCTGTACCCAGGATGTGATACCAGTACACCGCAGGGCACCGGGAGAAATTTACTCAGGAAGACAATTCCCCTGGGCAGCAGCGTGTCTTTCTTTGGATGGCGGGAGGTAACAGGAGCACCCGGCGAAAACACATGTGGACACGAAGAGAGAGAGAGAGAACTCGCAGACTCGGCACAGAAAGGCACCCGAGCCGGGAATAGAACTCAGGTTTTTCCTGCTGCGAGGCGTGTGCGTTACCACTGGTGGGCCGCCGCCGCCGCCGCCCCGGGACATTTAATAGCGCGTCACAACGTTTGCACAACATCTCGTTTGTCGGGGTGTGGGTTGGGAAATCTCCGGTGAACTCACACGCTCACTTACACTCGTGTGCGTGTGTGCCGTGTCGACCTTCATAGGTGCTCGCTAACGGCACTTCACCCTACAGTCCGTTAAGGCTACACAGGGGATCTTTGTCTTTGTATGACAGCTCACTCACACACACACGTGGGGAGCGGTGGCGCCGGGGATAGCACGCAGGAACACAAAGCTGAAGATCCGAGTTCGATTCACGTTCATGGCCACAAACAACAGTCACGGTTTTCTGAACCGGTGCTTGACCTTCCCTAAGTCGACTCAGCCTCAAATGAGTACCTAATAGGGGGTGTAAACATTTCCACGAAGGAGACAAAGAAGACCGGGCGTGGTTCTGGTCACCCACCCCTTGGGTGCCGCGTCGACCTTCATAGGTGTTCGCTAATGGCACTTGACCCTACAGTCTATTTAGACTATATGCGGCATCTTTGTCTTTGTGCTCACACACGTGCGTGTGTGTGTGCACAGTGAACCTTCGACACTTCACGCGGCTTCAAGGTGCACCTGGCTTGGCACAGGTGCCGTGGTGACGTCACCACCACTTAACGGCGAACGGCCAGCGGCTGTTATTACACAGCTGGGGAGCGGTGGCGCAGCTACCCGCGTTCCATTCCCACTCACAGCCAACAACATTTCCGATTTTTTGTACCGGTCTTGGGTCTCCTCTAGGTTGATTCGGCCTCAAATGAGTACCCGGTGCGGTGAGAAGTAAACATCGGCACTGGGCAGACAAAGGCGGCTGTACGCCTATGCTGCACTAGCCTGTACAGGCGCAACTCGCGAACAGCACTTGACCCTACTACCGTCAATAAAGGCTTCATGGGGGATCGATGTCTGCAGCTGGGGTGACAGGGGGTGCATTGGACGGGACGAGGGGGGCGGATGTTGAACAGGGGTCTCGCCCAGGGGACCCTCAGGGGACCCCCAGGTCCCCTGGGCAGGTGGTTGTGAGCGGACTCACTCCGAGGTCGCGTTCCACCCAGCATTCCTCAGCAGCACGTGACCGCCTCACCAGGAATTCGAAATCTCATCGCTGTTGAAAAGCGCTGTCGCCTCACAGCAAGAAGGTCCTGGGTTCGGTTCCCGGCCTCGAGTGCCATTCTGTATGGAGTTTGCGAGTTCTCTCTCTCTCCCCGTGTCTGCGTGCATTTTCGTCCGGTACTCCTGTTTCCTCCCATCGTCCAAAGACACGTTGTTGTCAAGGTAAATTGACCTGCTGAGAAAATTGCCCCCAATGCCTTGCGATGTACTGGCAGCAAATCGTGGGTGTAGCCCCGCCCTGCGCCCTCTGTCTTCTGGGATAGGTTCCAGTCTCCCGCGACCCTATACAGGCTAAAGCTGGTATCGATGACGATGATTACATCGATACTTCTCCACGTGACGGTACGATTCCCTCTGCGCGACATAAGTTGTGGAACTAGCGTGAATCTCAATTCCTCCTGTAGGAAGACTGTTGTTGCTGTGGCACAGTCGATGATTGGTGGTTTGAGTATTACTGGCATGTTGTCCTCGGTGGGTTGTGTGTACACCACGAGAAGCCTGAGTGAGTAAACCAGTCCTTTATGCTCACAACACCATCCTATAGCCTGCGGTTTCAAGTGGAATTGCTCCAAGCTGACTCACGGAATTATCTCAACCGGCAACATCTCAAATATTAATCTTCTCGGTTGTGGCAATTCTCCACGGATGTAGTGATTTACGCACAATGCACTGGCGCTCTGCAAGGGCTCGGCTCACCAGTGTTCCTGTGAGGAGCGGCTGCTGTCCTGTTGTAAATTCTGCACGTTTTCGTGGAATGAGTCATTCATTCAAAGTCTGGGTGTTTTTTTTCCCTGTTACACGCGGTACAGTCTCTCTTATTCTGCGTGCCCCCCATGCGGGGTATGTCCCGGGTTTTTGTGCCTCACAGGTGGCAACCGTGGCCAAGCGGAGACAACATAGGTAGCGAGTGACAGTATGAACCTGGCCTATCTCACTTTCCAAACCTGCACCCACCGGCACGGTGAAGTATTGTTAGGTGCCACCAGAAGTAGTCGGAGGAACCCCAAAAATTATTCCCTGATAAACTTCAGGATCACAGGGATACCTAACGGACTCCTGAAAGGAAGTTTTATCTGCAGGACCCCAATAAGCCACAGACCTACAAGGTACCCTCAAGGAAATCCACAAGGACTGTACTATAGCAGCCCCTACTGGGGGTACCTTCCACCCTGATCCCTCTTAGCAACTTGAAAAGACTGTAGACCTGATGCGACAGGCCTAGACCCCCTACAGCCCCCCCCCCCCCAAAAAAAAAAAACAAACGATTAAACTAAGGGTCTCGTGGCGGGAGGATAAACGAAGGACCCTCAGGTCCACCACCATGACCCCCCTGTGGGGTATATGAAGGGCGTCCTCCACCTGGGAGGAAATCGCACAAGACAGGGCCAAATGGAGAAGGATGGTCCAGGAAGGGTCAGCACGATCTCGACCGTACAATAGAGGACAGGCGACAACAATGCAAGGCGAGACTCAACATCAGAAAGGCTCAACCACCTAAATGTACTACCTCTTCAGCCACTCACACCTCCCCACACTACAGTAGGACCTACGGGTCTCAGATCGACCTCCTCAACCATCTCAAGACCCCTGAATGACCGGATATACCACCAGCAGAACAATGAGATTCGGAGTGATCGCCGATGATGATAGGTTAGTGAAGGCTCCCGTGCATTAAATTTAAATCCCCTCAGCGCCGTGATGCTTGTGAGTGGTCGGATGAAGGTCCAGGGCCTCGAACTCGAGACTTATGAAGGAAGGTCTTTGCGCTAAGTGCTGCGTGCGAGGTGCAGTTCCCCGGAGCCCTGTTTGAGCCCTCCAGGCCAACAGTGGCGACTCTAAAGCCACCCTCCCCCCCCAGGGCTATGAACAGAGGTGAAAGTACGCCGGTACGGTTCGGCAAGGCGTACTAGTAAGAGAGTAAGCGAGTCATTGTAGGAAGGCGGGTTGGGATACGAGTTGGGATACGAGTCTCGACCCTCGAGGCATCGGCCATAAGGTAACCGGGTAATGGGCGAGGGGTCCCTCGGGGTCTCTCGGGATCCCCCTCGGATCCCCCTCGGTGTCCCTCGGGATCCCTCGGGGACCACCTCGGGGGCACCTCGGGGTCTTTCGGGGTCCCTCGGGGGGCTGTGAGCCACTCACAGTAGGCAGAGCGCGAAGGCCCCGGGCACCGACTCGCTGTCTCGCAGGAGGAAAGCCCCGTCGCGACCCGCGCGGCCCAGCAGCTCCTCGGCGCGGACGCGGCTCAGGTCTCGGTGGTACCAGGACATGCTGCTGCACGCCATCGCGTCTCCTGCTTCGTGTGCACTCCCGCTGTCTCCGTGTCTCTCCCGGGGTCCCAGTGTCTACATGTCTCAGCGTCTACATGCGCGAGTGTCCAGAGTGGAGTGGTCTGAGTGTGAGTGAGTGGTCGTCTGAGTGTTGGGTGTGTGTCCGAGTGTACACCTCAAGGTGCACCTGGCCTGGCACAAGCGCCGTGGTGACGTCACCGCCACTTTGTGGCGAACGGCGGTTGTTGTTGTTGTTGTGTCTGTGTGAGTGTAGAGTGTGATTGTGTGTCTACAGTGTGTCTAGAGTGTGTGTCTAGAGCGTGTGTAGAGTGAGTGTATAGAGTGTGAGCGTGTCGAGTGTGAGTGTGTGTCTAGAGTGTGTGTCTAGAGTGTGTGTAGAGTGTGCGTGTGTCTAGAGTGTGTCTAAAGTGTGTGTAGAGTGTGCGTGTGTGTCTAGAGTGTGACTAGAGTGTGTGTAGCGTGTGTGTAGAGTATGCGTGTGTCTAGAGTGTGTCTAGAGTGTGTGTGTAGAGTGTGCGTGTGTCTAGAGTGTGTCTAGAGTGTGTGTAGAGTATGAGTGTGTCTAGAGTGTACGTCTAAGTGTGTTTGACTGTACGTTTATGTGTGTCTGGGTGTACGTTTAAGTGTGTCTAAGTATACGTTTAAGTGTGTCTGAGTGTGCGTCCAAGTGTCTGAGTGTACGTTTAAGTGTGTCTTAATGTGAATCTAAGAGTGTCTGAGTGTACGTCTAAGTGTGTCTGAGTACGTCTAAGTGTGTCCGAGTGTACGTTTAGGTGTGTCTGAGTGTGAGTCTAAGAGTGTCTGAGTGTGAGTCTGAGAGTGTGTGTGTCTGAGTGTGCGTCTAAGTGTGTCTGAGTGTACGTCTAAGTGTGTCTGAGTGTACGTTTAAGTGTGTCTGAGTGTGCGTCCAAGTGTCTGAGTGTACGTTTAAGTGTGTCTTAATGTGAGTCTAAGAGTGTCTGAGTGTACGAGTGTTTCTCAGTGACAATTTTGAGGCCTTGAGTGCGTTCTTGAGAATGCAGACGTGCGTGTACCGGGTGATTAGAAGCGAGTGTCTAAGTGTGTGTGTCTAAGTATATGAGTCTAAGTGTGTGAGTTTCTACGTGTGTATCTAAGTGTGTGAGTGTCTAAGTGTGTCCAAGTCTCTCAGTGTCTGTCCACAGTGATGTGTGTGTGATGAACCGCGTCAATCACCCACTCTAGATCTTCACATTCGCTCGTTAATCAGGCACAGTGCGTTCCTGTAAACTCTCTTGCTGTGTCTGCCAGCTGTGTTGTATCTGTGTCTTGTTTTCCTGTCCTACCGGCTGTTAATCACTCATCTCAGCGTAGACAGGGGGCCAGTGTTTGTGGGTTGTGTGACCATCACAAGACATCCATCCTCGCTGTATGTGCGTCTTTGTCTGCCTGTCTCTGCGTGTCTGCGCCTGCGTGTCTGTGTGTCTATCTGTGTGACTATCTCTGTGTGTTTCTGTCTGTGTCTGTATCTCTGTCTGTATCTCTGTGTGACTGTATATCTGTGTCTGTATCTCTGTGATTGTGTCTATCTCTGTGTGTCTGTATATCTCTGTCTCTGTGACTGTATCTCTGTGTGTCTGTATCTCTCTGTGTGACTGTATATCTGTCTGTATCTCTATGTTTCTGTATCTCTTTGTGTCTGGATCTCTCTGTGTCTATCTCTGTGTGACTGTATCTGTGTGACTGTATCTCTGTGTGACTTATCTCTGTGTGACTATATCTCTGTCTGTATCTCTGTGTAACTATCTCTCCGTGTGTCTGTATCTCTGTGTGTATGTATCTGTGTCTGTATCTGTGTGTGTCTGTATCTCTCTGTGTGACTATATATGTCTGTATCTCTATGTTTCTGTATCTCTTTGTGTCTGGATCTCTCTGTGTCTATCTCTGCGTGACTATCTGTGTGACTGTATCTGTGTGACTGTATCTCTGTGTGACTTATCTCTGTGTGACTATATCTCTGTCTGTATCTCTGTGTAACTATCTCTCCGTGTGTCTGTATCTCTGTGTGTATGTATCTGTGTCTGTATCTCTCTGTGTGACTATCTTTGCGTGTCTATCAGCCCACCGTCACAATTAGAAACTTTTCCACAACTCGTGCGAAGAACTTCTCCCCGCGTCACTCTCCCGCGTCACTCTTCTCGGAGCTCAGATCAGGCCGAGTTCTCCTCTCCTCGCGGCCTCCCAACCCTCCCTCGCACCATTTCTCACATCGGCAACATCGGCAACATCACCACCATCATCACCACAACCACCGCGCTCCGGCTGGACCAGGCTACTTCGGGATGGGCCGCCTCAATCCCTCTGAACTCAACTCCTCCTCCTCCTCTATCCCCCAATCCCCCTCCTCCTCCATCCCCTCGACTCTCCTCCCACACCACGCTTCGCTCCACCCTCTCCATCATTATTCTCCTCCCTCTCTCCTCCTCTTCCTACTCGCGTTGTCACCTCCTCGCACGCCCCCTGGCACTCTCATCTCTCTCTCTCTCCTCCCCCTCCAGCTCTCCTCCACGATCCCCCTCACTTCCTCGTCTGTACTTCCCTCGTCTCCGCGAGCCACTGGGTGGCCCCTGACAATAAACACCCGTGTGTGCCATCAGCATAATCCGCTACGAACGCTGTCACATTGGCCCGGTTATTTTAAACGAGTGTTCCTACGTGAAACAATAACAGTGCCGACAATTCCTTCCCAAAGCTGCTCTTTCGGGATAACCTCCTCTCTCCGTCGTGACGTTTCGCATCCCACGTCGGAGGCATCCTCAGGAATCATGTGGCTACATTAACAGGTGGCTCGTAGGCTGTGTAGAGGTTCTAGAACCCATGGCCTATCGTTCTCAACTCCCAAAACAAGAGACGATCACTGCCTTAATGATCGTCTCATCTTATCTCATTGTCAGAAACCGCTTAGTCCTGTACAGGGTCGCGGTCAGGCGGAGCTTATCTCGGCAGACACAGGGCGCAAGGCAGGGATATACCCACGATCGGACGCCAGTCCGTCACCGGGCACTGCAGGCAATTTAGTCTGCAAGCCAATTAACCTATGCAGCAGCGTGTTGTTAGGACTGTGGGAGGAAACCGGAGCGCCCAGAGCAACCCACGTGTCTCTTCTTTTAATGTACTCTCTTTACGCGGAGAGAGGAGGAACACTCGACACGGCTGTCCCGAAATCACGCATCGAGCCATGACGAACCCTCGCCTCTCCGCCAGCAGTCTGCGAGCGCCACACCGTGGCTACATCGCGCGGCGCTACAACAACGGCAGTCGACCCGAACCTGGGGTCAGCCCTGCTGATGAGACGCTCAGTGACAAAACCCGCCTAGAGTCAGGCTCGTGTTGAACCCAGGCTCTGGTGATATTACTACCGATCCTACGCTGGAGGCGAAACGTCGCGACGGAGAGAGAAGAGACGTGCACCGTAGTGGTAGTGCCTTACGCTTATCGTGTTGCCAATTGGTTTCCGTGTTGCTGGTGTTTCTGGGAGCAGTGCGTGGTCAAGGTCATAAAATAATCATCAGCATCATTCATTCAGAATCAATACCCGCTTAATCCTGTACAAGGTCGTGGGGGGGCAGAGCCTATCCCGGCCGACAGAGGGCGCAAGGTGGGCCAATACCCAGCATGTGACGCCAGTACATCGCAGGGCATACTTTTGAGGCAATTTTTTTCAGCAGGACAATTAACCTAGGCTACAGCGTGTCTTTGGACGATGGGAGGAAACCGGAGTACCCGAATAAAACCCACGCGGACACGGGGAGAGAGATAACTCGCAAACTGCGCACAGAAAGGCGGCCGAGTCGTAAACCGGCTCGGCCGCCCTCATAAGCATCAGATGAATCATTAATATCATCATCATCATCATCATCCGCAAAGGTATCATCAGCAAGGGCTGCAAACTCGTCGTCAGTAGAAACATTGCCATCATCAGCAGGCGTTTACAGTGCGCCGACCGCCTTTGTCTCCCCGTGACGTTTGTCCGCTACTCACATAATTACATTTTCTCTCTGTGATCAATGCACAGAGAGAGGGCGTGGGTGGGAGCCACGGGGAGTCTGCGGTTAAGAGATTGGATGCACAGGGAGGGGGAGAGTGGGGAGAGAGGGAGAGGGAAGATAAGAGAGCTCAATCGAGGAAGACGTGGAGAGGTAAGTGGCGGAGACAATGTTAACGGCGGAATAGCGGGAGAGGGGAGATGCAGCTGCTGGGCTAGTCGAGGGAGAGGTAAGGGAGAGTGTGGAGGGAGAGCTGGCCGAGGAGGGAGAGAGATAGGATTGTGCAGGGGAGATGAGGGGGGAGACGGGAGGGAGATGCGGTGGCTGAGACGGCCACGGAAGATGTCACCTTGCCTCGCCTTCAGCCAGGATGAGGAGGTTCGCGACCATCTCACGGCGAGTGAGTCCCACAGACAAAGACACGCTGGGACACGCGGGGACACCGGTAGACACGGGGAGACAGGGGAGACACGGAGATAGGAGGACACCAGGGTAGTTACAGGGGTGACGCGCAGAAAGGACTCGCGGATCACTCGTAGAGACTCATAGACTCACATAGAGATTCATAGGCTCACGTAGAGACCCATAGACTCGCATGGAGATTCATACTCACATAGAGACCCATAGACTCACATAGAGACTCATAGACTCACATAGAGATTCATAGACTCACGTAGAGACCCATAGACTCACATAGAGACTCATAGACTCACATAGAGATTCACAGACTCCAGTAGAGACCCATAGACTCACATAGAGACCTATAGACTCGCATGGAGACCCATAGACTTACATCGAGACCTATAGACTCACATAGAGATCCATAGACTCACATAGAGATTCATAGACTCACATCGAGACCCATAGACTCGCATGGAGACCCACAGACTCACATAGAGACCTATAGACTCACATAGAGATTCATAGACTCACATAGAGACCCATAGACTCGCATGGAGACCCATAAACTCACATAGAGACTCATAGACTCACATAGAGATTCACAGACTCCAGTAGAGACCCATAGACTCACATAGAGACCCATAAACTCACATAGAGATTCATAAACTCACATAGAGACCCATAGACTCGCATGGAGACCCATAGACTCACATAGAGACTCATACATTCACAGAGACCCACATAACCACATAGAGACTAATACTCATATAGACACCCACGTACTTACATAGAGATTCATAGACTCACATAGATGCACACAGAAACTCATACACTCACGTTTAAAAAATCTTATAGACTCACAAAGAAGGTCACACACTCACAGAGACAAACGGACTCACATAGAGACTGACAGACACAGAGAGACTCATAGACTCTCATAGAGACTCATATAGTGACTCAATCTGGGTTGTGACTATCCTGGGATCTCTAGCACAGTGAGTCTCAGCTCGGTCACCAGAGACTGCACGAAACATTCATCACATTAAATATTGTATTACTGCAAACTAGGAGGGCGAAAGGGGGGGAAGGGAGGGAGAGAGGGAGAGAGGGAGGGGAAAAGAGAGAGGGGGGAGAGGGAGAGAGGGAGCATATGCATTAATAGGAGAGCACGGGAGATTAAATGCAAGATTGAGGTGGCAGGAAGGAGCGGTTTGACAGAGGGAAGAGAGAGGGGGAGAGGAAAGAGAGGGACGGAAAAGAGAGGAGAGGGAAGAGAGAGCGGAGATTCTAACAGGGTGAACCTGCACGTGGCCTGGCAAATCGTGCAGTCGGTCACCTCGGCGACCGCAGCCGTGAAAACCCCACTAGAGGTCGGTGTCGATACCG
Organism: Mordacia mordax; assembly: GCA_036362905.1. Taxonomy (NCBI): domain Eukaryota; kingdom Metazoa; phylum Chordata; class Hyperoartia; order Petromyzontiformes; family Petromyzontidae; genus Mordacia; species Mordacia mordax. Next base: position 12,892,005 of record JAZEWT010000025.1, read on the forward strand.
TGTCGATGGAGAGCAAAGAAGAAGAAGGGGGAGGGGAAGAGAGAGGTTGCGTGAAATATATCGGGAGGAGGGGGTGAAGTCGGAAGGGAGGGTGGGAGAGAGTGAATAATAGACACTGAGAGGGGAGGGGGATCGATCTCTGGCTCTAATCCCATCTCTGATCCCATCTCTAACTCTGATCCCATCTCTGATCCGATCTCTAACTCTGATCCCATCTCTGATCCCATCTCTAATTCTGATCTCATCTCTAACCCTGATCCCATATCTAACCCTGATCCCATCTCTAACTCTGATCCCATCTCTAGCTCTGATTCCATTTATTTCTCTAACCCCATGTTTTCTCCACAGCAATGACGCATTGAGAGATGTCGGAGCACGAGGAGGATTCAAATTCCAGTCTAGGGGATTCACAGTCGGGGTCAGTGTGGTCTCGAGGTAGTCGGCCTGCTTTGGCCAGGTCACAGAATGAGTCAGAAGGATTTGAATATCACGGACTAAGTTCAGGAGGGTCAGGAGATGAGGGCAATAGTTCAGCAGGATCAGAATATTTTGAGTCCACACCTGAAGATCTGGTGCCCACGGTAAGGGGATATGAGCCTCAGTGGCAAAGGCTGGAAGGGTCTGCAGTTCTGGGAATCACATTGGGAGGGTCAGAGCCCCGAGGCCTTAGGTCTAGTTCAGGACTCTCAGAAGGGTCTGGAGGTCAGTGTCCAAGGCAGGAAGGCCCAGGAGGAATAGATAATTTGAGACCTAGGCATGGAGTATCAAGAGGCCTGGAGCCCAGACTAGAGTTTGGACGTGAAGGGCCTGTGTCAGGTGGATTGGGAAGGTTTGAAGGTCTGGGGATTCGCCAGAGGGGCTCGGAGGGTCTTAGCCCTATTTCAAAAGGACCTGAAGTTTTGGGGTGCTGGTTTGGCAGCCAAGAACATCTGGGACTTGATCTGGACGAATTGGTGTCCAGGTCAAGAGGAACTGAAGAATTAGGAGGATCAGGAATTTTACAGACCAAACAGAGAGCATCTGGAGGATCAGAAACTCCTGGTCAGAGATCTGGAGGATCTGGAGATCTCACACCTGCACTGGGAGCATCTGCAGATGTCGATTTCGAATCTAGAAAGTTTGGCAGTCCTGGCCCCAGGTTGGGAGTGTCAGGACCCACGTCAGGAAAAACAGAAGAATTAGGAAGGACAGTCGAAGAGATACCTACGCGGGAACCATCTCGCATTCTCCGACCCAGCTTAGCAGGATCAGAAGGTGCGAAGCCTAGGATGGAAGGAGCAGGCGATCCAGGTGCCAGGTCTGGAGAGTCTGGATCTCCAAGTCCCATATTGCGAGGACCTGAGACCAGGTCTCAAGAATCAGGGAGATCAAAACGTTCAGTTGTCAGACGATTTGAAATTCAGGAGCCCAGATCAGGAATGTCAGAAAGTGCTGGGATTAAAAATTCAAGAGGACCTGTTGGTCAAGATCCTGAGATAAGGGGATCAGAAGATCTGTCACTCAGGCTGGGACAATCGGGAAGTGTGGGCCCTAAGTCAGGAGGATCAAGAGGCTTGGGGCCCAAGTTTGAAGGAACTGAAGATCAAATATCCATACTGGGAGAGAATGGGAATGGATCTCGAGGATTAAGAGCACCAAGTAGTCCAAGTTTGAGAGGGTCTGGATGTCAGGGACTCAGGTCAGGAGGATCTGAAAGATCAGGAGACGTTCCTGGGATTGCAAAATCTAGAGGAGTGGAGCCTGGATCAAAAGGATCGGGGAGCCCGTCGAACAGAACAGGACGGTCAAAAGTACATGTTGGCCAATCGCCCAGGTTTGAAGGAAGAGACCCCAGATTTGGAGGTTCAGAAGGTCCATCTCCCAAGATAGAACGATCTAAAAGTATGGACCCTGCGTCAATTGAATTAATAGACTGGGGACCCAAGTCTGGGAATCCAGGGTCTATGCTGGGAGGGTCTAAGATTGAGTCTGAAGGATCAAAAGATCTAGAACCAAAGCTGGTACAATCTAGGCATGCTAACCTTATGTTTAGGAGATCTGGAGAACCAGCACCTTTCTTGGAAGGATCAAGGCCTGCGTCAAAAGAATTAGGAGGATCATCAGATCATGTTTCTATGTCTAAAGGATCTGAAGTTCTTGGGACCAGGCAAAAAATATATAGAGGTCTTGGACCCATCTCAGCAGCATCAGCAGGTTCAGGTTTTGGGCCTAGAGTGGAAGGATCATCAGGTTCAGGACCCAGGTCTGGAGGATCTAGACATCTGGGCACTAGACTGGGAGGGTCTATAATTTGTTCTAGTGGTCAGGGGCCCACGTCAGGAGCATCTGAGAGATCACGCAGTTCCAGGATTAGATGTTCAGGTCTGGAGCCCAGACCAGAAGCATCTGGAAGTTTAGAACACAGGTCAGGAGGACTTAATGGCCAGAGACTTGGGCTAAGAGCATCAGCACTTGGACCTGCAGGATCAGAACGTCCAATCCCCAAGTTAAGGCGATCTGTAGGTGTGGAACATGGGTCAGTAAGTTCCAGAAGCCTAGTGCCTGACCTGAAAGCATCAGGGCCAGGATCACCACAATCTGGAGCATCATTAAATCCCAAACCAGGGCCTGGAGGGTCTGGAGGCCAAGGACCCAGCTCTGGAGGATCAGCAAGGTCAATATCTGAGACAGGAGAACCAAGAGGTCTAAGGGCCTTGTCCGAAGGATCAGAAGTCTTACGGTCCAAGCTAGGAGGACCAGACGGCCGTGGGGCCCTATCAATAGAATCAGCATTACCAGAGTCCAGGCTTGCAGAAGCAGAAGGTCTAGAACCCAACTCCAGAGAACCAGAAGGCCCAGGGCTCTCGTCTGGAGGATCGGGAGGTGCAGGTTCCAGCTGCACTCGCTGCGGGGGTGAACTGGGTTCCGCAGTGAGGGTCCGGGTCACAGGGACGGGGGCCCAGTACCACCTGGGCTGCTTCGTGTGCGCGCAGTGTTTCCAGAATCTACCACAGGGCCTTTTCTTCGAGGTGAGGCTAGGGCTGCACTTTCACCACTCACTTTAACTCCATCCTGCAGAATCACTAGCGCATGCGTGCTCATGCTGCACTTGACTGCTGTAGATTCGCTCACTGCTGCACATTCACTGCTGCACTCACACCACTGTACCTTATCTGTTGCACGATTACTGCTGCACACTTACTAAGAGCTGATATGTACAGTTCCCCAATCAATTTTGCACATTCATTGCTGCACTCTCACACTGTAATGATGAACACTGCTGCACTCTGTAATGATGAACACTGCTGCACTCTGTAATGAGGAACACTGCTGCACTCTGTAATGATGAACACTGCTGCACTCTGTAATGATGAACACTGCTGCACGGTGCAGTTTGAAGGCCGCATGTACTGTGAGCGAGACTTTGTGGTCCTGTACGCTCCCTGCTGCCGGCTGTGTGGTGAGCATCGCACTCACCACACTCACCACATTCATCTCACTCACCACACTCACTGCCCTCACCTCCCGCTCTCACTACACTCACCGCACTGTTACCACACACCTCACTCAGCACACTCACCACACACTCACCTCACGCACTACCGCCTCTCACCACACTCACCTCAATTACCACACTCACCTCATTCACCGGGGCTTCAACTGTTCGGCACAAAACTCACCACACCCTCACCACTGGCACCATATCTGAATGTGTGTGAGTGAATGAGTGAATGAATGATTTAGTGAATGAGTCAGTGAATTAGTGAGTGACCGAGTGAGGAGTGCGTGAGCGAGCGAGTGAGTGGGCGAGCGAGTGACCGAGTGAGTGAGCGAGTGGGTGGGTGAGTGAATGAGCGAGTGAGTAAGCGAGTGGGTGAGCGAGTGAGTGAGTGAGTGGGTGAGCGAGTGAGTGAGCGAGTGAGCGAGTGAGTGAGCGAATGAGTGAGCGAGTGAGTGACCGAGTGAGGCAGCGAGTGAGTGAGCGAGTGGGTGAGCGAGTGGGTGAGCGAGTGAGTGATCGCGCGAGTGAGTGATCGCGCGAGTGAGTGAGCGAGCGAGTGAGTGAGCGAGCGAGTGAGTGACCGAGTAAGTTACCGAGTAAGTGAGCGAGTGAGTGACCGAGCGAGTGGGTGATCGAGTGAGCGAGTGAGTGACTGAGTGAGCGAGTGAGTGAGCGAGTGGGTGAGCGAGTGGGTGAGCGAGTGAGTGAGTGACCGAGTGAGTGAGTGACCGAGTGAGTGAGTGACCGAGTGAGTGAGCGAGTCACATGAGTGAGCGAGTGACCGAGTGAGGAGTAAGTCTGTGTCCGAGTGAGTGAGCGAGTGACTGAGAGAACGAGTGAGTGAGCGAATGGTTAACCGAGTGAGTGAGTGGGTGAGTGACCGGGTGACCGAGTGAGTGAGTGAGTGACCGAGTGAGTGAGTGGGTGAGGGAGTGGGTGAGTAACTGAGTGAGCGAGTAACTAAGTGAGTGAGTAGTCGAGTGACCGAGCGAGTGAGTGAGTAACCGGGTGAGTGAGTGACCGATTGAGTGACCGAGCGAGCGAGTGACCGAGTGAGGAGTGCGTGCTCAGGGGAGTTCGTCATTGGCCGGGTGATCCGAGCGATGGACAGTTCCTGGCACCCAGGCTGCTTCTGCTGTGACGTTTGTGAGACGGAGCTCGTGGGGACAGGCTTCGTGAGGAGTGGGGACAGGTAGGGGGACACGAGGGGACACGGGGGCACGGGGATATAAAGACGAGGACACAGGAATACAGAGACATGGGGATGCAGAGACGCAGGGACACGGAGACACAGGGACGTGGGGATGAAGGGTTGAAGATGCTCCTCCTCTTCTGCTGTCTTCCATGCCACTGTTGTACTGTTACTCTTCCTATTCGAATATTATTTCATTGTGCTGTGCAAGCTCGAGTGGCTGCTGTTTACTGTTACGATGACGGTGAGAGTTTCATCTCTACACAGGTTGTTGCTGTGAGTTTACCCCGTGGTTCTACGCGTTGTCGTTACGCTGATCAGTTCGGACGCTTGTTGTGTCGCAGGAATCCCGCATCTAGAGCTTGCAAGCTCACTGGGTACTTTGCGCTGTAATAATAATCAATATAATAAGAATCAACATCTCCAGGGACACGGAGACACGGTGTTACTGAGTCGTGGTGCCCTTCTCCCCGTGTGCCAGGCACCTGTGCCACGCGTGCCATGCGGCGGTGGTTGCACAGGGGGGGCACGCGTCGCGGTGCCGTCGCTGCCGCCTCGTCATCGAGGGGAGCCCGCTGATCGTGGGGGGTGACACGTTCCACCCGGAGCACTTCAGCTGCGCCTGCTGTGGGTGAGCAGCGCTTCCCCGCTCACCACGCTCACCAACTCGCTGTTGGCAGGAGCTCACGGGACAGACCCAGGTGCCATGGGTTGACCTTCTGTGCCAGGATAGGTGCACAAGGAAGGTCACGGGACAGACCCAAGACAGAGCCACGCTGATTACGATGATTGGCAGATGCACCACCTATGCTCCCTTCTCTGCCAACTTGTGTTTCATCCGCCTGGCGCTCCGCTCGTTGTTGTGAGCGTCGCTCCTCCACCCTCCATTGTTGTTGGAGGGCGACCGCCTCCAACTGCCCCATAGCGTCCTTCACGATCCTCCTCCACAGAGGTCGATCCTGACACCACTGGTAGCTGTCTTCAGCAAGATTACAACAGGTTTTACCGTATCTGGCGATTATGCAGGCGTTAAGATCTTAACGCCTGCATAACCGCCAGATACGGTAAAACCTGTTGTAATCTTATATATGTATACTGGCAAAAAAGTACCCATAGCGTCTTCAGCAAGTTCACTCAGCACCGCTCGCTACCAAAGATCCCCCATGTAGCCTTAATGGACTGTTAGGTCAAGTGCAGTTAGCGAGTAGCGCCAATGAATTTGACAAGGCAATCGGGTGTGGGCGACCAGCACCACGCCCGGCCACATTTGCCTCCCTAGCAGCAATGTTTACGCACCGCACTTGGTACTCATTTGAGGCTGAGTCCACTTAGGGGAGGCCTCAGGACCGCTTCAAAAATCGTCACTGTTGGCCGGCGCTCAGCAACGCACTCACCGCCCGCGCGCTCCTCGCCGCCCGCGCGCTCCTCGCCGCCCGCGCGCTCC
>JAZEWT010000025.1:12904960-12916464 GCA_036362905.1 Mordacia mordax
CCGGTGCTCTTAACAGTCTCATCCAGCAATAGGAACGTCTGCACAAAAACACGAAGATGCCCCGTGTAGCCTTCCATAGAAATTTGGGGCAAGTGCTGTCAGTGAGCAGTACCTGTGAATACTGCCACGGCACAAGAGAGGGTGGGTAGCCAGCACCATGCCTGGCCGCCTTTGTCTCCCCTGTGGTGTTGTTTACACACTGCATCAGGTCCTCATTTGAAGACGCATGGGGCCATTTAAGGCTGAGTGGACCTACCTATATTAACCTGGATTCTACGGCCCGAATCCAGGTTAATATAATAGTCACTGATGTTGGTGGTGAGTGGGAATCGAACTTGGGTGCCCGGGTTCATGGTGCAGTGCGCTAACCATGGCGTCACCGCTATTCTTACAATACAACAGCTGACATTCAACACTAAGTTGTGGCAACGTCAGCACGGCGCTTTGTGCCAGGCCAGGTGCACAATGAAACAACGGGAAGCCTCTAAGGCTCACCAACAGGAGGTCCGGGACAAACCTAGGTGCCATAGGCTGCTTGACTGAGATGACTGTTAGATGCACCACCTATGCTCCCTACTGTGCCAACTCGTGTTTTATCCGCCCGGCGTTTCGCTCGTTGTTGTGAGCGTCGCTCCTCCGCCCTTCGTTGTTGTTGGAGGGGCGACTGCCTCCAACTGCCCCGTAGCGACCTCACGATCCTCCTGCACAGAGGTCGATCTTGACACCGCTAGTATTGGTCATCAAACACACAAACACACACACACACACCACACCTTGCACACCCTTCTGCCCCCAACCCACCGCCACCGCACCTGGATGCGGTTGTTGCTGACGAGGGCCTCGGACGCCGTCTGGATCGCCGAAGGGAAGAAGAGGGTGACGGTGAGGCGCACGGCGTTGTACAGGGACATCGCGACGAAGACTGGCGGCGCAGTGATGGGGTGGCCCAGCAGCGCGTATGTCATGAACGTGAAGAATAGGATGAGCTTCCCGGCCATGAAGAACCACGCCATGTTCATCCCGCGTAGCAGGGTCGCCTTCATCACCTTGGCGACCTCCAGCCTGCGGGCAAGAGACACGCGCAGCCAGCCGGCGTTCAGCACCACGAACAGCACCAGCTCCTGGAGGGGGGGATTAACGGGGCGCTCAGCACCAGGGACAGTTCCTCCCAAACCCCTACCTCCCTGGATGGGAACTATATCGTCATGGAGGGGTTTGAGAGATATATCTGGAGACCAGCGCTCCTGCCAGGGTTTCTCTTGTTGAACAGGTCTGGAGTCTAGGACTCCTGTTAGAGTCTTCCTTGGTCGCGAGAGTTGCTCTTTCGCATAGCAGCCGTGTCGTGATCACTCCTCCCGTCTCCTTCGCGACGTTTCACATCCCACGTTGAAGGCATCGTCAAGCTGACGATGACGTCGGATGAGTGAGGGGACACTCAGTGACGAGGTGCAGCGGGTACCGGCGGATGGAGGCGATGAGGTGAGAGAAGGGGTTCTCCCACGCGTACATCTTGATGATCCTCATCCCAGACACCACCTCGTTCATCGTGCGCAGCCGCACGTCTGTGTGTCGCGCCGTCTTGGATCTGCGGTGAAAATTCACAGTCATCACCGCACATCATCATCATCATCGTAACCCACACCATCACCATCGACCACAGTGATCAAGATCTCTATCACCAACATCATCATTGTCGTCAGTCATCTTCTGCAATGCCACCTTCAGGTAAGTACATGTTTCGAGAGATGTTTATTATTACTGCAGCAGAAAGTACCCGGTGAGCTTGCAAGCTCTGGATGAAGGATTCCCGTGACACAACAAGCGTCCGAACGGACTAACGTAACAACAACGCGTAGAACCACAGGGTAGATAAACTCACAGCAACAACCTGTGTAGAGATGAAACTCTCACCGTAATCATAACAGTAAACAGTAACACGCGAGATCGCGCACAATTACACAAACTCACAACACCAACTTGTACAAAGATGAAACCCCAACCATAATCGTAGAATAATATTGCACAGCACAATAAATAATATATAAAGAAGTTAAATAGTGAAACAGTTGGATGGGTAAAATGTTCCTTATTTTTATCACTACAAAGGTAAAGAGGAAGTGAAACCCTTGGAAGAGACCGATCAATTCAAGCAATGGTGGCTGGGCCCACACGTTGATACTAATTGGGATCTAAGGTAACTGAACGATGCTAGCGACTGAAGCTTCAAGCTCATGGCAATGTTGAGAGAGTGGGTGAGTGGGTGACTGGGTGGGTGAGTTGGTGGGTGGGTGAGTGGGTCAGTAAGTAAGTTGGTGGGTAGGTAAATGGGTGAGTTGGTTGGTTGGTGGGTGAGTGGGTTAGTGAGTTGGTGGATGGGTAAGTGGGTGAGTTGGTGGGAGGGTGAGTAGGTGGGTGAGTGGGTTAGGGGATGAGTTGGTTGGTGGGTGAGTGAATTGGTGGGTGGATAATAATAATAATGATTGCATTTATGGAGCGCTTTTCACCCGAGGGTCACAAAGCGCTTCACAGCGTTGCAGAGAGAACGGCCGCATCAACAACAATAGCACCAGAATGGAAAATCAGCAACAATCAACATTTTTTTTTTAAATATACACAGCGTTGCAGAACAACCAGCAAAACACGATCAGACCTTCAACCGCAATCTTAAAATGCAAAATTATCAGTGAATATAATACATATATTGGGACAGCCCAACCGAAAGATGAAAAGTATTAACAAACTATAGAAGGATAAAAATAAGCATGGATGGAATAAATGTTCACGAGCAGGAACAGTTCAGAGGATTGCCATCATCCTGGCACGACAACACTGAGCCACATCGATCAACCTAGAGAGTTACGCATCCCTGAACAGCAGGAGGAATGGATAAGAGTCACAGTGGAGAGATGGGAGTCTCAGTGTTAAAGATAGGAGTCACAGGATTAGAGATAGAGATGAGAGTCTTAGTGTTAGAGATAGGAGGCAGAGTGTTAGAGATAAGAGTCATGAGTCCCAGCCGGAGGAGTTGAAAGCCTTATGGAACAAGTGAGTCTTAAGACGAGATTTGAAGATGCCCAAGGACTCAGCTGATCAAATCTTCAAAGGAAGGGAGTTCCAGAGACTGGGAGCAGCGATTAGCGAGAAGGCTGTCACCCATCGAATGGAGGTGTGACTTGGGCACACGCAGCAAGCCCATATTGGAGGCTCAAAGTTATCGTGTTGAGGAGGGTGCCTTAAGTAGGTCACGGATGTATGTCGGAGCAGCGCCAGTGACAGCTTTGTAGGTGAGAAGGAGGATCTTGAATTCAATCCTGTATTTAACAGGTAACCAGTGGAGAGACATCAGTACTGGGGAAATGTGATCGTGAATGGGTGTGCGAGTGAGGACTCTAGCAGCCACATTCTGCACACGTTGGAGACGAATGATCAGGTAAGCAGGGGTGCCAAGGAGCAGTGCATTGCAGTAATCGAATCTTGAGGAGATGAAGATGCTTATTAGCGTCTCAACATCAGCAGGTGACAGGATGTTGCGCAGTCTGGCTATATTTCTGAGATGGAAATAGGCTGCCTTCATCACCTTGTTGATGTGTGTCTCGAAGTTGAGTGAGGAATCAAGATTCACTCCTAGACTCCGGACTGCCTTAGCAACTTCAATGGTTTGGCCGTCAAGCATAGACTGGATAGGTTTAGCCTTGGACAATTGGTGCAGGGTTCTGACAAGCAAAACTTCTGTTTTGTCACCATTTAATTTTAGGAATTTTGAATTGAGCGAGGCCTTCACAGTTGACAGGATGACATGCAAAAACAAGACGCATTTATGGATGACTTCGGGTGGATTTAGATTTGGATGTCATCGGAATAGCAATGGTAGCTGAGATTGAGGTTGTGCAGGATATGGCCAAGTGGTTGCTTGTAAATGCTGAAGAGAAGTGGGCCGAGAACTGAACCCAGGGAAACTTCAGACAAAACAGGATGGATCTCTAAGTTTCGTCCTCCGAGGCTGACAAACTGCTTCAGGTCGGACAGATAGGAGCTCAGCCAATGCAGGGCACTGCCAGAGACCCCTATACCCTCCAATCGCTCATGAAAGATCAGGTGGTCAACAATATCAAAGGCAGCGTTCAAGTCCAGGAGGACAAGAATACTTGGCAAGCCTTCATCAGCAGCGACGAGTAGGTCATCAACTACTTTGACCAGAGCAGTATCAGTACTATGGCCGCATCTGAACCCAGATTAGAAGGGATCGAGGAGGGCATTGTTATGAACGTGTTTCTGGAGCTGTGTAGCTACGGCACGTAATAAAACAGATTAGTGATGAACGTGGCAAAGGGATTTGAAATTTGCCCAGATGATCTTAGATGGGAAAGAATGCAGGGAGCAGTTTATTGGCCGAGATCTGGTAAATAAAGAAAAGAGCTCGTATTCCATTAATTCGAAAATTTTTAGCAGTTTTGAGGTCAAGGAAGGTGGAGGAACATTTATAAAGGTATCGGTTTGTGACTGAGGCTGGGTAGACATACAATGGGCTTCAGTTTTTTCTGAGCAAAACTGAATCAACTGAACCGCCTGATCTTTGTTAGTGAAGGGAGGTGAGGGCAAGTGATGAAGGAGCTGATTAATGGTCGAGAAAAGAAGCTTGGGCTTGTCTCAGGTATCAGCCAGAATACTGGAAAGATGTCTGGTACGGGCACAGTTAAGTGTCTTACGGTAGCAGACGAGCTGTTCCTTAAAGATTTGACCATGAAAAGTGAGGCCAGATTTTCTCCAAGTCTGTTCAGCCCTGCGTGCATTCGCCTTGAGATCCCGGAGTTCAGCAGTATACTAGGGGGATATAACATGATTTTAATGGGGCCAAATTATCCCGTATGCTTGATAGCACTTTGTTGTAAGTTTCTGCCGTCGCATCAGAGACAGAGTGAGCCGAGGCAGACAGTGAAATACTCTTGATTGCTGCGGTGAATATATCTGGAATGAGGATGTTAAGGTTTCGAAATTGGATATGGCGCTTGGTGATGGAAATGGGACTTGGAACTTGAAGATCGAACCATACAACAGAATGATCAGACACCAGGATCAGAGACGGACAGATTAGTTACGGATATGCCCCATGAGCAAACCAAGTCGAGAGTATGGCCGCATCTGTGAGTGGCAGATGTCACGTGTTGAATGAAGCCAAGTGAGGTCAGAGTGGCCATGAGATCCCTTGCAAGAGGGCTCTTTAGAGCATCAACATGGATGTTGAAATCGCCAAGAATCAGGATCCTCTCAGAACTGGAGCATGGCTTAGAAAGCAGCTCAGTTCATTGCCAAAAGAAGTGGAGGCTCCAGGTGGGCAGTAGAGCAGCGCCAATTTCACAGGTTGAGCCGACCTCCAATCCAGAGACATTTGCTCGAATGAATTGAAGGTCGGCGACAGAATTGGTCAGATGTTGGCAGACACATGGTGGAGAAACTGTGAGGCCGCCACCGCGGCCATTTGAACGAGCCTTCTGATGGAATGCAAAGTCTTGCGGTAGGGCCTGATTCAATGTGAGAAAATCATCCTGATGATGCCAGGTCTCTGTAAGGCAGAGAAGGTCCAGACTGTTGTCCGAGATCAGCTCAGCGATGAGTGGAACTTTTTCGGTGTTCAGAGTGCACATTGAGCAGAGCAAAGTGGGTTTCTGTTGCAGGCAATGAGCGTGCTGGAAGAGGTGAACTAACTGCAAATGGTCTAACTTGTTGTTTCCTGGGTAGCCGATGTGTAGGGCATAATACGGGGATGGGGGTAGGGAAATCAATTGTAGGCAGGTTAATGGACTTATTGTTGCTGGCGCCCTGATGGATGTAATGAGGGGGTCGAAGTATCATCAGCTCATGGCAAATGACAAGAAGGTTGGGGTTACAAGGAACTGATGTAGGAATCAAGCTCTTTAGAGCCACGCATGTGTAGGCGATCATATGGAACAGGGGCCGGAGCCCAACTCTGGTGACAAGGGGCACAGGAAGAGACACACCCAAGATGTGACGCCAACACACCACGGGGCAACACCCCTGGAGCAATTTTCTCAATGGGCCAATCAACCTAGAGAACTGCGCATCCGTGAATGGCAGGAGGAATGGATCAGAGTCACAGCGTAAGAGATGGGCGTCACAGTGTAAGATATGGGAGTTACAGTGTTAGAGATGGCAGTCACAGGAGTAGAGATGGGAGTCACAGTGTTCGAGATGGGAATCACAATGTTCGAGAAGGGAGTCACAGTGGTAGAGACCGGAATCAAGGAGTTAGAGATAGCAGTGTTAGAGATAGGAGCCACAGTATTAGAGATCCGGCGATGGACTGGCGTCCCGTCGTCGGGTGTATTCCTGCCTTGCGCCCTGTGTTTCCGGAATAGGCTCCGGCGGCTCACCGTGACCCTATATAGGATTAAGCGGTTTCAGATAATGAGATGAGTATTAGAGATGGGAGACTCAGTGTTAGAGATAGGAGCCACAGTATTAGAGATGGGAGTCTCAGTGTTAGAGAAAGGAGCCACAGTGTTAGGGATAGGAGGCACAGCGTAAAAGATGGGAGTGTGGTGCTCAGCCATGACGGTGCCAGGCCGCGTGCATATGGGGACTATCTTGTGGCCCTACGGGGCCTCTACCAACGTGTCACGTGGTGTTAAAGAGACCGGCGGGGGGTGAGGTGAGGACACTCTACTAATCGGTAAACAACTCGAACCAGGACACAGCCCCTATAGTTGTTGACCCGACGTGGCTTGGTCGAGCGATTAACCTGACGGTGGCAAGTGTGGCGGATCGTGGATTCGTCGGGTGGCGTGTGCGGCCTTTCTATTAGGTTAATTGGCGTCTGTACAACAGCGACAAAACGCTGGCTGCGTTTGCCAGAATGATATATAGCTCTGGTTGGTTCCGTGCCTGGAATTTGTGATTACCGTACTGTCTGTGGGCGGCACGGTGGCCCAGTGGTTAGCGCTGACGCCTCACAGCAAGAAGGTCCCGGGTTCGAATCTCTCGGCTCGGGTGCCTTTCTGTGTGGAGTTTGCATGCTCTCCCCGTGTCCGCGTGGGTTTTCGCCGGGCACTCCGGTTTCCTCCCACAGTCCAAAAGCATGCTCCTGGATAGGTTGATTGGCTCGCAGACTAAAATTGTCCCACAATGCCCGGTGATGGACTGGCGTCCCGTCGTCGGGTGTATTCCTGCCTTACGCCCTGTATTTCCGGGATAGGCTGCGGCTCACCGTGACCCTATATAGGATTAAGCGGTTTCAGATAATGAGATGAGATGAGAGATGAGACTGTCTGTATCGCTGTGTGTGCTAACTTCGCTGAGTACCGTATCACCTGTAGTGTTGTGCGTTAACTGTCCCCTGAGTGACCAAGTGGCTATTTGTGCGTTGTTTGATTAAACCCCGTCCCCCTTACGATGGAGTCTGTGCCTGATGGATTCCTCGGTCGGAAGAGTGAATCACGGGAGGCGATCCTTGCCCAGCCGGTCCGTGTCACGCACGAGGATCATCCGAAGGCGAGCTAGCCTTCAACGTCTGTGCGAGTGTCGGGGTCGCCGGCGGGGGAGCCGACAACAACGGCCCCGAGTGTCGCCGTGATCCGCGACAGGAGTCACAGTGTTAGAGATGGGAAGCACAGTGTTAGAGAGCGGCGTCACAGGGTTAAAGACAGGAGTCACAGTGTTAGAGATGGGAAGCACAGTGTTAGAGAGAGGCATCACAGGGTTAAAGACAGGAGTCACAGTGTTAGAGATGGGAAGCACAGTGTTAGAGAGAGGCATCATAGGGTTAAAGACAGGCATCGAATTGTTAGAGATGGGAAGCACAGTGTTAGGAGATGGAAGTAACAGTGTTAGATAAGGAAGTTGCAGTATTAGAAGTGGGAGTCATGGCGTTCGAGATGGGAGTCTCAGTGTTAGACCACTACGAGTAAAACGGTTATTATAATTGTTTCAGACACACAGAATGATATGTAAAACACGCATCAAAAACACTCGCGGCTATAAACTATAAATAAGCTATAGACAAATAAACTATAGACTATTGACAAATAAACAATAGACTATTTATATAACAGACTGTCGTTACAAAAAGACTCACATTTGACAGAGCAGACAAATTAGCAGTGCCAGCCACAACCAGGCTCGCCGCAAACAATCGCGGCCGTACCACTCTCGCTCTCTGCGCCTGTCTGAGCCGAAATGGGAGAGAGAATGTGAGCGTTTCACTGTGGTACGAGGTTAGTTAGTTAGTGTGTGTGTGTGTTTGTGCAGTACAAATACTGATAATGATGATGAAGTTAATCTTGGAGACGCTGTAGAGGAAGTTGGAACACGAGGCAGGCTTCGCTGGCTCACAGCAGAGAAGGCCCCAATGTACTAAGCGCAAAAGCTAATGATTAACAATCAATTAAGAATTATAAAAATTAAAAGTAGGAGTAATATAATCTAGATAACTTTTATTGAATATTTTACACTTCTGCAAAACACTCAAAAAATTGTCTTATAACTGTCGGTTTGCGAAGCGGCTTTTCGCTGATGACGTCACCGACACGTGGATGAGTGAGTTAGTGGGTGAGCGCGCTCGTTAGTGAGAGAGTGGGTTAGTGAGTGACTGGGTGAGATGGTGGGTGAGTAGTTGAGTTGGTGGGTGGGTGAGTGAGTGACTGTAGCCTCAAGTTCATGGCAATGTTGTTTCAAATACGAGGGGCGGTCGCCACAAAAGCCTTTTCCCCGAATCTCAATGGACATCTGGGAACATCAAGATGTATGTCGCGCTTCCATGATAATGCTTATTTATCCATACAGAAAACACATCCATCAATTTATCCATACGGAAAACACATCCATCTACTCGCTGAGTGGAACAATCAATATGAATAGGGCCTGGTGATTAGTTCCACGATTGTTAAGAGAAATTAATCCTGAGCCAATGTACAAATTACAATGGTGGGTTTTGTAGGGGGCATCCAAAGTCAATCGAAGACTACAATGATATAGAGGACTAAGTTTATTTAAAATATTACTAGATGCCAATTGATAATGTTGCAATAATCAAACACAGGTGGAATAGTCACCTTTATTAATTAAGTCTCCTTTTCAGGGATGACATCATCATGACATCATCATCATCATCACTACAACGTCGTGATCACCATGACCAGAGCTTCCCCGTGTGGTCCACGAACGAATTGTATCACGAGTGAGATATCGCAGGGGGTGGCGCGGTGGCTACGCGGTAGCGGTGGCTGCGCAGTGAGTAGCGCCGCTGCCTCACAGCTAAAGGTCCCGGATTCGGTTCCCAGCGCGGGTGCCTTTCTGTGTGGAGTTTGTGAGTCTCTTTCCCCGCGTGAGTACTCCGGTTTCCTCTCACCGTCCAAAGACACGCTGCTGCCCAGGTTAATTGTCCTGCTGAGTAAATTGCCCTCAGTGCCCTACGATGTACTAGCGTCACATCATGGGTATAGCCCTGCCTTGCGCCCTCTGCCGGGATAGTCCCCTGCCCCCCCCGGGACCCGGTACAAGCTTAACCGGGTGTCGATGTAACGATGAGTCACTAAACGAACGAGGTGCCCCCCCACCCCCCCCCCCCGGCGACGAGGTGAGGCCCTCACCGCAGGCGTGAGAAGAGCCGGCCGATGAACGACTGCGTGGGCATCAGCACGGCGAGCACCGCGACACCAGCAACGCAAGAAACGCCCACCTTCTGCCACAGCAGCCCCACTACCAGGGCCGCCTGTAGCGGCGCCGCCCACAGATAGTGCAGGAAGACCGGGACCTGCGCGCGGGGCGGGCGAGAGAAGGTCCCGGATTACAGCTGGTGCGGAGTTTGTGTGTTCTCTTTCTCCGCCTGTTCTGCGTGTTTCCTCTGGGTTCTCTAGTTTCCTCCCACAACTAGTGTGGTGTTTGTGTGTTCTCTCCCCTTTTTATAGTGCGTTTCCTCTGGGTTATCTAGTTTCCTCCCACAACTAGTGTGGAGGTTGTGTGTTCTCTCCCCTTTTTATTAGTGCGTTTCCTCTGGGTTCTCTGGATTCCTCCCACAACTAGTGTGGAGGTTGTGTGCACTCTCTCCCCCTGTTCTGCGTGGGTTTCCTGTGTTCCCCGGTTTCCTCCCACAGCAATTTTTATTTTATGAATTGGCCGATAACATCGTAATATGCAAAACGCAGTGTCTGGCAGGTGTTGGCGCCAGCTGACTGCATGGCTGCCTTTCCCGCTGCCCCTATCTGGTCTCTTCACTACACCTCTGTAACGATGTAAGTCACTGTGGATAAGGGCGTATGCTAATAATTAATAATTATTAATAATCATTTATTATAAAAATTAATAATAACGCAGAGGCTGCGGGTAGCCTCAGAAGACTGTACGTTTAAGTGCTGCACCTATCTCCAGACTGTAGGGTCAAGTGCTGTTAGTGAGTAGTGCCTATGAAGACTGGCAAGGCACACTAGGGGGGTGGGTGGCCAGCACCGCACACGCGCGTGTACACACGAGGTAAGTGGCAAACGAGAGCGGAGGAGTCAATAAGTGGGAGAATAGGTGAGCGAGTGGGTGAGCAGGTGAGCGAGTGGGTGAGTAGGTGAGCGAGCGTGTGAGTTGGGGAGCAAGTGGATGAGCAGGTGAGAGAGTGGGTGAGCAGGTGAGCGAGCGTGTGAATAGGAGAGTTGGTGAGCGGGCGACTGGGCGAGCGTGTGGACGTAAGCGGGTGAGTGAGCGAGCGTGTGGACGAGCGAACGGGTGGGTGAGCGTGTGGACGAACGAGTGGATGAGTGGGTGAACATGTGGACGAGCGAGCGGGTGAGTGAGCAAGCGTGTGGACGAGCGAGAGGGTAAATGGGTGAGTGTGCGGACGAGCGAGCGGGTGAGTGAGTGAGCGTGTGGACGAGTAAGCAAGTGAGTGAACGAGCATGTGGACAAGCGAGAGGGTGAGTCGGTAAGCGTGTGAATTAGTGAGAGGGTGAGTGGATGAGCGAGCGGGTGAGGGGGCGAGGGAATGGGTGAGCGAGCAGTGGAGACCAGGTCGTAGCGGTTGACGTCGTTGGACAGGAGGTTGACAATCTGCCCCGTGGTCGTGCAGCTCATGGCCGCAGTGTTCAACCGCAGCGCCTGCGGGGGCGACACTCGCTCGTTTGCACACTCCTACACTCACTCGTATACGCACTCGTACACTCGCTCGCTCGCACATTCCTACACTCACTCGTACACGCACTCGTACACTCGCTTGCTCGCACACTCCTACACTCACTCGTACACGCACTCGTACACTCGCTCGCTCGCACACTCCTACACTCGTACATTCACTCGTACACTCGCTCGCTCGCACACTCCTTCACTCACTCGTACACTCGCTCACTCGCACACTCCTACACTCGTACATTAACTCGTACATTCACTCCTACACTCACTCGTACACGCACTCGTACACTCGCTCGCTCGCACACTCCTACACTCGTACATTCACTCGTACATTCACTCCTACACTCACTCGTACACCCACTCGTACACTCGCTCGCTCG
>JAZEWT010000025.1:12920988-12931414 GCA_036362905.1 Mordacia mordax
GCGCTCCTGCTAGGGTCTCCCTTGGTGAACAGGTCTGGAGTCGAGCGCTCCTGCTAGGGTCTCCCTTGGTGAACAGGTCTGGAGTCCAGCGCTCCTGCTAGAGTCTCAGTGAACAGGTCTGGAGTCTAGCGCTCCTGCTAGGGTCTCCCTTGGTAAACAGGTCTGGAGTCTAGCGCTCCTGCTGGGGTCTCCCTTGGTGAACAGGTCTGGAGCTCGCACTGAATTGTTGGCTTCTCCCTTTCGCCGGGTGCTCCGATTTATTCCCGTAAATTAAAAACAAATAAAATACGCTGGCCTTTTGGCCAATGACTTCGTCACAGCCGCAGGACACGGTGTGGGGCAAACGTTCGCACCAGCTTACAGTATAACTGCCTTCCCCCTACCCTCGCCTCTGCGCAGTTGCTCCACTCTCCGAGCTTTATAATTGCTGGATCATTATTATCACTGGCATCGACATACAGCCACAGCTGATCGGCGAAATCCCCTGCGGCGTTGCCACGCGGCACGACCAGCCCACGGTGGCACCTACAGAATGTTGATTGGCACCCCGGCCCCCGCAGCGCCCGACGACCGTCGCCGAGCGCAAGCAAGGCCGCTCGGGCGCCCCGTTTGTCACGGTCGGCCTCTGCCGCCCAGCGGCGACCTGCTGATGTGCAGGTGTGCAAGGGCGCCCGCGGTGATGAAGGCCATCTGTCCGCGCCGGGCAGGAAGGCGGCAGATGTCGCGTGACCCGGCCACTCGCCGGTTCCGGCTCTCTCGGTCGCGGGGCGGAGTGGAGGTGCGGTGGCGGCAGATACCATGGCGTGAAATTTTAGGAGCTAAGAAAAGAGGGAACAGAGTGCTCTCCGGCACATGCAAAATGAGTGGTGGATCTCCAAGGTGCAAGAAATTCAAGCATATACTGATAAGTATGACATGTACAACTTCTTTGATGCTATAAAGACCACCCATGGCCCAAGAAGTTGTTCTACTTGTCCAATCAGAGCTGCAGATGGAGTTGCGCTTTTTAAAGATAAAACTTAAATCGCTCACGGATGGGGTGAACACTTTGAAGCCGTGTTAAATCAACCAAACCCAGTCGACAGTTCGGTCCTGAAGGAGCTGTGAACCCTGTCCACCATCCAGGATCTAGATTCACAACCAACCTTCTCCGAGGCCCATTCTTCTATTAAATCCCTCAAAAACAACAAAACTCCTGGACCTGATTCTGTCCCTGGTGAAATCCTCAAACAACGAGGCTCTTCCTGCACCAGAGCAATCCATCTGTTTATTCAGGAGGTGTGGAGGCAAGAGAGCTTCCCCTATCAATTGAGTGATGCCAATATTGTCCCCATCTACAAGAATAAAGGTGACAGATCTTATCTGTGGCAACAGCAGGGGCATTTCTCTCCTCTCAGTTGCTGGCAAAGTCCTGGCAAAGGTCATGCTCCGCAGACTGATAGTCACCATTACTGAAGACCTATTACCGGAGTCTCATTGCGGTTTTAGTAAAAATAGAAGTATGTGGACATGATCTTTGGTGCGCGCAAACTGCAAGAAAAGAGCCGTGAACACAAACAAACCTGTTCATGGCGTTCGTGGACCTCTCAAAGGCCTTTGACACAGTGAGCCGTGAACTCCTCTAGAATGTCCTCAGGCTGTATGGCTGCCCTGAGAAGTTTGTTATTATCTTGCGTCAGTTCCATGAGGGTATGATGGCTAAGGTCACTGTTGGTGGTGTGAAACCTAAACGCTTTGGAGTGGGTACTGGCGCAAGGCAAGGCTGTGTGCTTGCACCGGTCCTTTAAATTACTTCCTCCTATGTGTTACAACACTGCTACACAAGGACATAGAAACGAACAGCGGGGTGGCTCTAGTCTACAGGCTGGACGGGAACTTCTTTAATGTGAGGAGGCTTCAAGCTGCTTCAAAGTTAAAGTCCGAGCACATTCTCGAGCTACAGTACGTCGATGATTGTGCTCTGGTGGCTCACAGTCCTGAAGCCCTACAAGCAACACTAACGGCAGACTGGGACTCTCTGTAAATATTTAAAAAACGGAGGTCCTATGTCAGTGGTCATGTGATCCCACACCTGAACCACTTGTCTTCTCCATTTAAATATTCTACACTCACTGCTGCACCATACTTCAAGTACCTTGGGAGCCTCCTCTCTGAAGAATGTTCTATCGACCAAGATGTGCAAAACAGACTCAAACAGACCTCTTCCTCTGTTGGAAGGCGAAGGAAGAGGGTTTTTGATAACAACCTGCATCTGCACACCCAAAGTCGCTGTCTACCAGGCAGTTTGCGTGCCCACACTCCTCTATGGCTGTGAAGCATGGACACTTTACAGCCACCATTTAACACTGCTGGAATCCTTTCCCATTAAATGTCTTCAACGCATCCTGAAGGTGACCTGACGTGACCGCACGCCACATTTGGATATCCTGTAGAAGGCCAACTGCAGGAACATTAAAGCCATAATAACTCAGCCCCAACTTAGGTGGCTTGGCCACGTCATTCGGTTGCCAGAAGACCACCTGCCATGGAAAATCTCGTTACGGCCAATTGCAACTGGGCCGCCGCTCTGCAGCAGGGCAGAAAAACGCCTGCAGGATCAGCTATAGACCTCCAAGATAGAGAGTGTGTTGGCTCAACCCTGCAACACTCGAGTTGTTGCTGCCGACCGTCTCGCCTGGCGCAGGCTCTGCCACCAAGGAGTGACTGTGCTTGAGCACAGGAGGAGCGAGAGTCGCCAGGCGAAGCGGTAAAGAAGACGCTTGGCCGTGGTTGCCCCGGCCCCAACGGGCCTGGACTCTGTGTGCACCATCTGTTAAAGGAAATGTGCATCTCGCATCGGCCTTTACAGTCATTCAAGAACTCACAAACAGAAGTAGCAGAGGAAGTCATCATAAGACACGATGGACAACCTCAAGGGAAGGAAAGGCGGTTGTGGTTACGGGAGCGGTGTCGGTTGTTGCTTGCGTGGTGCGACGTCGTTGCTCCGCGTAATGGCGGCGCTCGCGGAGTAGAACAGGCATTCGATCCCGTGGGGGAGCGGAGAAGGGGGGACAGGGAGACCGACAGGCAAGCAGACACACGCGCGCATGTGTGTGCCTGTCTGTGTGTCCGTGTGGACAGCATTGCCGTTACGTAGCTCAGCGGTCAGCACGCTGCAGCGCAGCAAACCTGCCTGTGACCCGAGTTCGATTCCCGCTCACAGCCACTAACACCTGTGACGATTGTCTGAACCGATCCCGGGCCTCTCCTAGGTCAACTCAGCCTCAAATAAGTACCTGGTGCCATGTGTAAGTATCGCCACTAGGGAGATAAAAGTGGCCAGGCGTGGTGTTGATCACTTACTCCCTCATGTGCCGTTCCGGTCTTCACAGGCACTAATCACTAACAACACTTCACCCTACAGTCGGTTAAGGATACACGGGGGAGCTTTATCTTTGCGTGTGTATGTAAATGTCACAAACACGGGCGTAAGTTGGATTATTTTTTGCATAAAGTATGTGTGTGCACTTGAACGTTCTTGTACGTGCAGGTTATAAGGACACCTTTGTATGTACATGGGTCTAGATCAGTGGTTCTTAACCTTGTTGGAGGTACTGAACCCCACCAGTTTCATATGCGCGTTTCACCGAACCCTTCTTTATTGGAAAAATAAAATGTGATCACCTGCAGCCAGTGATGGCCAAGCGGGGCGTGTCATCACGAATCATATGAGTGAAGTGTGTGTCTTGACCTCCACCGAACCCCTGAGACTGACTCACCGAACCCCTGGGGTTCGATCGAACCCAGGTTAAGAACCACTGGTCTCGATGATTTGCAATGTTGTGCTTGTTATTAAGACGAAGTGACTTAGTGTCAGGTCACTGTGACCTTCAACTTACGAGATGACCTGGCTTGCTATTGGTCGCCGAGGGGAGCATCTGTAGGAACGGTAACCTAGCAACTTGTGGTTGCTAGGAGACCCAGGAAATTCTAGAAGCATTTGATGCATGGCAGATGAAGGGTTTGAGGAGCACACAGGCGACAGCCACGGGCAGAACGAAAACATCTGGTCAGGAGAACAATTGAGAACGCAGCGTTTACTGAGGGACCCGGTGAGTGGGCGAGTGAGCACGGAGAGACTTGCGTGAAACACGGACGGGCCTTTCGACCGACGTCCAAACGCAGATGGCACTGCAGGAATGGCGGCGGCGCCGCCGGCCAAGAACTCGGCACGCGGAAGGCGGGTGGCAAACGCGGCATGCGCGCGGCCGTGCCAGCTGCACGAACGTGCCAGCTGCAGCGGATGGCTCTAGCGCGGAGGATGGGCAGCTGCGAGATCTACGGAGGTTTCCATCGCGAGGCATCGGAGCTCCGGACCGCATCGCACGCTCACCGGGTCAAGCACGGAACTCCGGACGCACCCCAGGGTCGCTAACGACAGGGTCGGGGCGTATAATGTGCGTACGTGTCGAATGATATGTTGAGCAAGGCTTACCAAACTTTGAATTTATCATGAGCTTGTGAGTTTTCTCTCTCTCTCCCCGTGTCCACGTGGGTTTTCGTTGGGTACTCCGGTTTCCTCCCACCGTCCAACAATACGCTGCTGCCTAGGTTAATTGGCCTGCCGAGTAAATTCGCCCCAATAAAGTGCCTTGCGACGTACTGGTGCCACATCCTGGGAAAAGCCCCGCCTAGCAACCTGTGTCTGCCGAGATAGGCTCCGCTCCGGCCCCCCTGCGACCCTACACAGGATTAATTGGGTACCGATACTGAACGCTGCGTGTAACCGTTTCTGTATCAATGACCCACGCTCAGACCGCAACCACCGGTTATTTACCCCAAATGTCGGTGGAGGGAATCATCAAGGATCCTCTATCCCGCCAGAAGTTCTAAATGACTACCGGGTGATTACAGCGATCCAAACACCACCATACCGGCCACGGCACAGTTTGTTACGGTAAATATCAACTCGTAATGGAATGCCGGGGCCTGTTAGCTCCACCTACATCCACAGAGTTCTACCCCACACGCTCCACCACCACCCTCCACTCCTGCATTATAATACCCGGACTGTATGAGGATTTATGATTTGGCAGTGGAGGTTTCACTCTAATATCTTGTTGCATATACTCAAGATCCTCCTTCTCATCTGCAAGGATCTCACTGGCGCTGCTACGACACACATCTGTGAGCTACTTCAGGCACCTTCCTCAACACGACAACTTCAATCATCCAATACAGGCTTGCTGAATGTGCCCAGATCGCACCTCCATTCGATGGGTGACAGAGCCTTCTCACGCTGCTCCCAGACTCTGGAATGCCCTTCCATTTGAGATTCGTTCAGCTGAGTCCTTGAGCATCTTCAAATCCCGTCTGAAGACTCACTTGTTCCATTAGAGTTTCAAATCCTCTGGCTGGGATTCTTGATGCTGCTCACTGTTGTCGTGCCAGGATGATGGCTCTCTGCTGACCTGCGACTGCTCAGGAACACTTATTCCTTTCTTTATTTGTTTAACAATTATTGTATCTCCTATTTTACGTCCTTCTGTGCAGCGCTTTGTGACCCTCTTGTGAAAGGCGCTCTAGAAGTGCAATTATTATTACAACATGCCCTCGAAGGTTCTGTTCGCCCAGAGAGACGTGGAGTGGGACTAAACAGAGGCGGCACAATCGAGACAAGAGATGGACTGATGTGGTACAGACTCGGCACCTTGGGGTTCAAAGTTCAGTTGTAGTCTTTGGAGGCAGAGGCCGTGGGGGAGGTATTTCCCCACTTTAAGGTAAAAGCGCAACCCTGCAAGTGCCGCTCTCAACAACAACGGTGGACAACGTGGACCTCCTTCCCTCGTGGAGAGCCCGAGAGAGACAAGGGTTGCCAGGCATCCCAGATCTACAGGGACTCCTATTGGAATCGGTATCAATCTCCCCCATCTCCTGCTCACTTGAAGGCCACCCGGTACGATTAGCGACATTACGCAGTGTGCGGGTTAAAACAATCGATATATAATGGAGCAAGTGTTTATACGCCTGTCCGCACTCAGGGTAATGGAGCAAGTGTTTATACGCCTGTCCACACTCAGGGTACGGGGGTTCGAATTGTTCACAAGTGCACGTTTAACCCGCACTACAACACCAAAGCTCTTGCGCCTTATGTCAGAGTTACCAATGTCAGAGTTACTAATGTCAGAGTTACTAATGTCAGAGTTACTAATGTCAGAGTAACTTATGTCAGAGTTACTAATGTCAGAGTAACTAATGTCAGAGTTACTAATGTCAGAGTTACTTATGTCAGAATTACTTATGTCAGAGTTACCAATGTCAGAGTTACTAATGTCAGAGTAACTTATGTCAGAGTTACTAATGTCAGAGTTACTAATGTCAGAGTTACTAATGTCAGAGTAACTTATGTCAGAGTTACTAATGTCAGAGTAACTTATGTCAGAGTTACTAATGTCAGAGTTACTAATGTCAGAGTTACTTATGTCAGAATTACAATTGTTAGAGTTACTTATGTCAGAGTTACCAATGTCAGAGTTACTAATGTCAGAGTAACTTATGTCAGAGTTACTAATGTCAGAGTTACTAATGTCAGTTACTTATGTCAGAGTTACTAATGTCAGAGTTACTAATGTCAGAGTAACTTATGTCAGAGTTACTAATGTCAGAGTTACTAATGTCAGAGTTACTAATGTCAGAGTTACTAATGTCAGAGTTACAATTGTTAGAGTTACTTATGTCAGAGTTACCAATGTCAGAGTTACTAATGTCAGAGTTACTAATGTCAGAGTTATTGCCACTAATTACTCTTCGGGAAACGTAACATCATCGCAACTTTACATCTCACTCTGTGCAAGTGTCATTAATCCGCTGAAACCACCCTTCCGCGTTTACTTGGCAAGATGAACTCCGCACCGAATCAGCGGCGTGACAATACATGTCAGAAACACACACGTCAAAAGCTACTGCCTCACAACAATAAGGTCCCGGGTTCGAATCCTGGCTCGGGTGCCTTGTCTGTGTGGCGTTTGCGAGCTCTCTCGCTCTCTCCCAGTGTCCACGCGGGTTTTCATCGGGTTCTCCGGTTCCCTCTCGCTATCCAAAGACGCGCTGCTGCCTAGGTTAATTGGCCTGCTGACTAAAATGCCCCAAAAAGTGTCCTCTGTGACGTACTGACGTCACATCTTGAGTATAGCCCCACCCCACGTCCTGTGTCTGCCGGGATAGGCTCCGCCCCCGCCACGACCCTGTACAGGATTACGCGTGTATTGATAGCGAACGAACAATAATGCTGATGACCGTTGGAAGTCGACTGCCCGTAGGGCGGGCGCCCTGGAAGTCTCTCGAAATAGCCTCGTCCGTAATTGACTGGGTCAGTTGTCTCGGCAGCGGTACCCACTCTTTTCCCCAGCGGCCCACCGCTTGCCGGGTGGGGACGTCGGAAAGAGATGCTTGCGCTGTCGCTCGCGGCACAATCCTGTCAGGCTTATTAATTTACACATATATTAAAATATCTACGTTACATAGACGGTAACATTTCTGGTTTGTCCAGCTGTCGTTCTTGTTCAAGGTGGTATTTTTCATTTTAGTTTTTGTTCACGAGCGGAGCGGTGGTTGCGTAGCGAGTAGCGCCATCACCTCACAACAAGGAGGAGGGTTCGGTTCCCGGAGAGGCTGCCTGTCTGTGTGGAGTTTGCGAGTTTCTCTCTCTCTCCCTCCCCGTGCCCGCGTGGAGTTTCGCCAGTATTCCGGTTTCCTCCCACCGTCCAAAGACACGCTGCTGGCTAGGTTAAGTAACCTGTTGAGTAAACTGCCCCTCTAAAATAATTGCCCTGCGATGTATTGGCATCAGATCCTGGGTATTCCCCCGCCTTTTTTTCTGCTGACTTTATATCCTCTAAATTATCACTGCTGTTTGACTTTCAGTTGAACTCTGTTGATGTTGGTGACGCGCCGTTCTCTCCACAGCTCGGATTTGTATTTAAATAAAACCCCCCAAAAATGTTGCACATTTTCCGTTGTCTTGTCGTTGTTGGCGTGCCGTTCTCTCCGCAGCCCTGTACAGCACTTTGTGACCCTCGGGTGAAAAGCGCTCTATAAATGCAATTATTATTATTGTACCCTGTGTCTGCCGGGATAGGCTCCGGTCCACCGGCGACCCTGTACAGGATTAATCGGAGAGCGATAACAATGATAATTGTTGTTTACGAACAGTAGAAAACCTCCCCCACAAATGATGTTACTCCAAGGTATAAAATAATTGATAAAGAGTGGCTTAAGGCAGTTGGTGGACGAGTGAGACAGTGGAAATTTCATGACGATCGCTTTCCAGAGGCTGCTCTTTTGGGATAGCAGCCGCGTCG
Source organism: Mordacia mordax (assembly GCA_036362905.1). NCBI lineage: Eukaryota > Metazoa > Chordata > Hyperoartia > Petromyzontiformes > Petromyzontidae > Mordacia > Mordacia mordax. The sequence goes on from JAZEWT010000025.1 coordinate 12,929,328, forward strand.
CTGAGCGCTCGCCCTCTCTCTCTCGCGAGGTTCTTGCTTTGAGGCAGCAGTGCTACTCACCGCGCTGGACTCTGATTTTACGTGTCTCGGCAAAATAAATATACATCGAATTCGTGTGAAACTCCACAAAACATTCAGCCATATGAGATGCGTTTCATTATTACAGCAGAGAATAGCCAGTGAGCAAGTAAGCTCTAAGTACCGGATTCCTGCGATACAACAAAACATTGACAGGTTTGGTGAAACACATTGACCAGGCGTGTTACAATCACTCACCATTGCCCGTGCTCTAGCCCACCACATGTGATCGACTGAGTGACGGTGGTGTGTACCCATTTAAACTGCTGCCTGGCCTGGGCGTGTGATCAAATCGTGCCCGGTTTCAACTGCCAGGCCAGAGGATGGAATCACACTGGTGACTCTGAAATCCACACAGGCCTTTCTGTTGCGCAAACAAAATCAATTCTGCGCTTGTAAAGGATTTGAACCCAGTCCCTTCAGTGCGGACACACACACACACACACGTACAAACACTGGCACCATTATATATCGGTGAAGGAGTTTAATGCATAGTGGTGGGTGGTAGGTGCAGGGTGCTGAGTGCAGGGTGCTGAGTGCGGGGTGCTGAGTGCAGGGTGCTGTGCACTCACCGCTGCAGCCGGTTGCCCTGGTAGGCTGCGGTGTCCTCGGGTATGGCGTTGTAGAGATCATTGCTCTGTAACTGCCTCTTGTACCCCACGGAGAAGAGCGGGTTCAACCAACTGGGGGGCACGGGGGGGCACGGATGGGCACGGGGGGCACGGGGGGACACGGGGGGGCACAGGGGTAGAGGCGGTGTGATGGTTCACTGATTACGCCTTTGGAATGTGTTCTTGTTGCTGGTTTAAACGGCCACTGTTTAAGTTGACCCAGGTTGGCATTTTGTCTTCAATGGCGCGGGCACTGGAGCGGAACCTTACTGCCAGATGCTCTTACTGATACCACCCTTGTTTAGTTGGAGGGTCTTCGGATCGTTATTGGCCTGGAACCCCCACACCAGACCCGTTCACCAAGGGAGACCCTGTCAGGAGCGCTGGACTCCAGACCAGTTCGCTAAGGGAGACCCTGTCAGGAGCGCTGGACTCCAGACCAGTTCGCTAAGGGAGACCCTAGCAGGAGCGCTGGACTCCAGGTGACACAGCTCTGGGGTTCATTGGAACACACAATCCCGTCCATCACGATACGGTTATCATTATTAATTATCATTATCATGAATTATTATTTGGCAGACGCCCTTATCCAAGGTGACTTACATCGCGCACACAAATACATTTCAAATAAACAGAAACATACATGATACGGATAACCCAACACATCCAAGCATGAAGGTATCACCGCTGCGGTTGTTAGACATGAAAATAATGGTTGAAAAGATGTGACTTGAGCATTTTCCAGCATGACGTGACTGTGGTCCTGATCTCTATTGTGCTCTCATCCCACCACGATGGGTCCCAGTGCAGTGAAACAGAGCGCTTTTGAACCCGCAGAGCGCAAGTGTGGGGTGCGACCAGACGACCTTGCTGAGCGGAGGGGGTGTCGGGGGAGATGGTGATGCAGAGGTAGGAGGGAGCAGATAGTTGGAGACATCGGTGGGGGTTTGACACGCGCTGTGTGGGAGTTTGAGCGACAGCGGTTGTGTCACGGTCTCATTTATTCATTCTCCATCCCCTGATTGATACTAAGGAGGGTTGCAGTGAGCCAGAGCCTATCCCTGCAGACACAAGGCGCAAGGCAGGGCTGTAGCCAGCACGAGATGCCAGTCCAGCGCAGGGCATCAGGAGTAAATTTAGTGGGCAGAGCAATTAGCCCAGACAGCAGCAATGTGTCTCTGGACTGTGGGGGTAAATAGGAGTACCCGGAGACAACTCACGCGGGCACGAGGAGTGTGAGAGGGAAGCAAACTGCACACAGACGGCAGGGGTTGCTGTCTACGAGAGTGGCGAGGGGTCGTGGTGAGGATGGAGGATAAGGAGATCGAGTCGTTCTTCAATTCTCGACAACGTGGTGCTAACGTTGTTGGGAGAAGGGGGAGGAGGGGGAGGAGGCGG
>JAZEWT010000025.1:12962667-12976780 GCA_036362905.1 Mordacia mordax
GGGGGGGGGGGGGGTGCGCTCGATACGGCTATTCCAAAAGAACAGCTTTTTAAAGAATTTATCCTGTATCGAGCGGTGAAAACCGATATTAGGAGATTGATATAGGTTTGTCACGACTGCTCTGCATAGCTTGTTTTGCGTTGGCAGTGTCACGCGTCCCCGCTCTATCCGTCGCGATGTTTCGCCTCCCGCGCCAGAAGTCATCACCAGAAACGCCTGATGATGCCTCCAACGTGGAAGACGGAACGAAGATGGGCCATCACCACGGCTATCCCCGAGGAGCAGCTCCCGGTCTTACGACACGGTGACCCCAAACATCTGCATCTCGACCCTTGCTCACACGAGCCCACACACGCCACGACGGCTCCGAAACAACAGTCAGCACCACGCCCGGCCGTCTTTGTCTCCCTAGTGACAATATTTACACTGCAAGATGTACTCATTTGCGGCTGAGTCGACCTTGGGGTAGCCGAGGTCCAGTTCAGAAAATCGTCACTGGTATTGGCGGTGAACAGGATGTGAACCCAAATCGTCTGGTTTATAGCCCAGTGAGCTAACCGATGCACCAGCCACTCCCCAAACAAACACCACTGCCACCATCACCACCACCCACTAACACCACAACCAATGACTACTCACTACCACCACTACCACCAACTAACACCACAACCAATGACTACTCACTACCACCACCACCACTACCAGTCACTAACACCACAACCCATGACTACTCACTACCATCACCACCACTACTACCCACTAACACCACAACCCATCACCACTCACTACCATCACCACCACTACCACCCACTAACACCACAACTCATGACTACTCACTACTAATATCACCACTAGAACCCACTAACATCACAACCAATGACTACTCACTACCACCACCACCACCACTACCAGTCACTAACACCTCAACCCATGACTACTCACTACCATCACCACCACTACCACGCACTAACACCACAACCCATAACTACTCACTACCACCACCACCACTACCACCCACTACCGCCACAACCCATGACTACTCACTACCACCACCACCACCACCCACTAACACAACAACCCATCACCATTCACTACCACCACCACCACCACTACCACCCGCTACCACCACAACCCATGACTACTCACTACCACCACCACCACCATTCACTAACACCACAACCCATGACTACTCACTACCACCACCACCGCCCACTACCACCACACCCCAGGACTACTCACTACCACCACAACCCATGACTACTCACTACCACCACCACCACTACCACTCACTAACACCACAACCCATGACTACTCACTACCATCACCACCACTACCACCCACTACCACCACAACCCATGACTACTCACTACCATCACCACCACTACCACTCACTAACACCACAACCCATGACTACTCACTACCATCACCACCACCACTACCACCGACTACCACCACAACCCATCACCACTCACACTACCACCACCACCACCTACTATCACCACAACCCATCACTACTCACTACTATCACCACCACTACCACCCACTAACACCACAACCCATGACTACTCACTACCATCACCACCACTACCACTCACTAACACCACAACCCATCACCACTCACTACCATCACCACCATTACCACGCACTAACACCACAACCCATGACTACTCACTACCATCACCACCACTACCGCTCACTAACACCACAACCCATCACCACTCACTACCATCACCACCATTACAACGCACTAACACCACAACCCATGACTACTCACTACCATCACCACCACTACCACCCACTACCACCACAACCCATCACTACTCACTACCATCACCACCACTACCACTCACTAACACCACAACCCATCACCACTCACTACCATCACCACCATTACCATGCACTAACACCACAACCCATGACTACTCACTACCATCACCACCACTACCGCTCACTAACACCACAACCCATCACTACTCACTACCACCACCACCACTACCACTCACTAACACCACAACCCATCACTACTCACTACCATCCCCACCACTACCACTCACTAACACCACAACCCATCACTACTCACTACCATCACCACCACCACTACCACCGACTACCACCACAACCCATCACCACTCACACTACCACCACCACCACTACCACCCACTACCACCACAACCCATCACTACTCACTACTATCACCACCACTACCACTCACTAACACCACAACCCATGACCACTCACTACCATCACCAAACCATCAATATTCACACATCGGTGTTATACAATCTAAACATTAAGACTGTATAAAATCCGTACTACCCTCAAGCATTGGCTCGTAGACTCTTCATTGAATATTGTTTCAGTGAGCGTCAACACAAGTTCACATTGGACTTCTCCAAGGGCAGAGCGAGCCCACCCCGCCTCGCCTCGATTTCATACCGGGAACGTCGCGACGACCCGGGCACGGTGACTAGGCCGCAACGTGTAAGGTCATGGGCACGGGAAAGGTGTGGATGCGGGTCTAAGCGAGGCTAACAAAGCCGGGCCACGGGAATGGGTGTGCGGGGCCCACAGGAAGCGCCTCACCATGAGATCCTCTGCCGAGATGTAGTCGTTTAAAATAGCTTCCATCGCTGCTCTGCTGTGGGCACTACAGAACTCTCAAGGCGAGGGATGACGTCACTCCACGCGACACAGCGACCACCTCGAACGTGACGTCACTCCACGACACAGCGACCACGGGTAACCTGACGTCACTCCACGCGACACAGCGACCACCGGTAACGTGACGTCACTCACGACTAGCGATCACCGGTAACGTGACGTCACTCCGTGGGAGCGGGACCCTGCTCACAGTCGGGGATTCAAATATGACGTCATTTCGCAACGCGCTATGGGAAGCCATGGATATACGATATGTTATTATAAATTACGATATCGTAAACTATCTTACATTGTGGTGTGAATCGTACGTTAATATCTTATATCTTAAGACTCGTTCCGTAAGGCTTTTAAGTCCTCCGCCTAGGACTCTTATCTCTAACACTGTGACCCTGTGGTGCCAAGCCTCGCACGTGGCAGGCTAGGTGCGTACGAGGGGTCACCCGGGTGACAAGGGGTCAGGTCAGGGGGTGACCGGGGACTGCGCCAAGTCCCCCCTTCTCAGATCGTCAACATCACGCGGTGATGTTACTGTTGACGTTATGTTCGTTGTTACTGTTCAATAAAGCTTTGCAACGAAGAAGCCTCCGGACTGCTCGCTGCAAGGGTGTAGCTGGCGCGTGTGCTGTCGGCGCTGGTGAGAGTGGCGACTGAAGCGGCCCACCGCGAGTTCTCCTGCGCCGCATTCGAAACCCGATACGCTGACCGGGACGGACGAGTTCGACTCCAGTGGAGAGGGGTCCCGGTCGGGTATCACGCAATTATATACGTAACACTCACGAGTGTTAGTGCGACATCTCGGCTTGCCGCACTCTGTGTGTGCCGCACCGGTCGTCGCTCCGGCCGAGGCACTTCACACGCCGGCGGCGTTCGCGCCCGCGTTGGCGGCCACGCATCCTCTCTCTTCAGCTCAGGCCCACTGGGACTCCAAAGGCTCGGTCGTGGCTCCGGCCGAGGCGCTGGACGAGGCGCGGCCGGGGTGGACAACAGGGTGTCGGTGGACACCGTATCAGCCTCCTCGTCCTCCGTGTCACTCTGCGGCTCCCTCTCGTCTCGCACCGCCAGCCTCCCCCACAGCTGGATCATCATCACCTCCTTCCCTTCCGACTCGCTCAGAACAGGGCTCGCGCAACGGCCTTCACTGTGAGGCCCGCGTGCCCCAATCCGTCGCGCGCCGTCCGTTCAACCCCCTCGAGCTCTCACTGCCCTCCGTGCCATCCCCTATTTTTTTCTATTCCCTGGCCCCTACGATCTGCTTCACGACCCGAGGGTCATTGATTAACCCTGTGCGTTACGCAACCGCGTCACGAGACGCTGCTTTCGCAAAACACCACTGCACTGGACGGAGGGGTCACTGGGTGCGGGTCCCCCTCCTACACTTTTCCCGTAACTCAAGTGCTACATATTTGTGCTTGCTGCAAGCTGTGAGTGCTGCACACTCTCTGTGAGTACTGCATACTCTGTATGCTGCACACTATCTGTGCGTGCTGCACACTATCTCTAGCAGACTGAGTTTGCGATCCACATGCAGGCTGTCTCCAAATACGTTTTAAAATATTCAGATCGACTGCTCAAGAGTCTGGCGCCAATCTATCGGTCCACCGGATCTACTGGCAGGGAGACCTCTGGCACTATTCCCCAACAGGCGTCCAGGTGTCAGAGTGACTCGCCAGGAGATGGCGGTAGAGCAACGCTTGGAGCAACGTGACCCGTGTTATCTGTATGGGTCAGTCTCCGTGCTTCATTCATGGAGACGTGGACCAGCGTCGGCCTGGTGATGATCTTCTGATGTGGTAGGTGGTCCGCACCGGTGGTGAGTGGTGGGGGACTGGCTGAGTGACTGTGTGAGTGACTGGGTGAGTGACTGGTTGGGTTGTTGGTTGACTGGGTGACTAGTGAATTGGTGACTGGGCAGTTGAGTGTGTGCATGACCGGGGGGGAGGGGTCGATGACTTAGTGGGTGGGTGACTAGGGGAGTAAATTGGTGAGTGACTGGGTGAGTGAGTGGGGTTAGTGAGTGGTGGGTAACCTGGTGGGTGAGTTGATGGTTACACCAATGGTTTCGAGGAGGTGGAAAATCAACATAAGGTGGTTCTCAAGGTGAACTCACATCACCAATAACCATCACGTGCTCATTTAATATCGTGAACGATTACACTGCGGCAAGGTTGCGTGGTAATCAGATCCGAGCATGGTGAGGCTTGGCGGCGTCACGGGGAGGCCTTCATCCAGCAGTGGATCAACCACGGCCGATGATGATACGTCCAACAGCACCGGCCATAAGAACGTTTTTATACAAAAATGCACGCACACACACCTACACTCAGCACTAAGCCACCTTGTACAGAACACAAGTATCTGCTGCGAATCGCTCATCCTGTGCATGACAGATTACTTACACACATTAACATCTTTATTTTCACGATATTTGTTCTGTTTGCACGATATTTGTTGTCAGAACAGTTTTTGTTCTTGATCTGTGCCTTATTATTGTTCCCCCCCCCGACCCCCAGCTTAGCTTAACTTGTAAATATTAACATTGTAGTTTTTAGTATTTTGTGTTTTTTTTATCCCAGTATTTTTAAACACTTGTGGTTGTGTTTTAATCCCTGTATAAATCAACACCGGGGTGTGGGAGAAACGTCTTTCCCATCCTCTATATGTCCGGTACATATGGCAGAATTGACAATAAAGCTGAAAGTTATAAAGGGCAGGGTGGTCTCTCTAAAGGGCAGGGAGTCTCTATAAAGGACAGGGAGTCTCTATAAAGGACAGGGAGTCTCTATAAAGGGCAGGGAGTCTCTGTGAAGGGCAAGGAGTCTCTGTAAAGGGCAGGGAGTCTCTATAAAGGGCAGGGAGTCTCTATAAAGGGCAGAATGTCTATAAAGGGCAGCGAGTCTGTATAAAGGGCAGGTAGTCTCCATAAAGGGCAGGGAGTCTGTATAAAGGGCAGGGAGTCTATATAAAGGGCAGGGAGTCTGTATAAAGGGCAGGAAGTCTGTATAAAGGGCAGGGAGTCTCTATAAAGGGCAGGGAGTCTGTATAAAGGGCAGGGAGTCTCTATAAAGGGCAGGGAGTCTGTATAAAGGGCAGCAAGTCTGTATAAAGGGCAGGGAGTCTATATAAAGGGCAGGGAGTCTGTATAAAGGGCAGGGATTCACTAGAAAGTGGTGGGAGTCTCGGTGAAGGTCTGGCTTGACCCCTGGCTGCTGCTGCTGCTGGGCGTCGTGTAGGAGATGGTGCTGCTGGTGCAAGGACCCGCTTCGGGAACTCTCAGGGACCAGGACACTATAGACACACACACACAGATCCCTCGTGTAGACTCGGGAACTCTCAGGGACCATGAGACCAGACAGACACACACACACACACAGATCCCTCGTGTAGTCCCCGGAACTCTCAGGGACCAGGAGACCAGACACACACACACAGATACCTCGTGTAGTCCCCGGAACTCTCAGGGACCAGGAGACCAGACACACACACACAGATCCCCAGATCCCTAGTGTAGACTCGGGGACTCTCAGGGACCGGGAGACTAGACTCACACATACACAGATCCCTAGTGTAGCCCTGGGAACTCTCAGGGACCAGGAGACCAGACACACACACAGATCCCTCGTGTAGTCTGTAAGAGACTGGTGGGGGCGATGGCCGTGTGTCTGGGCCAAGTTCAGCGTACAGTTTCACAATTGATTAATCAATAGCGTGGTGCAATGATAGAGTAAACCCATTAAATCTAAGATCACAATTTAAGTGCAGTGTTGCAATATTCATTGCGAACATTCAGTGCTGTTTAATGAGTCTGGGCGGGGGAGGTCATCATTGAATTTTGTCTGGGGCCCCAGACTCACAGGCCCGGTGGCCGTGTTTTGGCCTCTCCCTCCTGTCTCCTTACCTGCCAGGTGCATCAGCACGGCCAGGAGGGCCGACAGGGCGCATCCCAGCGCAAAGGCCACCGCAGGCCCTAGGCGGGGACGAGCCAAGGCCCTCACGCCCCAGCGGGCCCCGATGCTGGGCCCGCGGAGCCCCGTGGAGGCAGCCTCGGCCTCGCCTAGAGAGCCTGCCGTCCTCGTGAACCTCGCTGGGTAGGGGCCTTCTGCGTCGTGCTCGTCACCATCCACCGAGACGCTGAACACCGGACTGAGGCGTGGACGAGGATACGGGAGAGGGACGGGGCAAGGTCCAGATCCACCACCTGTCCACTGTGTCCACCACTGGTCAACCATCTCAAGGTCATGCCTCACAGGCACAGATGACAGTTGTCATCTGTCCTGGGATTTATTTTCCTCCCACAATCAATCGAATTTCAGGAGGTTGCCGTCCCGGGAGATCTGTAACGTTTTCACGGAACGCGGTGCACGCAGTCAACGTCCGGTGTTACTCCGGTTACACAGGGGACATGGTGTGGGTTATCTGGACATGGCTATCTCGAAAGAGCAGCGCTCGCGAGTGACGACCCACCGATCCGCGCCGCACCGGTGTCCGTGACTCTTGGAGAATCGGGCCCACGGTCTCAGGGCCCCCGCCGGTTCCTCGAACTCCCTCCTCACGGGGGGCTGAGACGGGGGGCCGCAAATGTGTCCCGGGGGTCCGATGTGTTGGTGTCGCGAGCACTGAGTTCCGGGGCCCATCTCCCTGGGGGCCCTTCCGTAGCGACCGTTGCCCTCTCCCCACGGCGTCAGAGGGTCGGGCCCCGATGAGGTGGGCATCTTCTGGTCCGCGACCCTGTTATCCGTGATTCTATATATAAGGGATTCTGTATATTAATGAAGGCGGCACGCTGGCGCGGTGAGTAGCGCTGTCGCATCACGGTAAGAAGGCCCTGGGTTTGGTTCCCGGCTCGGGTGCCCTTCTGTGTTGAGTTTGCGAGTTCTCTCTCTCTCTCCCTGTGTCCGTGTGGGTTTTTGCCGGGTATTCCGGTTACCACCCACCGTCTAAAGAGACACTACTGTGTAAGTTAATTGGCCTGCTGACGACATTGCCGCCAGTGCTCTGCAATCTACTGGCGTTACATCCTGGGTATAGCCCCGCCTTGCACCCTGTGTCTGCCGGGATAGACTCTGGCCCCCCGTTTCCCTGTACAGGATTATGTGGGTATTGATAATGATGATGGGTATTGATAATGATGATGCTTTATAAATCGTGAGACAGATCAGCCGCGTTTCTCTTTCTCAGTTGCTACTTAATTCAGAGCCGGAGCCAGAGCCTATCCCGGCAGACACAGGGTGCAATGCGGGGCTATACCGAGGACTGGATGCCAGTTCATCACAATAATAATAAGATTAATACTAATAGTAATATTTGAACTGCTACATCGATGGCTGTCAATCAATGAAGGACATAAAATAACAGATAAAATAATTGATGATTGCTTCGAAAAGCTGCTCTCTCGGGACTCCTCTCCTGGCGAGGAGAGGAGAGCGGGAGAGCGAACGACGCGGCTGTCCCGAGAGAGCAGCTTTTCGAAGCAATCATCATGCATCGAGCAGTGAAAACCTACCTCAGTACATAGATAATATAATTGTTAAAACAAATAGAGGAATGAATAAATGTTACTGAGCAGGTGCAGGTCAACAGCGAGCCATCATCCAGGCACGACAACAGTGAGCCGCATCAGTAGTCCTCGCCAGAGGACTTCAATGCCTTATAGAACAAGTGAGTCTTGAGACGAGATTTGAAGATGATTCCCAGGGATTCAGCGGATCGAATCTCGAATGGAAGGGAGTTCCAGAGTCTGGAAGCAGCGATTAGCGAGAAGGCTCTGTCACCCATCGAATGGAGGTGCGATCTGGGCACATGCAGTAAGCAGCCCGTATTGGAAGATCGAAGTTGTCGTGTTGAGGAGGGGGGCTGAAGTAAGTCATGAATGTTTGTCGGAGCAGCACCAGTGAGAGAGCCTTGTAGGTGAGGAGGGTCTTCAGTTCAATTAAATCCACAAGGCAACGGATAATAAAATCAGGCCAATCAACCGAGACAACATGTCTTTCGAGGGTGGGAAGAAACCGACGTACCCAGCGAACACCCACGTGGATACGGAGAGAACTCGCAAACTCCACACAGTTAAGAAACACAGACAGGAATATATAATCCATTATCTTCCTGCTCACTGCGCCACCGTGCCGCCTTAACCATGATGCCGTGGAAAAGAGAGCCTTTTTACCATTATCCCGTTAAATGCAATCCTGTTAACCGCAATGTTCTCACTAGACAACTCGATATCCACAGCCCTGTTAACCGCAATGTTCTGACCAGAAAACTCAATCAATATCCACAGCCCTGTTAACCGCAATATTCTGACCAGAAAACTCGATATCCACAGCCCTGTTAACCGCAATATTCTCACCAGACAACCCACTTCCCTTTGAGGGATCTGCTAATCGCTCTGCTAGAGACGTCTCTTACCTGAGCCTGTCAGGCGGCAACAAGCGGGCGGTAGTGAAGCTGTTGTCAGACTGTCTTGGAGGCTGTAGGCAGCTGTAGTGGGGCTGTGTGGGGAATCTGGATTCGGGCTGCAGTGAAGCTGTTTAGTCAGACTGTATAGTCAGGCTCTAGTCAAGCTGTTGAAGCTGTCTTGTCAGGTTGTAGTCAGACTGTCTAGTCAGGCTATATGAAGGCTGTTTAGTGAGGCTGTCTGGTGAGGCTCTAGTCAGCCTGCAGGCTGTAGTTGTGCTTTGTAGTGAGGCTGTCGTAAGGCTGTAGTCGGGCTTCTAATTAGGATGTAGTCAGGTTGTCTAGTGAAGCTACAGTGAGGCTGTAGTCAGGCTGTCTAGTGAGACTGTAGTCAGGCTGTCTAGTGAGACTAGTCAGGCTGTCTAGTGAGGCTGTGGTCAGGCTGTCGAGTGAGGCTGTAGTCAGGCTGTTTAGTGAGGCTATAGTCAGGCTGTCTCGTAAGGCTGTGATCAGGCTGTCGAGTGAGGCTGCAGTCAGGCTGTCCAGTGAGGAGGCTATAGTCAGGCTGTTTAGTGAGGAGGCTGTAGTCAGGCTGTCTAATGAGGCTGTAGTCAGGATATCGAGTGAGGCTGTAGTGAGGTTGTCTAGTGAGGAGGCTGCAGCGAGGTTGTCTAGTGAGGAGGCTGTAGTCAGGCTTTCTAGTGAGACTAGTCAGGCTGTCTAGTGAGGCTGTAGTCAGGCTGTCTCGTGAGGAGGCTGTAGTCAGGTTGTCTTGTGAGGAAGCTGTAGTCAGGCTGTCCAGTGAAGCTGTGGTCAGGCTGTCGAGTGAGGCTGTAGTCAGGCTGTCTAGTAAGGCTGTGGTCAGGCTGTTGAGTGAGGCTGTCGTCAGGTTGTCTAATGAGGCTGTATTCAGGCTATCGAGTGAGGAGGCTGTAGTCAGGCTGTTCAGTGAGGAGGCTGTAGTCAGGCTGTCCAGTGAGGAGGCTGCAGTCAGGCTGTCTCGTGAGAAGGCTTTATTCAGGCTGTCTCGTGAGGAGGCTGTAGTCAGGCTGTCGTGATCTCACGGCGGCTGTTGAGGGAGTATAGGCAGTCACGCGTCACTCCTCGACAACACGCTGAGTGTTTGCTCAGCGTGGAGTGGGGGCCTCATTCACACGCGCTCCGCCATCACCACCTACATCACCATCACCATCTACATTATCATCACCATCACCACCTACATCATCACCACTTACATCATCATCACCACCTACATCACCATCACCACTTACATCATCACCACCACCACCTTTATCACCAGCTACATCACCATCACCACCTACATTACCATCACCACCTGCATCACCATCACCACCTACATCACCATCACTACTTATATCATCACCAGCGTCATCACCTACGTCATCGTTATCAATACCCGCTTGATCATGTACACAGGGTGTAAGGCGGGGATATACCCAGCATTTGACGCCAGTACATCGCAGAGTACTGGGGGAAATTTACTCGGCAGGCCAATTAACCTCGTTAGCAGCGTGTTTTTGGACGGTGGGAGGAAATCGGAGTACCCAGCGAAACCCCACGCAGCCGGGAGCTTCCGTCTGCGAGCCTCAGATGTCAGCACCGCGCCACCCTGCCCTTCTCCGTCCCGCACCGTCTCGCCTCTCACGTTGGGGACAGCTCCTCCGCGTGTCGTACCATGGGCGTCCGCGTTGGTCTGCTCTGCTCGCACGCCTGGACATTCAGCAACGCGAGTGACATCGCCGCCGCTGCACCCATGTTCACGCCGATGGCCACTCCATACCAAGGGAGACGCAGACACCTTGGATTTGATCATTTTAATTACTAGTAATCATTTTCATTAATTCCCAGTCCGCGGTTATTCCTGTAGAGCAGGGGTCTCCACGCAGTCGATTTCAACGTAACAATAAACATAATAATCTAGAGACAAGAGCGGTGGTTGTATTTAAACGTTTGGTGGGCGTGGGTCGCTAACGTAAGCTGTTGGAGACATATGCTGCACCCACAGATAGTGTGCAGCACCCACAGATAGTGTGCAGCACCCACAGGTAGTGTGCTGCACCCACAGGTAGTGTGCGGCACCCACAGGTAGTGTGCGGCACCCACAGGTAGTGTGCGGCGCCCACAGGTAGTGTGCGGCGCCCACAGGTAGTGTGCGGCGCCCACAGGTAGTGTGCGGCGCCCACAGGTAGTGTGCGGCAAGCACTCATAGTGTGCGGCAAGCACTCATAGTGTGCAGCACTCAGTGTGCCGCATCCACAGCGAGTGTGCAGCAAGCATGCACACAGTGTGCAGCGCTAATCGTGTAGGGCACTCAAATAATGTGCAGCACTCGGGCATTGTGCAGAGAGCACAGGTGCGGGTTATGCAGAGCGTAGCGTTTTTGGGTTTTCAGTGACGTTGAATGCGGCGGAGATCTCGCGCTGCGTTTGGATCCTGAACGCGACCTTTGTGTTGGTTGGAGACCACTGCTGTAGAGGGTCGCGACAAGCCGGAGCCTATCCCGGCACGAGGCAGGGCCGTACCGGGGATGGGACACCAGTCATTCACGGGGTTTCAGGAACGCTCTCGACACACAAGTGTTTGATAATCACTCACTCATGCTCGCGGCCCCTTTCACAAAACCCCCTCTTCTCAACACCCCCCCCCCCCGTAAAACCTTAAAGTCAATGGCTCCATTATATGGTCTCACACCTGCTTACAAATGTGTGCGTATTTTGTTATATCAGCCCAGTCGGAATTATTTATTCAAGCTGGAAGCGCTGAGCTATTTCACTCTTTTATTACACAGTGCGGCAGAAGTTGCTGTAAGGAAAATAATAATTTGATTTGCCAGGAGTTTGAGACGCTGAAGAATCATAAAGAAAACACAAAAGTGTGCCGTGCCCGCCGCGTTCTGTGCTGTCCAGTGGTCCAAACAAGACAGAGGACACTGTAAACTATTTCTCTAAGAGCTCATAAATACAAATCCCACAAAGCAATGTTAATATCCCGCACTTTGTACAGAGTGTGCCAGAAGTCTTGACCAGTCGGGGAAATTAATCAGTTTACACCGGATTCACTGCTGTTCACACGTGTCTCCGTTGACATCCACGCGCGGGTCAACTCGTGTGCGGACGCTTGCGCGCACGCTTCTTAAGAGGGCAGGAAGCGCCGACGCGAGCGCACGCGGCGTTTCGAACCTTCTCTTGGGCTGTAAACCAGATATAAGATTTCAGAAACATGTCGGCGCACCGGTCCCATCCCCTCTCGCGCTCGGCGTAGAAACAGCCATCCGGAGCATTGCAATTCCTGACTTATGTAAACAGACACTAGGAGTGGGTTTGTCCGACAATAAGAAATATGGCGTTGATCTCCTTTTGGTGCAGACTTTTGATAGACCTTGCACAGTACACCAGAGTATACATGATGCACAGATAATTGGTAACGGTGCAGCCCTGTAAGTTCTTTACTCACGTCATTGCTGGTGGAAGTGAATGTGCTTAGCGGGTGAGCTGTGCGAGGCTATGGGTCTGTGTGAGGCTGTGGGTCCCTATGTGAGTCTATAGATCTCGATGTGAATCTATGGATCTCTATGCCAGTCTATGGATCTCTATGTGAAACTATAAGTCTCTATGTGAGTCTATAGATCTCTATGTGAGACTATGGGTCTTTTTGTGAACCTATGGGTCTCTATGTGAAACTATAAGTTTCTATGTGAGTCTATGGATCTCTATGTGAGACTGGGTCTCTGTGAGCCAATGGGTCTCTATATGAGACAATGGGTCTCTATGTGAGTCTTTGGGCCTCTATGTGATACCATGGCTCTCTATGTGAGGCTATGGGTTTCTATGTAAGTGGCCCTCTGACATTGAAGTATGGGTCTCTGAACACGAATCACTTATGCTGTTCTCACTTATATACAATAGGGTGAATAATGTAATAATGCTGATAGAGAGACAGCTGCTCCACAGAGTACTATATTTGGCCTACTCTCCCACACTGGGCTGGACGTCTTGTAAGAGACGCGAGTACCCACAGAGCTCAACCCATCATCCCTCCTCTCCTCTAGGGTCGATAAAACACAGGTGGCACGTGTGTATGCTCGGGCCCGGGGGGAGGGGAGGGGGAGGGGTGGGTAATCCAACGGACACACTCGGCCCTGCCATAGGAACGTAGTACTCCCACCTGTGGCTCTGCAGGGCTGTAAACAGGAGGTGACCCCCCAAGGCTCAGCGCTTATTGGAACCGGAGGGCACAGTGGCGTACGCGGTAGACGGAGCGCGTTGTTTAAAAACATCGACGTAGAGCAGACACGGAGAGTGGCGCGCACGGCAGCGATCGCAGGATTATCGTAACGTGAGCGTGCAGTGGTTAGCGCACAGCACCCTCAACCCACACAAGCGAAGTTCGATTCCCCTACCCTTTGGTTCTACGCGTTGTTACGCTGATTAGTGCGGAAGTTTATTGTGTGGCAGGAATCCCGAATCTAGAGCTTGCAAGCTCACCGGATACTTTGTACTCCAACAATAAACATCTGTCACCTGTCGTCACTTAAGTGCGTGCGCCGCCAAAAAGCTGACCCCGCTAAACGTAACGCAGTGAATCAACCAATCAAATCGTTTGTCTTTCTACGTTGACGAGGTTCCATTGGGTCGCATCGTCTGGACCCGCCACGCTCAACGTGTGGGTCGTGCGCCCCGCGGGCGGTCCTTGGAGACCAGACCCCGTTGGTCTCGAGCCTCTCAATGTTGAGGAGGCCTGACGTAGCAGCGAGGCATCGCTTGCGTCAGGGGCTTTCACGACCGTTCCTCGCCGCCAGTTAGACTCTCACCGCGGGCGCCAGTGAAAATGATCTCTCTCGCTGCCGGGTCCCGGGACAGTCTGGATTGTAACGGGATGGTAACCGCCGCTACACGTACGCGCAGGGAGAGTACGATAACGAGGAGAGTAACGTCGCGGGCCCGGCGTGCGCACGGTGTGCGCATCACCGCGCCGCGAGAGAGAGAGAGAGAGAGAGTTTAGCGAGAGACGGGAGCTGTCGATCACACGTCAGGGAGGAGGG
>JAZEWT010000025.1:13006202-13016543 GCA_036362905.1 Mordacia mordax
CAGAGTGCGGGTTCTGCGGCCAGGCCGAGACGGTGGCCCCACCAGTTCGTCCATTGCAAGAACCTGGACTCCCTGTTCAAGGTCCTTCGCAACGCCCCCCGGCTCAAATTCAACCTCCACCAAGTCAGCAAAGAGTTCCGAACCGCGGGACAGACTGGTGAACGAGCTCCTGGGCTACGCCAAGCTGGACCATCATCTACAGGGCCAGGAAGGCGGTCATGGAGGACAACCGCCCGCCCAGCAGCCTCGGAATCTTCCGAGCTCTGCTCGGGGCCAGGCTGTGGCTGCAGTTCCGTCACAGCGAGCAGCTGACGAACTCCGTGACGGCGTTCAAGGAGCGGTGGGCGCTGGAGGAGGAGGTCGTGTGCTCGGTGACAGACAATGGAGACGTAAAAATGGAACTCCGAGAGTAGACGGGGTGGTGGGGACCGCCGGTACACACGTAGAGGGGAGAGGGTAAAGGGTGGAGGGGAGATGGTAGAGGGGAGGCGGTGGAGGGGAGAGGAGAGAGGGAAGAGGGTAGACGGCGAAGGAGAGAGGGCAGAGAGTAGAGGGGAGAGGGCAGAGGAAAGAGGGTGGAGGGGAGAGGGTAGACGGTTTAGGGAGGGGGTGATACCTAGTTTGAAATATGGTATCAACAGATAAATAAAGAATTCAGATCTAATCAGTTAATATAGCAAATACATACAAAGATAGCTGCAGGGAAAAAAAGCTGAAATTATTATTTTAACTGCAGTTCGAAAAAAATGAACTGATGTTTATCTGATCAGCAAAATAGAAAAAAAAGAGTAGAGAGAGCGAGAGGAGAGAGAGAAAAGAGAGGGGAGAGAGAGGAGAGCGAGAGAGAAGAGAGAGGGAAGAGAGACTGAGGAGGAGGAAACAGAGGACAGACACACACAGTGTAGAGCCCACTTTGTTATATACGATAGAAATGATTCCTGCAAGAGAGGGTAGAGGGAGAGGAAAGGAGAGGGAGGGGAGAGATGGAGAAAAAAAGAGATGGAGGAGAGATGGAAGAGGAGATGGAAGAGGAGAGGGAGGAGGGGAGAGGGGTGAGCAGACTTTGCGTGACAAGAGAGGGAGGAGAGAGAGAGAGAGGGGGAAGAGAGGGCGGACACCGGAGACGTAAAAATAGAACTCCGAGAGTAGACGGGGTGGTGGAGACCGACGGCACACGGGGAGAGGGGAGAGGGGAGAGAGAGGGGAGAGGGTAGACGGCGGAGGAGAGAGGGCGGAGGGGAGTGGGCGGAGGAGAGAGGGCGAAGGGGAGAGTAGAGGTGAGGGGGTGGAGGGGAGGGGGTGGAGGGTTAAGGGAGGGGTGACACCGAGTTTGAAAGATTGTACGGGAAAAGGGGACTTAAACATGCATAAAAAAACAAATAAATAAACAGATAAATACAAAAATAAATATGCAATAAGTTTCTATAGTAAATAAATAATTAACGCTTATTTAAATAAAGCTGAAATGATGATATTTACTGAAGTTCGGAAAAAAATGAAAATGAACTGACATCACCTGCAGCAGCCAACCTGTATGTAAGCAGTTCTGAGGAAGAAGCCATAAACTCATCTACACTCAAACCCACCCACTGGTATCGATACATTAATGACACATTCGTCATATGGCCACACGGAAGACAGAAGCTTGAGGAATTCCTTGGTCACCTAAACTCCATACACCCGAACATCAAGTTCACCATGGAAACAGAAGAAAACGGACAAAGTCCGTTCCTGGACGTACTGGTGAAGAGAAACGCAGAGGGGACGCTCAGCCACACTGTATACAGGAAGACAACACATACGGACAGGTATCTACACGCGGAGTCTCACCATCACCCGAAACAGAAACGGGGGATACTGCACACCTTAGCCCACCGATCAAAAACGATTTCAGACAAACAACATCTAAGAGAGGAGCTACAACATCTACAACAAGCACTGGCGAGTAATGGATACACGAAAACAGAAATCCAACGTGCCATAACAAGAGACCGGAGACAGAAACAGCAAGAAAATGAAGAGGAAGATACCAAGATTCGCGCTTTCCTGCCGGATGTGAAAGGCACCACAGACAAAATTAGCAAATACCTAGAAAAAAAAATATAAAATAAAAAGAGTCTTCACAACCCACCAGAAGATACAGGATGTACTCAAATCACCTAAAGACCGACTAAAGTTGCAGACAGAGGGCGTATATCGCATCCCTTGCAGCAACCGTGAGGAAGCATACATCAGACAAACAGGGAGAACAATAGCCACAAGAAAAAGAGAACACGAGGCAACAGTACGTTTGCGGCACACGGATAAATCAGCAACAGCAGCACATAGTGTAGACAAACAACATAGAATCGATTTTGATAAAATACGAATGCTAGCAGCCATCCACCATAAAGGTCTAAGATTAAATCGTGAGGATCATGAACCGAAAACAAGAAATGAATATAAAGCTCAGCCAATCCTGGAGGCCAGTTATTGAAGTCAGTAATGCACAGATATAGAGCTATGGGGTGTGGACATCAGAGGGGGATCGCTAGGTGTGCGAGAGGTTCTTTCATGAGATGCAAATTAGGGGACTAGCCACAGACAAAGCAGGGAGGGGGTCATCACAGTTCCAGGGTGTGAATAAGATAAGGAGATTAGTGTCAATGTGATTCAGATGTAGACCTCACACAACAAGAGATGACTCGACACAGACATAGCACCCACACATATAAAGGAACAACAGGAACTACGCACGCACACTGCGCCTGAGGATGCCTCGAACGTGCGAGGAGGCGAAACGTCGCGAGGAGAGCGGAGAGAGGGAGCGATCGACGCGGCTGTCCCGAGAGAGCAGCTTTTCGAAGCAATCATCACGCATCGAGCCGTGAGAACCGACATCATTACATTGACATTTTAACTGATCAGCAAAAAAAAGAGAGAGGGAGGAGTAGAGAGGGAGGAGAGGGAGGAGGGGTGATCAGAATCTGTGTGTCAAGAGAGGGAGGAGAGAGAGGGGGGAGAGTTAAAAGGGAGGAGTGGGGGAAGTCTCACCTGGAGGATCCCACGTGACCACCTCGTCACACCTGTGCTCCTCGTCATCCACGACGCTCTCACTCTCGCTCTCCCTAGCTCTCTCGCTCGCGCTCGCCACGCAGTTGTAGTCACTCGGTGCCATTCGCTCCTCCTCGTCCTCTTCCTCATCCTCCTCCTCGTCCCCCTCCTCGTCCTCCTCCTCGTCGATCTGCTGAGTCAGCATTGCCTCCTCAATGCGGCAGACTGCGGCAGTGATCTTCTGTCCGGGGATGAAGGGGACGAGGACTCGATCCCCGGTCAGAATTTGATCCTCCTGGTTCCAGAGAGGTCCGCGGATCACAATCAGCGTCGCGTCACCTGTACGTACCGCGTATGCACTGTACTGTACACTGTATATGTACGCGGACAGCCGTTGGCAATCCACCACACAATGCCGTCCTTTGCGCTACGATGATGTCGGCCGGTTGAGAATTTAATTCATTAATGCTGTTAAATTAATGCTGCGGGAGGAAACTGGAGAACTCGGAGGAACACACGCAGAGCAGGGGGAGAATATACAAACTACGCCCTACAGGTCCGGCTTGCTGCCATACACGGATGTTACCGCTGCACAGACTCCCTGCCACGATCATCACTAACACCAGCGTCATCACCGCGTTATCAAGAAGAGAATGCACACATAGTGTGACAACTCCGCAGGTAACACGAGCCTTATTATTGGCGCAATGGGCATAGCAGTTAGAGTACGAGTGGCACTATTTCTCTTTCTATGGAAGTGCGAGTCTTCCACAATCAAGGATTTTCAGTCCCAAGATAAGGTTGTGGTCCCGTAGCCAATTGCTTCAACGGCAGCAGTCGTCAAGGGAAGGACGCACAACCGCAGCAGAGAGGTGATGGGGAATGTGGTCGTCCCATAATGCTGTCCGTAAACACCGAGATCAGGAACGGTGAAGGCAAACCATGCCGCCTATGTGTACTGACATAGGGGGCAATGGAGGTGGCTTCGATCAAGCACCGTCTCAAACATAAATCCCCGAATCCGTTTGTGACCGTGAACCATGGCGAAGGCATTCGACGTGCGTCCTCTCCGCAGCTCGGCGCTTTGTGACCTTCGAGTGAAAAGCGCTCTAGAGGTGCAATTATTATTATTGTTATACTTGTGGCAAGAATTGCAAACACAATGTTGCGACAACAACGAATGCATTGTCTATAAGTTAACAGCTCGACCATGGTGACTACAGCATTGTCAATGCGTTGTCCTGAGCCGACTGCCTGTTGTCAACACGTGGTTAATGCTGGGGTCGAGGCGCGTTGCTGCAAATCAGTTTTAAGGACGATGCAGACATTGCCAAAGCACGTTGTTTGCAGTATGTCGTGGTTTTTGCAAACTGGACACTTTGTGAGAGATGTCTATTTGGTTTTTTAAGACCTTGACAAGCCGTATTATTGCCAGAAATGATCAAACCTCTTTGGTTGTCTACATCTTTGTACTGGCAGCAAGGTACCCATAGATTTACTGAGTTTTATCCGCCCGGCATTCCGCTCGTTGTTGTGAGCGTCGCTCCTCCGTTCTCTACTGTTATTGCTGGAGGGTGACTGCCTCCAACTGCCCCGTAGCGTCCTTCACGATCCTCTCCAAGGAGGTCAATCTTAACACCGCTAGTACCAGTCTTCAACAAGTCCACTCAGCTCCAAACCCACTCTGCACCACATCAATCCATCTATTCCCCAGCCCGTGCTGTGAGAGTTCATCCCCCTCCATCCCCACCACCATCACAATCATTTCAGGCTGAGTCGATCTAGAAGGCTCACTTGCCACTGCTGTTGACGTCCAATTTGAACGCGGAGGAAGTATGTCTTTGGAGGAGCCAGGCCATGCCATCGTATGGTCACCATGGCGTGGATGTCGGACTCTTCCAGGCTGAGGTTTGAACCTGCAGAGACATCGCCATCACCAACATCACAATCAACAGCAAAACGACCATCAACACCATCATTAACATTACCATCAACATCATCAACATCATCATCAAAGATCCCCCATATAGGCTTAACAGACTGTAGGGTCAGGTGCTGTTAGCGAGCACCTATTATGGTCGATATGGCACACGAGGAGGTGGGTGACCAGCACCACGCTCGGCCGCCTTTGTCTCTCTTGTGGCAATGTTTACACACTGCACTAGATACTCACTTGAGGCTGAGTCGACCTAGGGGAGGCCCAAGACCAGTTCAGAAAATCGTCACTGGTGTTGGCCGTGAGCGGGATTCGAACTTGGGTCGCCGGGTTTGTAGCCCAGCGCGCTAACCGCTGCGCCACCACTCCCCATCATCATCATCATCACCAACATCGCTATTAACACCACAATCAACATCGTCATCATCATCATAATCTTATCATTATCAAAATCACCAACTGATTAACGTCATTAACATCATCATTAGATCACCATTTCAACAGCCATCACTGTGTGTGTCTGTCAGCTCATGGCACCTGGGTTGGTCCCGTGACCTCCTCCTACACTTAGCCTGGCACAGCAGTCAGCTCATGGCACCTGGGTTGGTCCCGTGACCTCCTCCTACACTTAGCCTGGCACAGCAGTCAGCTCATGGTGCCTGGGTTGGTCCCGTGACCTCCTGCAATTAGGGATCCTTCCACACTGCACATGACGACCTTAAGGTGCACTTGGCCTGGCACAAGCGCCGTGAGTACGTCACCGCCAGGTAGTGCCGATTGGCGGCTGTTGCCGCTGTGTGCGTCTCAGCTCTTGCCACAACAGCCCGTTGAGGCTGTACGGGTGACCTTTGTATGCGTGTGCGTACATTCCATGATTTACCCTGCTGCGAACTTGTGTTTGCAATCCACGTGGGCACCGAAGGGATCACTGCCATCGTTGGCATCATCATCGGCATCGCCACCACCGCCATCACCATCGGCATCATCATCACCACCACCATCACCATCGGCATCATCATCACCACCACCATCACCATCGGCATCATCGGCGCGTGATGCTGCAAATCGACAGCGCCGTTAGCAAGCACCTGTCAATCGTCCTGGTTGCCATAGAGACCCACAGAGACTGACTCAGAGACACACACATTTACAGTGACACATAGACACATAGACAGATATCCATAGATAGACACTGGGACAAAGATGTCCATATAGATACGTAGAGACTCACAGACACTCATACATAGACTCATAGAGATACGTAGCGACTCAGAGATACGTGGATATGCATAAAGACTCATTGACATTTAGAGACCATTAGTCAGTTTTTATTTCAGCTGAAAGGCACCGTTCAGCAATGCAGCTCTTTTTGACAGTTGTTAAGGTGTCACACCCAGTTCGGTGGCACAGCGCGGTGGGCGACACTAAGAAGTTCGTCTCCTTCACGTCTTGGGAATCACCCAGGGGCGCAGTGAACCAGGGAGAACACGTTCCTCCCGCCGTCCAGGGATGCACCACTCCCTAGGTTGATTGGCCTGCTGAGTAAATTACACCAGGGGAGGTGACCCATCATGTGTTGGCGTCGCATCCTGGGTGTGGCCTTTTCTTGCACCCCGTGTTTCCTGTGGTGGGCTCCGGCCCCTATTCGATATGATCACCTACACTCACGTGGCTCTAACGAGCTTGATTTCTACATCAATTCTCTGCACCCCTAACCTGGTCATTTGCCGTGAGCTGATGATACTCTGACGCCCTCATTATATCTATCGGGGCGCTGGCAAAAAAAAGCTCATGAATTTGCCTACAATTGATTTCCCTACCCCCATCCCTGTATTAAGCTCTGCACATCGGATGCTGAGGAAACAACAAAGTTAGAGTTTTTGCAGCTCGACTTGAGAAAAATACCGTTGGTCAGTGTCCCTCCTCCAGCACGCACATTCCCTGCAACAGAAACCCACTTCACCCTGCTCAATATGCTCTCTCTGAACACTGAAAAAGCCCCTCTCATCGATGAGCTGATCTCGGACAACAGTCTGGACCTGCTCTGGCTAACAGAGATCTGGCATCACCAAGATGATTGTCACATTGAATCAGGCTCTACCTCGAGACTTTGCATTCCATCAGAAGGCTCATTCCGATGGCCGCGGTGGCGGCCTTGCAGTTCTCCACCATGTGTCTGCCGACATCCGACCAATTCCATTGCCGACCTTCAATTCATTCGAGCAAATGTCTCTGGATTGGAGGTCGGCTCAACCTGTGAAGTTGGCGCTGCTCTACCGCCCACCTAGAGGTTCCACTTCTTTTGTCAATGAACTGAGCTGCTTTCTAAGCTGTGCTATTTTGAAAAAATGCTGATTTTTTGCGATTTCAACATCCATGTTGTTTAGTTACTAGATCTCGGCCCACAAACTGCTCCCTGGACCCCTTCCCATCCAAAATCATCTGGGCAAATTTCAAATCCCTTGCCACTTTCGTAACGAATCTCTTTAATAACTCATTTAGCTCTGGCATCATTCCCCCACTATCAAATGTGCCGCAGTTATCCGTCTGCTTAAAATAACCTGGCCTTGATGTCAACATCCCTGATAATTATCACCCCATCTCAATCTACCATTCGTCTCCAAGGTCCTTGAACGTGAAGTAGCCGCACAACTCCAGAAATACGTTCTCAACAATGACCTCCTCGATCCCTTCCAATCTGGGTTCAGATTCGGCAATAGAACTGACACTGCTCTGGTCAAAGTAGTCAATGATCTACTCGTCATTGCTGATGAAGGATTGCCAAGTATTCTTGTCCTCCTGGACCTGAGCGCTTGCCTTTGATACCGTTGACCACCCGATCTTGCTTGAGCAATAGGAGGGTATAAGGGTCTCTGGCTGTGCTCCTACCCCTCCGACAGGAAGCAGTTCATAAACCTCGGAGGATGTAACTGAGCGATCCGTCCTGTTTTGTCTGGAGTTCCTCAGGGTTCAGTTCTCGGCCCACTCTTCTTCAGCATCTACTAACAACCACTTGGCTATATTTTGCGCAGCCTCAATCTCAGCTACCATTGCTATGCCGATGACATCGAAATCTATATCCACGCAAAACTAACCATCAATGCGTCTGGTCTTTGCATGTCGTCCTCACGGTCAACTGTGAAGGTCTGGATACATTTAAGTTTTCTAAAACTAAATGATGACACAGAAGTTTTGTTTGTCAGAACCCAACACCAATTGTCTAAGGCTGAACCTCTCCATCATCATGCTTGATGATCAAATCATTGAAGTTGCTCAGGCAGTCCGGAGTCCAGGTGTGACTCTTGATTCCTCACGCAGATTCAAGACACACATCAACAAAGTGACAAAGGTAACCTATTTCCATCTCAAAATATAACCAGACTCTGCAACATCCTGTCACCCGCTGATGCTGAGACGCTAATACACATCTTCATCGCTTCACGAAATGATTACTGCATTGCACTGCTCCCTGGCACCCCTGCCTAACTGATCAATCGTCTCCAATGTCTGCAGAATGTGGTTATTAGAGTCCTCACTCGCACACTCATCCAGGGTCAAATATCCCCAGTACTGATGTCTCTTCACTGATTACCGGTTAAATACAGGATTGAATTCAAGATCCTCCTTCTCACCTACAAGGCTCCCACTAGCACTGCTCCGACATATATCCGTGATCTACTTCAGGCACCCTCCTGAATGCGACAACTTCGATCCTCCAATACGGGCATCTCGCTGCATGTTCCCAGGTCGCACCTAAATTCGATGGGTGACAGAGCCTTCTCACTAGAGATTCGATCAACTGAGTCCCTGGACATCTTCAAATCTCGTCTGAAGACTCACTTGTTCTGTAAGGCTTTCAAGTCCTGTGGCTAGGACTGTTCATGCGGCTCACTGTTGTCATGCCGGGATGATGGCTCTCTGCCAATCTGCGCCTGCTCTGGAGCATTTATTCCTGCCTTGTGTGACGCCACGGCTTTGACTCCGGGCTTGTGACGGCTTACAGCGGCAACACCACGGCGAGGATCAGCGTCCACTCCGTGATAAATCAGCCAGCGACAGCGCCCACTCCGTGATAGATCAGCCAGCGAGCGCGGATGAGCAGAGACTTCTTGATTTTCGATGCTTTATTGGAACCAACAGTGCACGGGGCCGGAGTAGCGGCACAACAACGAGCAGCTACATCGTGATGCTTCCTCCTCCTTCCAGTTCCCCCAGGAGACTCTCCTCGCCCCTCCAACCCCCACTCCTTATATCCCCGCGGCCCCTTCCAGAAAGTTCTAACCGACGTCACCCCTCTACAGTAAAAGTCGCCCCCCCCCCGCAGGCCGTGCTGTCCGTCCCCCACGCGGCGTTGGTCCCCCCTCTATAGTANNNNCCAGTAAAATTCCCCCCCCCCCCATTCCTTAACTCTGCACTTGTTTGTAATGGCTTAATGTCCTATAACTGATTGCTACTCTTTAACTCTCAGTTTAACTGCCTTCATGTTGTTGTCGCCATGCCGTTTTCTCCACAGCTCGGATTTGTATCAATCCCCCTCCCAAAAAAACATCATTATTGTTGCTGAGTTGCCGCTCTTATGTCGTTGTTGTTGTTGACGGCCGTTCTCTTCGCAGCTCTGTGCAGCGCTTTGTGACCCTCGGGTGAAAAGCGCTCTAGAAGTGCAATTATTATTATTACATACAGTTTATACACAGTTTATAGTGTATGCACAGTCTGTAGTCTATACAGAGTCTATACACAGTCTATAGTCGATACACACAGTCTATAGTCTATACACACAGTTCTATAGTCTATACATACAGGCTTTAGTCTATATACAGTCTGTAGTCTAGACACAGTCTATAGTCTATACTTTCCACACACACAGTCCATCGTCTATACACACAGTCTATACACAGTCGATAGTCTATACACACAGTCTATACACACAGTCTGTAGTCTATACACAGTCTATACACACAGTCTATACACACAGTCTATAGTCTATACAGTCAATAGTCTATAGAGAGTATATAGTCTATACTCAGTCTACAGTATATACACACAGTCTGTAGTCTATGCATACAGTCTATACACAGTCTATAGTCTATACACAGTCTATAGTCTATCCACAGTCTATAGTCTATACACACAGTGTAGTATATACACACAGTCTATAGTCTATCCACAGTCTATAGTCTATACACACAGTGTAGTATATACACACAGTCTAGTATATATGTGGAGTTAAGAGTTTTACGAGCGGACAGTGCGATTGCGAGACCCGTGATTCATCGAGCTCGGGTTGTTGATTTACGTAATCCCCTGTTGGCGAGCTCCTGTTTACTCATTGTCCCGTGGTACATGACTCATTGTAACACGTGACTATGCAT
>JAZEWT010000026.1:0-10951 GCA_036362905.1 Mordacia mordax
TTTGGGGGCTGTTGCTTTTGAGATGCCTACGTGCGCATCACCGTCATATGTGACAATCATAATGTGCGGCGCTAAAGACATGCGGAGTTTCCGTATGAACTGTTTGAACGTTTTTCTAATGTTAGAGTCTCTAAGGTATGGTTGCGATAAAAATGTTCAGGAATGTGTGCAGAGCTTTTCCCGATAACCTTCATCGAGGCCCCAATAAAACCTGGGCGGCTGAATGCGTGCGGTAATTGTGCGGTCATCGTGCCGATGCGTGGACGCGTATTGTGTGTCGCTATGACAACACCCGACACCCATTCACGTAACCGGAACGACAATACCATTATGCATGTGTGGCGGCTACACATGGAGGAGACCGTCGCTCCGACTTAGAATACGGTCTCGTCCTGGCGACTCATAGTGATGATCTTGGTCAGGTTCTGTCGGACCGTATCCCAACGGCACAACGCCTGGCTCGTGTTGGAGCCCATCCCTCTGTAGGCCTCCTCAGCCCAGCCGACAGAGCCCTCAACCATATCCCCAACCAGATTCCTCTTACAGACAACGGTCTCCAGTCCCACGGGCGCATTCTTATCCTTGATCTCCTCGACCCTGAAACACAGCGATCGCCACACGCAGTCCCGGCTCATGAAGATAACCACAAAACTCGACCGTCAAAATCTCCGGCGCCTGAATTTTTACCGCGGTATGCCCGTTGTACAACCATAATTTACAGCTTATCTGCAACACCTCTGCTGCTACTCAGGTAGGTGTTCATGGCTTGATGCATAGTGATTGCTTACAAAAGCTGTCCTTTTGGAATAGCCTCCGTCATACCACGCCTGAAGATGCCTCCAACATGAGAAGCACAACATTGCGAAGGCGAGAGGAGGAGCATGCAACATGGCAATTCCGAAAGAATAGCTTTGGCAAGCCTCTGCAACTGTCAATATAGTGACTGATGGAAAAAGGCTTCACGATATCTTGCATTAAAACAGGAGGTGTTAAAATACTCACGCACCAAATAGACATATACTACAAGCCATCAAATTTGCATTCACCACACAGACTTCTGGGTTTATTTCATTATCAGTCTTTGTGTAGCCAGTGGCTATGGTAATGAGTTGTACATATACATGTTAGCACATATTAAAATGCTGACGTGTCGGCATGGGCACGCCCCCACGTACAGTGAGGCACGCCCACCCTTGCAGAAGCGTTTTTCAGTGTAAGGGAGGCCGATGACAGGTGAGAGGACGCTTGTCCTTTCACCTCTCTCGGAGTTTGTACTATCCGCAAGGCTGTGGAGAAGATTTGATGTGGTTTCGTTTATTGGTGGTGATGTGTTCGTGAAGGTACGCGGTGTTTTTCAATTGCATAGTTTGGCGCCTTTTGGAGACTGTAGTTTGGTGGTGCTGGTTCGGGAAGTTGGGAGTCCGGTAGTCGAGGTGAAACAGGTTATTTTGGTGTTAAGAGGTTCGAGCGAGCTATTGTTATTTAGGAGGGGGGTATCTTTTGTGGGTTTTGGCGTGAAGTGCGCGTGGCTGCATGCAGTGGCCATCTTAGGCATGCAGTTTTACAGTACAAGGGAAGCCGGAGAGAGGGCTGTGGAGGAGATTTGATATGGCTCTGTATGTTGATGGTGAATGTGCTTGTGAAGTTGGCGCAGGTGATGGCCGAACAAGCGAATAAGGAGTTGTTTATATAAAACAAGAGACACGTTGGTGTGGGTGGAGCGAGTGGTTCGAGTCTGCTGTGGTAGCAGAAGAAGGCGCATCACAGCAGCAGCGGCAGCAGAGAGCAGCTGCAGCGTGCACGGAACTCGAAGAGGGATTCATAATCAAAAAAATTACACAACGCATAGACCAACCATCTGAATATCCTCTCGTGCGTGCGCGTGCATCGTTCGGTTGGCCAAAGCGCAAGTTCTCGAAGTAGTTGTCTGCTATATTTTGTTAACTGTTGCGCCAGTCTCGTGTCTCGTGCGATCGCGCGGCCGAGAGTGAGAGGAGAGAGAGGCGAGACTGGTGAAGCCGGTTACACTTCATCCCATATCGTGTGTCATGAGTGGCAAGCAAGATGATTCCGAGTGACACGCATAATGAAAGTCTAATTAAAGGTGAGGAAACTAAGTGAGAAAAAACTCGATAAAATAACTCCGCTTGACTGCTGTTGGATGTCTAAATTATATTGCCGAATGAAAACTCTTTGATGTAGAAAGATAAACTTGTTTGGTTTATTTGCAACATAATGTTTAGTGGGGCAAGCCTATCAATGGCACTATATATACATAAGTGAACAAGTAAACTCTTGGCACGCCATTCCTAAAAGGTTGCTAACTCCTGCTGAAAAGCGTTGCGGTGACCCAAAACCTATACCGGCAGTTGTAGGGCGTAAGGCAAGACTTTCCAGGATGGGACTGCAAGTCCATCACAAAGCACTGAGGGTAACTTATTCAGGCAAATAAACCGAAGCAGCATGTCTTTGGACTATGGGAAGAAAACAGAGTACCCAGCAAAAACCCATGAGGAGAACATGCAAACTCCACATCAAAAGGCACCCGAGACAGGAATTTAACCCATGGACATCTTGCCGTGAAATGGCAGCGCTACTCACTGAATCACTGTACCCCCACATGCAAACATATATCCTTTGATACTGTACACGCTTTCCTTGAAACGTGCCTGCACCAGAGGCAGCCTCTGGCATGGCATTGTCTGGCATAAAAACTACAAACCTTGGTTCGTGGATTGCACCAGTGGCTTAGTGTGGAGCTCCACTCACCCGAGGTACCAGATGTCCTTGCTGTAGCCGAGCAGGTTCCCCGGCACGCCAGAGCGCTGGTGAAAGGACTTGGGGATGCGGCGCTCCAGCAGCAGCGTGGTGGCTGCAATCTAACGTCAGAAATATGGCTACGGGATTGGGACATCATCTGCCGCGCCACTCTGTGCTGCGAGGTTAACGCTCGGGTACGCGTGAGCGCCGACGACCCTAAGCAAGTGAGCGAAGAATAATAGCACGGCACGCACAGCGCACTGAGAGAGGGTGACCGGCGACGGGTGAGAGATCAGATGAGCGAGTGAGCGCATGAATGAGCGAGCGGGTGAATGGGTGATGAATGAACAGGTAATCTGGTGATGAGTGAGCAGGTGAGCGGCTGAGCAGGTGAGTGACTGAGTGGGTGAGCAGGCAATTGGATGAGCAGGCAAGCGGATGATGGGTGGGCAGTTATTTGGTGATGGGTGAATGGGTGAGCGGGGGATGCGTGAGTAGACGAGCGAGTCAGCAGGTGATGGGTGAGCAGGTGAGTGGCTAACAGATAAGCAGTTAAAAGGGCAAGTGAGTGACAAGTGAGTGAGTGATGGGCGAGCGGGTGACAAGTGATAGTCGTTGTGGCAAAACATTTTAAGGATTGAATGCGTGCACAAACATCACCTGGATCTTCCAGGTCTCCATGCGCTCATGTGCCACTCGCCAGAACGTGTCGTCCATGGTAGCGATGAGGAGGTTCAACATGAGCAAGTACGCAAAGATCATGTAGGCAATGAAGATGACATAGATGATGTCGGGCGTTGGCCGGTCGTAGGGCACGGGCAGCTCAATGAGGCCCATCATGAGCTCGATGGCTGTGAAAATGGTGACGGCGAAGTCCTGGAAGTTGGGGTAGATTTTGGAGTTCAATGTTTGAAAGACAACGTAGAAACCTAGGGAAGAGTTGACGGCAACTTACTGTAGCTCATCACAGCTCACTGCAGTTCAGCACATCTCACGGTAGCTCACAGTAGCTCACTTCAGCTCACCGTATCCTCACCTTCTCTCAATGACCTCCGAATGCACCTTCACAAATTTTGCTAATGGGGTCTAACGCCCTGTTGTATCTATCAGTCAGTGGGGTTTAATGCCCAGCTGGGACAATCGCTAAGTGGGGTCTAATGCCCAGTGAGGCCTAACGCCCAAATGGGTCGAACATCCAGGGTGGGCAAATGCCCGAACTCCTCACTGTGAATAAAGACATCGCTGTCAATGGCCGAGCCAATTCCGCCATTGGCCCTGGGGGGCGCTCAATTAAAGGATTGCTGCCTCGTGGCACGCAAGCGTCGAGTTTATATTTTCCGATGGAGAGATGGCTTGCTGAGAATTGCTCTTCAGAGCACTCTTTCAAGATGGCTCGCCATGGCTATCCCAAGAAAGAGCAGAAATTCTCATCCGTCGGACCATGACACAACTTCCGCCAGACGCGCTCCGGTCACAGGGTAGCGGGATTCTCGGGCGGTCGTGCACTACGACGGAGCGCAGCGATCCCCGCATGGGACCCGCTGACGAGCGGGACACGTGAACACCATCGCCCGCGTGTCTCGCGTCGAGCAGGACTCACCAGCGGAGAAGCCAAACACGCAAATCACCAGCAGGCAGCACCAGCGCATGAGGTCACCGAAGATGATCTGCAGAGGAAAGCAGGAGCGTCGGACTGCACTCCGCTGGGTTCGACGCGGCACGCTGGTCCTAAGCCACTTTTCCATAGATTTTTTAAAAACCTATTTGGTCAATACAAGCTTAATATATAAAGGACATAGTGTCTGGTAAATGTTGGCACCGGCTTACCGCATGGCTGTGACCCCACTCTCTGTAGTTCCACTTGCCTCTAAGTCCTTATCTTTCTCTATATAGCAAACAAATACTAAACAGCACGTTATAAAGGGTAAATTATTATGTATTATGCAGTATTAGAAGTCAATAAGCCTCCGGTAGTGGTGGTGATAGGGAGTAGTACTGAAGTGGTTAGCACGCTGTGCTACGAACCCAGCGACTCGAGGTCAATTCTTGCTCACGGACAACACCAGTAACGATTTTTTAAACTGGTGTTGGGCCTCCCCTAGGTCGACTCATCCTCAATTGAGTACCGGGTGCGGTTAGTAAATATCACCAGTAGAAATATAACTGCTGTCGGGGGTGGTGCTGGCCACCCACCCCCTATTGTGACGTGCTGGCTTT
The DNA here is from genome assembly GCA_036362905.1 of Mordacia mordax. Classification (NCBI taxonomy): domain Eukaryota; kingdom Metazoa; phylum Chordata; class Hyperoartia; order Petromyzontiformes; family Petromyzontidae; genus Mordacia; species Mordacia mordax. The sequence continues at coordinate 4,978 of JAZEWT010000026.1, forward strand.
AATAGGTTGCGTGTTAACAGTTTCCAGTGTGAAAACCCAGAGTAAACCTATTAGGCTTCCGTGTTCTTCAATTTAGATGGTTATTTTACATCTGAGAATTGTCGGAAATGCAGTCATAAAGGCAACAATCGATGGGGAAGGACTCCGAAACTGCCACTCTAAAGGGGACATGGATCGGGGTTCATTCTGGATAAGGGCGTCTGCTAAATTATAATGAATAATATTTCCATGAGTGTTTTTTTTCCAAATCCACCCGTGATGGTGGTGGTGTTGGTAGTGGCAGCACCTTTTGAATTATGATGGAGAAGGGGCCCAGGAGCTCAAAGCCACGAGCGAAGTATAGGGTGTTGCACCAGCCGAGGACGAGCGCCAGCGACATAGCGATGGCCTCGCCCTCGTGGCTGATCACCCGTAGCACCAGGATGACAGCCACCAGGCACGAGTAGCATACCCTGCGGGTCTCGATGGCGACGCACACAGCACACCCGTACTCTAGTTGCACTTGGCCAAACATCCCATCAGAGTGATTGGGTGATCGTTGGTTGCACGGGTTCTCAGTTGAATTCCCACTCATCTGTGATTTTTCCTCAACGTGTGAATGGCAATATAGAAATATGTAAAAATTACATGATAATTGTTAATGTCAGTGCTGACGACGTATGTGTGGCCACTTTCACTCTGCAGCCCTCTGCCTAGGTCAATTGGCCTGCTGACTAAGTTGCCCCCGATGCCCTAAGATGGACTGGTCTCCCATTCTGGGTAGCGGCTTTCCCTTGTGCCATCTGCCGGGATTGGCTCCAGACCCCATGACCCTGTATAGGACTAAGCAGGTTCTAATAATTAATGTAGTGTTTGTGTTGAGTCTCACGGCAGGCGCACAATGGCTGGGAAAACATGCGGCTGACTCACATGAGCACGGGGAAAGGTCCTCCAATCACCGTATTTTTGCAGTAATTCTTGGGCCCGATTTTAAAAATGTATGGGATCTGGATTCGCACGCGACAGGAGACAATGTCAGTGCATTCCGCAGCCTCGCACATCGTCATAACGCAGACGGCACACAACATTCCCCTTAAATTCCAAGGCGATTTGGAGCCCAATCAAATGCTCTTAGTTCACACGGTAAGCCTCGAGAGTCTTGGTGGCTGCTAGAGATCTGCGTTAATTTCTGAGCTTCACAACCAGGACTATGGTACACTCCGCCTGATCTTGACCATTATCGTCATTTAACTTTTCACATAAACACGTGCTCCCATTTGTGCCGGACCACAGATCTGTTGATGTATGCTTTGACAGCTCGATGTATGAGAAATGCTCTTAAAAGATGCTCTTTCGGGATGGACATGTAGAGTATTACTCCTCTCACCTTTACAAATTGTATTCTTATTATGTTATCTCTCAAGGCTGCTGCTGCTGCTGCTGCTACTCCCATCCTGAACATCCCCACACTAGGCGCCCAAACTCCCTTTATTTCAAAAGGTCTGATGAAGAGTCCCCATCGTTTGAGAAAGGGCGCGTTCGATGTGAGATTGCGGAGTTAGACGAGTGGTCGCAGCTCGTGACCTCCAGGTAGAGGATGACGGCTGCCCCCATCACCGTCATGAGCTCCCCAATGAGACGCACGAAGTCCGCGGGCGTGGAATAGGCCTCCTGCACAGAGCCACACGCACATTCCTGTGAGCAGCTGGATGTGGACGTCACCGCTAATACCAAGATAACATCTGTGCCTCCTCACAGAAAGTTCTGCTCCAGTCAATTTTGTTTTCGCCTCCGACACCTCTCTCTGTGGCGTTTGTGTGTTCGCTCCCTCTTAGGCATGCGTTTCCTCAGAGTTCTCTGGTCTCAAGTTGATTAAAACTCATTCATTAACTGGCCATTAACATCATAATAAGCAGGACTCAGAATCCAGCAAATGTTGGTGCCAGCCGACTGCATGGCTGCCTTCCCCCGCCTCTCTGCGATTTCCTCCAAATAAGTGTATCGTCCATTACCAGGTGTCGTTTTTCCTTGCATTACAAATTGCATTACTCTCTGTGACTAGGAAAAGCATCCAGAGGCTGTATGACGTATTAGTTATTTTTTTTACACAACAGGAATACTCGTTTATATAATGCAGTGTTCTTCATTGCGAGTCAATGATGGACCATGGTGGCCGAAAGTGTGGGTGTCCGCCTAAAGTGCGCTGTCACTCCACTGTTGGATGAGGGCCTCCCTGCAGCGCGTGGTCTGTGGATGAGATCTACCTTCCAAAAGCCAGTTTCCATTGTGCAGATCCAGCACGCCTAGGTCCACTCTGCCTCTGCTGCCTAAAGGGCATTGCACCTGACCTTTATGATTTGCCTTGCAGCTGGTGGGTCCAGAAGACAGCGATCACACGTCACTTTTTGTGCTGTGCCCGACCGAGCTATGTGGGTCACCCAATCATCAGGCGTTCACCTGCAAGCCCCACTCCAGAGCAGGGCTTTGCCCAGAATGAGACGCTATATGATCACAGGGAACTAAGGCAATTTAGTCAGCAGACCAATCAATCTATGGAGCAGCAGTAGTGTGTTTTTGGAGTATGAGGAAGAAAATGGAGTACCCAGCAAAGACCCACACAGACACAGTGAGAACACTCAAACTCCGTACAGAAAGTCACCCGAGCCAGGAATCAAACCGGTGGCATTCTTAATGCTGTGAGATGGCAGCGCTACTCACTCCGCCACTGTGCTGCTCCAAGTCTGCGTGACTACAAACAACAAAAACGAGGCGGGGGCGGGGCAACAACAGCCGGTTATCTGCGTTGTCTGTGCGCTGACGGGGGCCTCACGTGGAGATTCTGGAGGACCTTGATTGTGATGTTGTCGGACAGTGCTGGGGGAATGAGCTTGAGGGGTCGGTAAAGGCAACAGATGGTGAACACCAACACGTAGAAGATGTAGGCAAACATCCACACGAGGAAGCAGTTGAATCCAAAAGTGTTCCACTTGTGGTTGAGGAGGTCCTTCACGGGCCTCAGGTCGATCATGCTCTGCACCTTCGGAGAAAAGAGTTTTGTTACTTTGACGCTGGCTGTTCACTAAGGACAGTGTGACTTTTTTGCAGAATGTTGCTGCTTGTTTATTTTTAATAAAATTTACATTTTGTTCACCAAGATGTGTCTGCGAACCTTCTTCTTGGGGCTGGAGGTGATGATGTCGAGGACGGAGCATGGGTCTCCCCATGTGTCGATCTCGCGCAGGTCGTACGCAGTGTACGAGATGGTGCCCATCGTCCAGTACACCTTCTTCCGTCTCTCCACCAGGTAGCAGAACATCTGCGCCGGGTGAGAGCATCGCTCGCGACACCGTAAGATATTTCACAGACGTTTGGAAGCTGTCCCACCAAGTGTGGAGACATTCCTCCCTCAATATCACGCTATGATCAAGAGTTTTGGACTGATGGTTTTTATGGCTGAAAGTATTATAATCGGTTTCCATAGTAACTTTTACAGGGTAGCCGTGTCATTGCAGGCCTCGTCAGAATAACGTATTACATACTTCAAGATCACCCGTAAAGCGGGTACTCCGCTAATGTGATCTAATGATTACATATGAGATTCTGTATTAGATTCCAATATAGTATACAGAGCGCTCTCACGATGTTACAGAAGGATGAGAAAGATGTGATGTGGCATCCCGATCTGCCACTCACTCACGTTTCAACTCACCCACTCACTCAATCACCCACTCACTCATCCTCTCTCCCTCTCTCAACCACTCATCCACTAAGCTAATCGTCCAATTACTCACTCGCACATATATTTATTCATTCACTCACTCACCTTCTTACGCATCCGCTCATTCACCCTCTCACTCATCTATCAAAATAACCCAGAACAGCCTTTAACAGACTGCTGTGGCAAGTGCTTCTAGCAAGCACCAATGAAGGCCGACACGGCACACAAATGTGTGTGGTCAGTTCCACACCCAGCCACCTCTGTCTCTCGTGACGATGTTTACCCACAGAACCAAGTACCTACCCACTCACCCACCCTGTCGCTAACTCCACGGAAAACTCAGAGTTCTCAGCACAGTATTTGCCTTCAGAACGATGATCCTGGCCAATCCGGGACGGGCGACAGCCGCAGGGACAAGGGGAGTCTTACCACGCTGTCGCCCAGCGCCACGGCGAGCTTGAGCGGGGTGTAACCGTCAGCGTTGACGAGGCTCTCGATAATGCACCACTCATCATGCTGCACCAGCTCGGAGAGCAGGTCGTACATGGACCGCGCTATCTCGCCGTTGGGATGCTGCATCAGTACGTGCAGCACCGTGTTCCCTACAGAAGTGCCGCACCGCACGTTGAGCGACTTCCCCTGGTGCTTGGCGGTCTGAGTGTGGCGGAGCCATCGGCAGCTCCCCCGGCCATCAAGGCTCAGTGGGCCACTGCTGCTACTGCTGCATTGGATTCGCAGAGTTGTAAATATTCAGATGGGGTGATACGGTTTGTCGTGCCGGCCTTCATAGGTGCCCACTAATAGCATTAATTTCACTTCATTGCACAGGGCACCCTCGAGAAATTGACTTGCCAACTTGTTTTAGATCTGCATCATTCGTTATCAATGCTGCTCAATCCTGTACAGGGTCACGATGAGCCGAAGCCTATCCCAGCAGACACAGAATGAAAGGATGGACGCCAGTCCATTACTAGGTAATCGAGTCAATTTTGTGAGTAGGCCAATTAATCTATGCGGCAGCAGTGTAGCAACGTGTGTTTGTACCCAAGCCGAGAATTTAACCCAAGGGTCCTCTTGTGGTGAGGTGGCAGAACCACGCACTCCACCACCATGACGCACCTCACTAACAGCACTTGCCCCAAAAGTCAGTTTAGGTTATACGGGGAATCTTTGACGTGGGTCTCGATGTCATTCCATAGGTGTATCTGTGAGTCTGGGCAGCAAGGTTACACAGTGGCGATACTCGTTCGTCAAATAAATAAGAGCTTGGGTTTGATTCCTGACTCGGGTCTACCCATGTGGAGTTTTTAGCCCATTGTTTTCCTCTCATAGCGAAACAACACACAGTGTACTGTGGCATCGGGCAGACATCGCAAAGCTAAGATTAATTGACATTCCATCACACACAGCCGTAATATCGCCCCCAATTGCGAACGCAGGACCCAACTCAAAAATAGAGCTTTTAGCCTCGATGACGTCTTTCCTCGTCAAGCAAGCTTAGCAATGTTAATGATGATGATCAATATTATTCTGCGTCTCCATTTAAGGCTGTGTGCTCATGTCATACCGTGACTTCACCACAGCGAGGGCAATGAAGCTACGCATCATACATTCGATGGGTGACAGAGCCTTCTTGTGAGCTGCTCCGCCAGACTCTAGAACGCCCTTCCATTGTACATTCAGTCAGCTGAGTCCTTGGGCATCTTCAAATCCCGTCTCAAGACTCACTTGTTCCGTAAGGCTTTCAAGTGCTCTGGCTAGTGCTGTTGATGCGGTTCACTGTTGTTGCGCTAGGATGATGACTCGCTGCTGACCTGTGCCGGTTCAAGAACACTGATTCCTTCCTTCGTTTAACATTTATTTTTATCTTTTTTGTAATGTCCTTCTCTAAATTACAACCATTACTTAGCTTTCCGTTGAAAGCTAAGTAATGGTTGTCTGGGGGCAATCGAAGCTGCAGTGAACCTGCCGAACCCTCGTGATAGCGTCCCACTCGAGATAACAGTTACGTGGTGAGGCACTAGCGGTGGTGAGGCACTTGCGGTGGTGAGGCACTAGCGGTGGTGAGGCACTAGCGGTGGTGAGGCACTAGCGGTGGTGAGGCGCGCTCACCCAGAGAGTCCTGCATGTTGGGCATGGCGCCGTTCTTCACTAGGAGCCTCACGATGTCTCCGTTTCCCGTGCAGGCCGCGAATGACAGCACGTACTCTCCTGCGTGCGCGACACGACAGCGCGTACTCTCCTGCGTGCGCGACGCGACAGCGCGTACTCTCCTGC
>JAZEWT010000026.1:25760-46107 GCA_036362905.1 Mordacia mordax
TCGAACCCGGGACCTTCTTGCTGTGAGGCGTCAGCGCTAACCACTGGGCCACCGCGCCGCCCTCAGCACGAAGTCGAATTCGAAAACAGTGCCTTGTTCTGCAATGAAGTGCTGCCACATAAACAAAGATGCCAATTCTCGGTTACCGAGATGAAACCCGACAACAGCAGCTCCCAGACAGGCTTAACCCTGGTGGAATCTTCCCAGCTTTCTTCGAAAAGGACCATTTCCTAGTTGAATGACTTCCGCCAGGTTTTTATGATGATGTAAGTTTTCACGGCTCGATGCATGATGATTGCTTCAAAAAGCTGCTCTCTCGGGACAGCCGCGTCGATCGCTCCTTCTTTCCACCTCGCCTGAGGATGCCTCTCTAACGTGTGAGGCGAAACGTCGCGAGATGGAGGGAGGGGGCGATCGACGCGGCTGTCTGAGAGAGCAGTTTTTCGAAGCAATCATTTAGCATCAGTTTATTTTAATTTCCCACCAAGACAGAGCGTATTGGGGGCAGGGTTGGTATGCAGTGGTGGCCTCTGCCTCACAGAAGGTCCTGCCCGAGGCAGCTCAATTCCCGCCTCGAGCGCCTTTCTATGTGGAGTTGTTGTGTTGTCTTCTTGTTCTGCTAGAGTTTCCTCCATGTCCTCTGGTTTCCTCCCACAACTAAAAAACAATAATTTGCCAATATAATGTATTGGGCGCGTGTCTGGCAAATGTTGTCGTGGCTGCCTTGCCCTTGCTGCATTTCTGTTATCCCCCCGTTGCTCCGCATGTGTTCTCTCTACAAAAGAATGCTTTGGACATTGAACGGATACTGTGTAATAAATAATATGTATACATTTCACTCTACCACTTTCTGAAGCTCACATACACTCCCTGACAGCAATGCCAGTGTCCCAGCGGGAGCTCAGCAGAAAACCGATGTTGCCAGACTGGAGCGTGATATCAGGCTATTCCAGAGTTGTTTATTATAGGCTACAGCACAAGAAGTGTGCTGGATACATCATGCATTGCCAGTTCTTCGTAAAGGCGAGCTCACAAGCGATGATGTCATTGCATGGACTGCATGTTGTGCCTTTCTACAACCTCCTGTTGAAGACTCTACAGCTCGATTCACACTCCTGCCTCTCTTTTAATCAGCATCAGTGGATGCATTGTAAGACCAGGAACGCATTCTCTGCAATCACATTTTATCGAGCTCATGAGCAAGAAAAGAATATTGTCAAGGGATTGGGTTTTTTTAGTTGCATTAACTGAAAACCTCACTGCTCTCAGGCATTGGATATTCTCTGGTCCAGAGCTGGTCAAACAGTTGAAACTGTTTTAAAGAGAGAGCATTTAAGCAAGTTTAGCATCTCAGCACAACGGGGGCAATTTATTCATTTGTGGTGCTAAGCCCCGCGCCGTGCCAGTCTAGGTGCATCTCGACGCTCGTGGTGTGGAAGCGGGTCGATCACCGGGTTATGACGGCTTGATTGACTTACACTGTTGATGAAGGTGATTGATCAAGGAGAGGCCATTGAGAGGTGAGGAGCGGAAGGACGCCGGGTGAGCTCATTAGTGGTAAGTGGTAGAAAAAAAAAGGGGGGGGGGAACGATTCGAGAGTTGGTGTGCGACAGGAGTTGAGAAAAGGACATTGGTGTGCAAGACTGCAGAGAGAGTTCTAGGGTTTAGCGGAGTAGCAAGTGATGAGGAATCGGTGAGCGCGCGAAGTCGGGAGTGTGGTATTTGAGTAGTAGTTATCTCAGTGGTTGTTGTGTTGAGTGCAGTGTCGTGTTGCGTAGTTTCGTGATAACGAGGAAAGCGTCTCGGCTCGTCTTGCCTTACACCGGAGACGAGTCTCCACGTTAACGCGATCAGTCGGGGAACGTGGGGCTGTGAACGAGGAGAACGGTCTCCGCGTACTGCCTGAAACATTCATTTATGATCACTACCCGCTTTATCCCGTAACAGGGTTGCAGGGGCGGAGGGCGGAGCCTATCTCAGCTGACAGATTGATATTAAACTGATAAGAACAGATACCACGCTTGATATTAGTCAAAAGGCCGAGAAGCGATAGAGGGCACAAGGTGAGAAATACTCAGGATGTGATGCCAGTACATCGCAGGGCATATTTTTTGGGGCAATTTACTTAGCAAGCCAATTACCCAAGACAGCAGCGTATTTCTGGATGGTTGGAAAAACTGGAGTACCCGGTGAAAACCCACGCGGGCACGGGGAGAGAACACGCAAACTACACACAAAAAGGCACTCATCCATCCATTTTCTGAACCCCTTGTCCTGGTGAGGGTCGCGGTGGCAGCGGTCCAAGGAGAGTGGGACCAGACATCCCTTTCCTCAGCAACAGATTCCAGCTCTTCCTTGGGGATTCCCAGGCATTTTCAGGCCAGCCGAAGGATTAAATCTCCCCAGCGTGTTCTGGGTCGGCCTCTAGGTCTCCGCCCAGTGGGCCGTGCCTGGTCGACTTCCCGTGGGAGCCTTCCAGGGGGCATCCTTACCAGATGCCCGAACAACCTCAACTGGCTCCTCGCAATCCGGAGGAGCAGCGATCCTACTCCAGGATGTCTGTGCTCCTCACCTCGTCACCGAGAGTGAGCCCAGTAACCCTGCGGAAAAACCTCCTTTCTGCCACTTGCATCCGAGATCTCGTTCTTTCAGTCATTACCCAAAGTTCATGACCATAGGTGAGGATAGGGACATATATTGACCTGTAAACCGAGAGCTTTGTTCTTGGACCAAGCTCCCACTTCACTGCAGACGCTGCTGCAATCCGCTGGCCATCCTCACGTTCCTGCTTACCATCACTCGTGAACAAGACCCCAAGACATGTTAACTCCTCCATTAAGGGCAACTGCTCTCCCCTTACCTGAAGAGGGCAACCCACTCTTTTCCGTGAGAGGACCATGGCCACAGATTTAGAGGTGCCGACTCTCATCTCAGCCGCTTCGCACTAAGCCGCGAAACGCTCGAGTGCCAATCCGATTAGGTGAGAAGAACAACGTCATCTGCAAACAGCAGCAATGCCACCTCCACGCCCCCAAACTGGAGACTCTCCATACCCCGGCTGCGCCTTGAGATCCTGTCCATGAACATCACGAATAGGAGCGGAGACAAAACATACCCTTGGTGGAGACCAACGGCCACATTGAACGGATTCGACTTCACGCCAAGTATATGGACACAGGTCTCGCTCTTGGAATCCAGAAACTGGATTGCTCTCTAAAGAGATTCTGGCACCCCATACTTCCGCAACACCTTCCACAGTAAATCTCGGGGCACACGGTCATAGGCTTTCTCCAGATCTACAAAACAAATGTAGACTGGGTTAGCAAACTCCCGTGACCCCTCAATTATCTGTGAGAGGGCAAAAAGCTGGTCCATGGTTCTACGGCCAGGACAGAAACCACATTGTTCCTCCTGAATCTGTGGTTCGACTAATGGTCGAAGTCTCCTCTCCAGAATCCTGACACAGACTGACTTTACCTGGTATGCTAAGGAGTGTGATCCCTCTGTAGTTGGAGCACACTCTTTGGTCCTATTTCTTAAAGATGGGGACCACCACCCCAGTTTGCCAATCCAAAGGCACGGAACCCACTTTCCACGCAACATTGAAGAGGTGCGCTAACCACGATACCCCAACACTTTCCAGTGCTTTCAACATCTCCGGACGAATTTCATCCACGCCTGCAACCTTACCATTCCGGAGGTCATTGACCGCAGAAAGGCACCTGAGCCGGGAATTGAACCCGGAAGCTTTTTTCTGTGAGGCGACAGCACTACCCACTGCGCCATTGTACCACCCTAATACCACGAAACATGAATTTGTTTAGCTCGAATCTTCATCAATGAGCCTACGATACTCTTCAGCTTGTACTCTAGCTTCAGAATTGCAGCTGTCACCTAGCAGTTACGGTCTGTCTGTCGTGTGGAAAAAGAATGCATTACACGTCACAGTCACGCGAGTTTTCTGAAAGAACATTTTTGAGCTCTGTGCAGCGCTTTGTGATCCTCGGGTGAACAGCGCTTTAAAAATATAAATATTATTCTTTTCTGTACACCGAGCTACTGATATAGCCGTCACACCAAACAAGACAAATAACCTGTTTAACCTGTTTAAGAGTTTCATCCCAACATATTTATTGTGTAGAAACCACCTGTAACATTGAGTTTTACACATGCAAAGAATTTAAAAAGCCATGTTATCAGTACCCGCTCAATCAGGTAAAGGGTCACAATGAGATAAAAACAAGGATGGGAGGCCTGTCCATCCCAGGGTAATAGCGATAAGTTAGTCAGCAGGCCAATTAACCCAGACAGTATGTTTTTGTACTTGCAAACTCCACACAGAAAAGCACCCGAGCTGGGAATCGAACCCAGGCCCTTCTCGCGTTGATGCGGCAGCGCTACTCACTGCGCCACAACACAACACATTTATAAAGTGTCATTTCTAACATTTATAGTAGAGTCATGACAGCATGTGATCCAGAGCTACTATTTATTGATTATTCTGCTAGATTTCCCCGTAAAGCCTCACAGAGTCTCAAGGCTCTTTATTACGAGGTTCATGCCACGTTTTTACAACAGGACGGCAATGCTGCTGTAATCCCAGTTGAGTAATGTATAGGTGTTTCTCATCTCATCTCATTATCTGAAACCGCTAAATCCTATATAGGGTCACGGTGAGCCAGAGCCTATCCCGGAAACACAGGGCGTAAGGCAGGAATACACCCGACGACGGGACGCCAGTCCATCGCCGTAGGTGTTTCTCAACATTGCAATGTTCGGCCAATACCAGTCATGCTGCCTTTATTTGGTTTATGTGGAAGGCAACCACAGAACTCGGAGAAAACCCAGGTATTACAGGGGGAGAAAAAAATAAACCCCATACATAAAGGGACTCTGGTTGAGAATCGAGGCACGAGAGTTATAACTGCGCAATTATTATTATTATTTATTATTCATCCATCGTTCCACCCTGCTAATCACAGGAGCACGATGCAGCAGATTGAAATTATGAGATAATGAAATCGAGGACCATATGAGAAATATAGACGTCGGGGTAATTCACTTACGGGGCTGCAGCAGTGGCAGTGGTTAGGGCACCGCACGATGAACCCGACAACCCGAGTTTAATTTCGGCTGCCGCTAATACAAGCGCAGGGTTGGTGCTGTCAGTGTGAGTTCCGTGACGGACAGGAATACTCTTACTGGTGAGTACCTTCAGCACATAAGCAATGAGGCTGCATTGATGCTGGACTCAGATTGCTTATATCCCAGAAGACTTTTAAAGCATTTCTAAAAAGTAGGAATTGAAAACGATTTAATTTGTAGCATCACGTTCCATTAAAATATTGCATTATTAAAAAAAAAAACTCCTTGAATTACAAAAGTATAAATAGTAATCTTAAACAAGCACATATTTAAAGTGTCCATCAACAGCAAAAAGATGAAGTGCAGCATTTCTCACAAAACCTCATTGTGTGTTTGACTTGGGATCTACTTAAAAAATATTGGAATCATGTGGAGGGGAGCAGAGGCAATGTACTGTAAAACCAAACAGCCGAGTTCGACTCCAAACCATAGCGGACCCCCGTTGCAAGTGACAACTGAGCCGGTCTTATAATGACCTTGCCGGTTTACCAGCCTGTTCTGACCAACGTGTGGAACGATTGTGAGCCCTCATGACTGACACTGCATGGGGTGGAAGATTTCTTCCAGTAATGAATCGATAAAGGGCTATAAATCTGAATTCTTTTGGAGCCACAGAGTCTGATACTGTGAGCAAGTTAATATTAATTGTGTTAGATCACTCTAAGACGCCTTGGAGTGGCACTCATCTCCCTTTGTGGTCCTGAGTCACTTTTGTAAATTCCACATTCCCATGGCAGAGATCAGTCCATCCAGAGAACAACTGCTGTAGACTTGCCCACAGAGTCTAAATAAATCACCCACTGCCTGGTGATGGATTTAGGATTTTGAAATATGGAGCTTAAAATGGTAAAATATACAACAGTAAAAATTTAAGTCATAGAATTGCAAAACAGAGGGAATATTGAGCACAACCAGTGCATGACTGAAGAGTAACTCTGAGACGTAGATTTCCTCTCCATAGCTTCTTTCGGGAGAGTCATTCCGAGTGTTTGTTCTCTCTCCTTCACGTTTTGCCTCCCACATTGGAGGCAGCATCAGGCTTTTCAACGTCGAAAGCAGAATGTCGCGGAGGAGACAGGAGGAACACTCGGCACATTAATTCATTCTAAATACCCGTTTCACCCTGTACAGGGCCGTGGGGGGGTCGGAGCCTATCCTGGCCGACAGAGAACACAAGGTGGGGGAATCCCTAGAATGTGACGCCACTACATCGTAGGGCACACTTTTCGGGGCAAATTACTCAGCAGACCAATTGACCAAGGCAACAGCGTGTTTTTGGATGGTAAGAGGAAACCGGAGTTCCCGGCGAAAACCCACGCGGGCACGGGGAGAACACGCACAATCCACACGGGCGACAGCGCTACCCACTGCGCCACTGTGCCGCCCACACTCGACACACCTATTCCCAAAAAAAACAGCTGTGGAGCACAATTCTCATATATAGAGCTGTATAAACCTACATCATTACAGAGACACGATGTAGAAAGGAAAGGCTGCCCATCGAGATGCCATACCAAGCGTGTATCATCTGATGAACAGGAGTGCCTTGCGGCAATGCAGCCACGAGTGCTATGGCCTGCATTCAACCACTATTCCACACTACCGCTGTGCATAGGCAAAGTCGGCTGGTTTTGCATTTTGTGAAGTTGGTTAAACTTGGTGGTGAAGTTCTTGTGCACGATGTTCCAGTTCTTGATCGTGGATGACATCCTGCGCTTGATGGGAGACGAGCTGTTCTCCTCAGTGTCCTGCACGATGTGTCTCTTGGGCGGTATCTCACTCCTCTCCTCGATCCTGGTGTGGAGAGGCCATGCCCGATAGCCACGTGACAATATTAATAGTTAATATTACTATTATAATGTATGCCACAATATTCGTTCAGTGGCAAAGGTGTTGATTCAAAGAGAGAGATCACTTCAGACGCGAGAGGAAACTATGGAGAGGTGGCGAGGGGGGAGGCAGTCATGCAATTAGCAGGCGCCAACATTTTCCAAACACTGCGTCCGATACATTATCATGTTATCTGCTGATTAATGAGTATTTTGTTGTAGTTATGGGAGAAAACCGGAGAACTCGCAGTGAGCAGTGGATATTACTGCTATGCCACCCTGCTACCAACATCAACAAAGGGCTTGGGATCATCGTGCAGTTAGGGAATATTGATGTTGGTTTTCATGGCTCAATGTATGAGAATTGCCCTCAAAAATGGGAACACTCGATACAGCTGTCCCTAAAGGGCAGCGCTTAGAGAGTTAGCCAACATGGCAAAATGTTTCCGCAGAGAGGTTGGATATCTTTCCGTGCTGTGAATCCGGTGAGACTAACTTGATTTCTGGCCATAGCTAACATTGGTGGTGAGCAATGTTTGAACAAATCTCATGCCTTTATTCGAGCTTTATCCATTTGTGATGACTCGGCTGGTGAAACAACCACCCAGATCCCATGGAATACGAAGAATTCTTCATCAGCAGTAGATTGACAAAGATCACACGTTAAATGTTTTTAAACAAAGCTTACACCAATAGTCCATGGCCAGGGACAGCACCTAGACTGCAGGCAGGTTAGAAAATTGGTAGCCAAAGCTCGCTTAATGTTACGATAGCAATACATATTCATAACATTCCATATGTAATTGAGAGAGTGTTCTTAATATGTATGTCTGCCCTGAGTTTTCGAATCTTTCATGAGCGCAAAATGTATCCGGACAACACCATCTGCACAACATTAAGGCTTTTCATGTGTAACTTCAGCTTTACTTTCCACTGATTGATGATTATTACTCTTCTGAAACTTCAGACAGCCAGGAGCAAGAGTCCCAAAAGGACATGATCAAAAACATCCACGTTAAAACGGTCACTGAGGGCAAAAACGTCACAATGAAGAGACACCAGAAGAACGTGTTAAACGCTTGGAACAATATTGTCTGTGGTGACATGTATTCAGCAAGGACTTTACACTATTGTTAGCCGCTATGTTTGTGTCTCTCTCCTCCGCTGGCTTGAGACGCGCGATCTCACCGTATGTACCAGCGGTCCCCGTCCAGGCCCAGCTCGCGACCCGAGATCCCCGACCGCATCCACAGCCAGCGCGGCACCCGCGCCTCCAACAGCACCGTTGTGGTCGCGATCTGCACCGCACCGGGGACTCGGATAAAACCCGCGCCCATCATCCCCCCCACCAACTACGGATGCGAGCGTAGGCCCATGCACCATCGGTCGTGGTGCCTAACATCAGATGTGTTAACATATCTCCTCCAACCTGGGAGGCGTAACGTTGCACAGAAGGAACACTCGACACCGCTATCCCGACAGAACAGATACATCGAGCCCTAAAAGCCGACATCATTATTCATTATCAATACCCACTTAATCCTGTACAGGGCCGTGCGGGGGGGGGAGGGGGGTCAAAGCCTCTCCCGGCAAACAGAGTGTGCAAGGGAATACCCAGGATGCGACATCAGTACATTGTCGGGCACATTTTTTGGAGCAATTTACTAAGTAGGCCAATTAAGCTAGGCAGCAGCGTGTTTTTGAATGGTGGGAGAAAACCGGAGTACCCGGCGAAAACCCACGCAGGCACGGGGAGAAAGCATGCAAACTACACAGCAAGGCAACCGAGCTGGGAATCGAACACTTGTCCCTATTGCTGTGAGGCGACAGCGCTACCCACTATGCCACCGTGCCAACCCCAAAACCTACATCCGTAAGATTTAAATATTTTATCATTTAACTTCTTTCTATGCAACATCTTGTATCCAGGGAAGATGGGGGGTGGGGGGCTAGGGGACAGTGATGGTGAGATAGGTTCACGTAAAAATTCGTGGTTTTGCATTGATGCTAAGGCACCACACGCAAAACTCCGCTAAGGTCAGAGCACCGAGGATACATAAACACGTCAGAGATCACCTCATTCCCATACCCACACCACTGAACCACCCGGTGGGAAAACCTCACTCCTACTACCCCAAGTCCCTCCCTCTGTGAAAGACGCTATATTATAGTTGTAAAAATACATATGTTTTGCACGCCGCGTAACAGAGAACAGCCATTGAGGCTGGGACTCGATGGACCCCTTAATCGACCTCTGAGCTGCACTCCAGAGTAAGAAGGAGGCACTTCTCGGGGTCATGCACTAGATGCAGTTTGATCAGGAATGTGCTGGAGACCAGGGGACAGCTATGGACTCTATTTAGCTACGGCTTTATTTCGTGTTAACGGTTTCGTTTTATATACATTTTCACCTTCTACGTTTTTATTGTAGCCATGTAGAGCACGTTTCGACCCTTTGTGTAAATGGTACGTAGCAATCTAAATTATTATTATTGTTTTCGGCAAAAGAGGTCGTGCGTATTGTGCTCTGGTAACATGACGCGCGGGTGAGCGCGCGAGCGACCTGCGCCTTCCAGAGCTCCATGCGCTCGTTGGCAACGCGAAAATGCGTGTCGCCCATCATGGCGATGAGCAGGTTGAGCAGCAGCAGGTAGGCGAACACCATGTAGCTGAGGTAGAGGATGATGACGATGGCTGGCAGTTTCACGTTGGCGGGGATCGGCAGGTCCTTGAGGCCCATCATGAGCTGGCTGAGCGTGAAGAGCGTCGTCGGGTAGTTGCGGAAGTAAATGAAGATATCCGAGTCGAGCGAATCGAACGCGACGTGGAACGCTGTCGGGCGGCAAGAGGGGACGTGTGCGCCAACCGCGAGTTCCGACGCGCGCACCAACTCAAAAGCGCACCGAGGCAGTGCTCATCTCCTGCTCGGAGTTCTTGGCCAGCGATGGAAACTCCGCGTGGCCGTGAAGGTTGTGAGTCTATCCATAGGACACCAGGTACTGATTTTGCCGCAAAGTGTTGCTTATTTTATCGACCGCACAAGAAGAGTTAACCCCAACCAGGATTTTAAATCACAGTTTCCCGTTCACAAGCCGCTCAGTCTGCTGCCGAGCCCTGTATCAACGTCTCGCTCAGCTGTGTTTTATGACCCATGATGTGCCCCACCATCGGGCGTGTATCGCATGTAACGCGCACCACGCACACGCAGTCACGCTTTATGTAGCACACGTATCTGTCTCTACAGCCCACTGGGAGGAAATGTGTAAAGTATATTTCGTAATTTATCTATATATAATGCAGCCTGTGTTTGTGTGTATGTATGTCCACACTTAAGGTACCAGGTTTGAATTCTTTAGAAGCACCGAGGACGTTACGTCTTATTTGAAAATTTCTTGCTACTTATTAATTACGCTTCTGAAACTTCTAAAGCTTTAGCTTTCCACTTTTGCAGTCATAGCATAAACCTTCTCAAGCACTCTCTCACGTTTATCCTGCCGTCAGAAGCACGAACGCATAACACGTTTTGAACAAGAACGCCCGTAGGACAGGTACTCTGCTAGTTATTACAGGAACAATACATTATCATTGTTATGTAAAATCGCCGAGCGTGCACCTGATCTCCATAGGAGAGTCTGGTTGAGCCTGGATCACGCTTGGATGAGTGACCCCACACATAGCACGCGTCACGGGCCATGGGCCTACATGATGGTCAGTTGAGATCAGTCGAGAAGAAAGCCGACACCACACTGCAACAACGGCTGTTAAACCGTGTGCGTTTGTGTGTGTGTGCGTGAGTGCACTACATCTACTCTCCGCACCAACCCGTGCTCAAGTATATGCAAGTAACCCCTACGAGCCACAGGTCGTGGGGTGGCCCTCATCCAGCAGTGGATTGACAAACGGTCGCCCATACACGCACGTGCGAGCTTCGTTATACAATCCGGAGGAACCCTGATTTTACAAGCAAAGTGAATCGCGGCGGACGGGACGAGCGGATGGCAGAAATACTGATGAACGAGACAGCGACGGCACAGAATCCCCGTTACCTACCAGCAGAGAATCCCAGCAGGACGATGAGGAGGAACAATACGAAGCGAAGCAAATCGCCGAAGAGCATCTATCGCAAAACAAGGTCGCGGTGGATTCAGCAAACACATTTACAGCGAGGAGATTTGCACAGCGCCCCATGCTTGTCAGCAACGCGGCACTCTTCAATGAGATAATTCCACAGCACACTCACGTTCATCGTTCATTCATTACCAATACCCGCTTCATCCTGTACGGGGTCGCGGGAGGGCGGCGGAACCTATCCCATCTGACAGAGGTGCCAAGTGGGGAAATACCCTAATTCTCATACATCGAGCCGTGAAGACCTGCATGCAGACGTTTCCAGATCTCAAACTAATCAGGCTCGAGCCTTGGTAGTGCTTGGATAAGTGATACACCATGCATCAGAGGCGTTATAGACGAGAGACCGCAGGGCTGTGGACAGCATAGGATAGTGCATCAGCCAGTGTTGTATTGTACCCCTATGTGCCCACCTCTAGACTGTCCACCATGATCGTCTGGCGAGAACGGCTCCAACAACCCATGCAATGTCAATCCACCAAACCTCACCGATTGGCCATCTCGGGTAGACGCGGGTTTATTAAACTTTCTTTTTTTAATGTAACAACCCAAAAGTGCTTTATTTCAGATAACATTGGTCGCTAAAGCCTTCATGGTAAAGTGACAAAAATTCGAATGTGAGCTCTGAAACAACACTTGCCTCCTGTGTGGTAACACAGCACACGGGAGGCAGGGTTCCACCGACCTTCTGGATCATGATGGTGAAGGGGCCCAGCATAGAGAAGCCGCGAGCAAAGTACATGATGTTGCACCAGCCTAGGATGAGCGCAATCGACATGAAGATCACTTCCATGTCATTGGTCAAGATCCGTAGCATGACGACCACCAGCACCAGGATGCTGTAGCACAGCCTGGTCACGGCCAGGAGGAGAGAGAAGAGTGTGCAGAAAAAGCGCAGTTAGTTTAATTTCCAAGCGGTCAACTAAATCAGTCACTTTAGCATTCCATAGTGCGACTATGAAAAGCAATGCACCAAGGTGATAATCGTGAATTCGCCACTCACAACGTGAAGCGAAACGTTGGACATCGTTCCGAACATACGGAACAACCCGGACACGCGACGGAGAGCTGTGCAGCGCAACGGAGAAAGCATGCGCGGTCGTAGTATATTGACTCTGGAAGCCATTCCATGCCAATATTTCACCTCCGCCATTCGAGTCATCTTCGGAGCCTCAAGATGCCTCCAATGTGGGAAATAAATGTTCCAAAGTATAGAGGAGGAACGGTCACCACGGCTAAACTTAAAAGAGCACCGCTTGAGAGCATTTCTCTCACATCGAGCCGTGAAGACCTAATTTACAGGCCTGTCCCATGCAAAGCCGTCACTCACATGATGGCGTGGAATGGCCCTCCTGTCACCGTATTTCCAAAGCATTTTCTTGGACCGTTTTTCACGAGATAGAGGATCTAGAAAACACAAGCAACACCATATAAAATGTCACGAACAAATACCTAGGTGTGTGTGCATGCATGTATGTATTTACAAGAGATTTGGCAGACCCTGTACATAGGCAACATGAGCACAAATAACGAAAGTAGTTTGAAATGTAACAGCTCATTACATTCATTATCAATCTCTGCTTAATCTTGTAGATGGTCGCGGTAAGCTCGGATCCTATCCCTGCAGACAAAAGATGAAGGGAATGGCTATACCCATGATGGGACGTTAGTCCAGCATAGAGCACCAGGGCCAATTTAATTAGGTCAATTAACAAAGGCAGAGTGTATTTGGACTGTGGGAGGAAACCGGTGTACGCATCTCCGTGCTAGAGACACGAACCTCCGTGGTGGAGACACTCACCTCCATGCTAGAGACACCCACCTCCGTTTTGAAGAAACCCACCTCCGTGCTAAAGACAGTGACGTCCGTGCTAGAGACACCCAAGTCCGGGCTGGAGACACTCACCTCCATGCTGGAGACACTATCCTCCATGCTGGAGACATCCATCTCCATGCTGGAGACATCCATCTCCATGCTGGAGACATCCATCTCCATGCTGGAGACACTAACCTCGGTAATGAAGATGGCTATGGCCCCCAGCACGGTGATGATCTCCCCCGCGAGGCGGAGATAGTCCCAGTCACTGGTGTAGGACTCCTGAGAGAGACGCAGACAGAGCAGACACCCAGCACTGTTATCACCGTTCTGCGATGCTACGCTAACATCGCTGGTGGATAAGGGTCACTTGAGCTCTATGCACACTCTCTGTAACACTATGGATCTCTGTAACACTTTGGATCTCTGTAACACTATGGATCTCTGTAACACTATGGATCTCTGTAACACTTTGGATCTCTGTAACGCTATGGATCTCTGTAACACTCTGGATCTCTGTAACACTTTGGATCTCTGTAACACTTTGGATCTCTGTAACACTTTGGATCTCTGTAACACTATAGATTTCTGCAACACTCTGGATCTCTGTAACACTATGGGTGTCTGTAACACTCTGGATCTCTGTAACACTATAGATTTCTGTAACACTCTGGATCTCTGTAACACTATGGGTGTCTGTAACACTCTGGATCTCTGTAACACTATAGATCTCTGTAACGCTCTGGATCTCTGTAACACTCTGGATTTCTGCAACTCTATGTAACTTCGATTTGCAGTAACTGCTACCATCACGGATGGCCTTGGGCTATGCTCCACGAGTCTCTGTGCAACTCTATGGAACTCTATAAACCTCTATGGATCTCTGTGTAACTCTGTGTGCCTCCACGGATTTCTATGCAAACTATTTGTAGCTCTATGTATGTGAATACGAATCTATGGATCTCTGTGTAACTGTATAACTGGAATGTCCTGGAGCTTTTGATCGACCGATGCAACTTCATGGTGGTGCTTGTCTCTCTAGCAAAGCTGCTCAGCTCAAAGGGACCTCAGCAGCTGAAATCAAGTCTGAGTCTTAAGTGTCATCATCATGAGCCATCCACTGCTGGATGAAGACTTCCCTTGTTCAACAGGAACGAATACTAAGCCCGCAATTCTCAACCGGTGGGAGTCGCGAGCGCCACCTAGTGGTCTGTGGAGACCAGACTCGAGTGGGCATCGACAGGAAGAAGGCTGAGAATCTGTACTCTTGCCCAAGTGTTGCTTTCTCCCGACAACATACACGCACCTGCCCATGCTCCATTGCAACCTTTCTAGATTATTCGTGATTCTTTCATTATCAATACCCGCTTTATTCCTGTGCAGGGACGCGGGGGCAACCTATCCGACAAAGGACGCAAGGCGGGGGAATACCCAAGATGTGAGGCCAGTACATTGCAGGGTACATTTTTAAGGCAATTTACTCTCAGCATGCCTCTTAACCTCGGAAGCAGTGTGTCTTTAGATGGTGGGATGAAACCTGAGTACCCAGCAAAAGCCCACGCGAGCACTAGGGGAGAGAAAGTGCAAACCCCACACAAAAAGGCACCCGAGCCGGGAATCGAACCCGGGCCGTTCTTGCAGTGAGGCGACAGCGCGACTCACTGCAGCACCGCACTGCCCTCTGAGTCAATTGTTCGTTTTTGGGATGAACACAAGCAACACTAAACGTGTGATCCCCGACAATACACGCACCTTAAGTCGGAGCTTCTTCATGTACAGTTATGATTTCTAATCATTAAGCCTTTTTTGTGTTATTACACATGCACACTTTTGTTGAGTTAACCGAGCTTTAATGTAACACTATAGCATTAAAGAGTGTGTTCTATTTGGTCTTGCAAGCGGTGTGGCGGCTCTCACAATGATGATTTATCTGCCAAGTAGCCCCTGTAATAATGTAGGTTTTCACGGCTCGATGCATGATGACTCCTTCTCAAAGCTGCTCCCTCGGGACAGCCGCGAGGCATCCTCGGCCGCCCACTGCGTCTGAGGATGCCTCGAACGTGTGCAGCGAAACGTCGCGAGGAGAGGAAGCGAACGACGCGGCTGTCCCGAGAGAGCAGCTTTTCGAAGCAATCATCAAGTAACCCCTATCTAAACAATAGTGATAATCGTGTCGACGCTGTGCCGTGTCGCTGTACCCAGAGATATTTGAGGCCACGGATGGTGGCGTTGTTGGTGTTGAGTTTTAGCTGCAGAGGCCGCATGAAGCAGCAGACGGTGAAGATGAGGATGTAGAGGATGTAGAGGAAGGTCCAGATGAGGAAGTACTTGAAGCCGTACGTGCTCCACTTGTAGTGGAGCAACTCCTTGATGGGCGTTACCCCGATCAGGTTACGAGCCTCGCGAGTGAATGGTGAGACAAGAGCGAGTGGTGAGACAGAGTGTAACACAGTGAGACAGTATAACAGTGAGACACAGTGTAACACAGTGAGACACAGTGTAACAGTGACACACGGAGCGAGCGATCAAATACAGTGAGACACAGTGTGACACAGTGAGACACAGTGGGACATGGAGTGAGCGGTGAGACAGCGTAACACAGTGGGACACTATGTAACACAGTGGGACACTATGTAACATAGTGAGACACGGAGCAAGTGGTAAGAGAGCGTAACACAGTGAGACACAGTGTAACACAATGGGACACAGTATAACACAGTGGGACACAGTGTAACAGTGAGACACGGAGCGAGCGGGGAGACAGTGCAACACAGTGGGGCAGAGAATAACACAGCGGGACACAGTGTAACACAGCGGGACACAGTGTAACACAACGGGACACAGTGTAACACAGTGAGATACGGAGCGAGCAGGGAGTCAACTCATGGCTCGTCCTCATCATCCACAGGAAGGGGATTTCGCAGACATGCGAGTGACGATCCACCACCAACCTCCATTGGCGGCCCATCGCGGGATCAGCACGGCCGCGTGCAGCCTGGACTCCGTGGTAACGAATGAAAAACGCGGACAGGATCACGACAGCCAGCGCTGCTGCTGCTGCTACAGGTCACTGGCCCTCCTCGAGTTCGGCTCCACTATAGCTGAGCAGTCAACGGCTGTCCTTTAACGATCGTTCTCATTCTCACTGCAACACCGCGCTGGAAGCAGTCTGCTTTAATACCGTGCCTTTGGCCTCTTACTCCTGGGCACCATCGCGATACCTGCTCTCCCGCACCCCTTGCACGAGTCCTCCCAGCCATCGCGGCCTCAGCTTTCCCAATGACGACCACAACGCTGGCGTCTGCTGCCAAAACAGCGACACCTCCCAAAGACGTCGGATGGTTTGCGAGGACGGATCGTGCAGGGTACCTACCCAGTGGCAACATCTGCGCCTCACAGAAACAAGGTCCTGCCCGAGGCAGTTTGACTCCTGCCTCGGGCATATTAACGCGTGCAGTTTGTTCTCCCCCTGTTCTGCGTGGGTTAAATCTGGGTTAATTAATTGAGCGATACCATCATAATGGCTGGTGGGTTGATACCGGCTGTCCACGTGGCTCCCTATCCCCATCTCTCTTTCGGACAGCGCCTTCGAACCTGTGGGTAAAAGGCGCTATCTAAAGCAATGAAATATTAATTATATATGTCAATTGTTATAGGATAGAGGAACAGGCATTTGCAAGCACATTTTAGGGGGAAAAAAATTGTGGCGGTGACTTCGCTCCATCTTAGAGCAGAGCACCTACATCTTTCTTTCTGCTGGAGGTGATGATTTCCAAGATCGAGTTGCTGTCTCCCCACGTGTCGATGTCCGTCAGGTCGTATATGGCCGATTGGACGGGTCCACAGTTCCAGAACGTGCTCTTCTTCCGCTGCATGAGGTGGTTGAACATCTGAGGAAACACCAGCACTTCACGACGTGTGTTTCTCCCACCTAGGCTCGATCCGAACACCGGTGGTGACGCTGGCGGCTCAAGACAGCGAACAGAGCCATAATCCCTGCAGCAGCTCCCCTTCATCATCATCGAGGAGGCAGGCCTTAATTATAACTAGCACACTGCCCGCTCATGCAGCGTCGCGTTTCACAAATCTATGTAGAGGGTGGGCCAAAAGTAACAGACATATTTCAAACTACAGTAAACCCTTAACGTTTGCTTTTTCAATTTTCCGAGTTTCACGAATTCGTGACGGTTCCAGTGCCGTGTTCCAAGTGAGGATGCTGCGTGGCCCTACGAGCAGTGTCCTACATGGCTCCGAGTCCCGCCTCCACCTCCACCCTCATCCCGAAGTCTTCGTTCTGTCGTCGTTTGTGTCGTATTTCGCGATCGTACGTATCGCCGACGTGTAGCCCCTAATGCGGCATCGGAAGGAAAATCGAGAGCAGGTGCGAATACATCTAGCAAAACGAAAAAAATGTATTTGCGATTGTCGTGATTGATGTCCCTTTCTGGAACGAATCCCACGCGACAGTTATGGGTTCACCGGTTTCAAAAACAAGGTGCAATTTCACAAAATCCAAGCGGTCATCAACTCACCATCATGTTTCCCTCGGCGGCCGCGAGCTTCAGCGGGGTGAAGCCTTGCGCGTTCTGGATGTCCTCGAGTGAGCGCCGCTGGCCCTCTTGCGCCAGCGAGGTGAGGTAGTCGTACATGCGCACGGCCAGGGTGCGGTCCGGGTGCAGCACCAGCACGTGCAGCACCGTGTTGCCTGCACGCCGCACAGTTCCCAGCAACAGCAGAACACGGGCGGCGGCCAGTCGAGAGCTCGAGACTAGGACAGGAGTCTGGATGTTAAAGACTGACGTGATGTAATCAGGGTGGAACGCACACCAACACCGTAGCCAGGGTGAAAATCCCTGAGGGAATGTATGAGGCTTCCGTGGATTTAAATGTAGATGATTATTTTACATCGCCTGGAGGTCCAATATTTGACATACAGACCATTCCACAAGAGTTTCATAGTTGATTAGTCATGTATACAAGAATATTGTTTACCGCTTGGTTAACAAAATCTATTCAATATAAGCTTCACACTGAAATCCACTTTACTGCAACATTAATTCAGAGGTTTTAGTGCTTCTTAAAATCAGGGTGGAGGGGACTCATTGTAAATTTTTGCCTGGCACCCCAGAATCACGAAGACAGCGCAAGCGAATGCTACAACGATGGATTGTGCTGCCCTGCGCCCTGCGATTCCGCGAAAAGACGTGGAGCGAGCGGTGGGTTGCACAATGAGTGGTGGCTCTGACCAAGAGAATCCTGCTTGACGAGCGAGGCTCCATAATCCATCAGCAGCTCGACGATCACCTCGTTCCCGGTGCACGCGGCAAATGACAGCGGGTACTCCCCTGCAGCAGAGCGATGCAGTGAGGTGATCACGTTCGCGCGTGACAAAAGCGTGGTGATGGTGGTGCAGATTGTGGTAATGACGGTGATTATAGAAATGATGATGGTGTTGACGTTATTATGATGATGGTAAACGATAAGTCTGTCTTAAATATGCCTGAAATCGACTCCCGACTGGAACATACGCATATCAATTCGTCCACGTGAGTACGTGCATCATCACAATTTGCCACGTGGCCACCACTGCAGTCACGTGGGCAGCGGTGGTGCCGTGCTCACCATAATATAACTGGCAGCGTTTTCCCGGCAGGAAAAAGGAACCACAAGCACGAGCCGTGATGTCGGCCCCACGTCGCAGCAGCTCCTTCAGCATGTCCACGTTCTCATTGGCGATGGCGATGTGGATGGCGGTCTCCCCTGTGCTCAGAGACAGGCGCCCAACACGCACGCTGTCCAGTTTCTACAGGAAGGAGGCGTGACCACCGCCCGCGCCGCCACCAGTGTTCCTCACAGTCCAAGTGGGGAGTTTGGGGAATATTCCGTGATTTTGGGTTGGGTCCACGTAAACTCGCCTGGAGCCAACACAATTAGCGCGGAGTCTTCTCTCGTGAACAAACAAGCCAAGTACTACTTCAGCAGCATGTGTTGGACAGAAAACTGAGACAAAGATCTTATTCGTGTGCTGCTGAAGTAGTGATGCATGTTCACGTGGGTTTGAAACACTTTTACACCACCTAACCCAGAAGCACCTAATTATGGATAATGTATGTCACGAGATCCTTAGTGTTCAACTGAGGCGAATCGCTGAGTGTATAACCAGCCATCTCCTGCTGCTCCTGTCCGAGGGGACACGTTCCCACATCACAAAGCGAGAGCTGATAACAGTTGTTTTATAGAACAGACAGCAGATGTAGTATCTAGGAGGTCCATCCCCGGGATTAGATGTTTAGAAGAGCCTGACTACTTTGTATTATTAGAGGAATGCTCTCTACTGTGTATATATGAATGGGGTTTTTTTACCGTTAACCCACAGACAGGTGAGCATGCTCGGTTGATACCTTTGAGGCAAACTGTTGTAGTAATGAACGAATCGTCCTGATTTTTATTTCATAAAGCTACCATCCTCCCTGCGGGGGGCATCTCAGCACGGTTACACGTGATAAGGACTGGCATCTCGCATCTCAGCACATTTGAAGCCAGTGGCAGCTCTCCCAGTATGGCACAAGGTGGTGACCTTGGCACTTGGCCTACGAACAGGTATCAGTCTATAAGCAATCATATATATAACAGAGTAGGTGTTTGTATATAAAGTACTTACACACTGAGGGTACTGGCTTCGAGTCCCCCTTGTAAGCGTAAAGACTCTAATGTCTTATTTAACATTTATTCCCTGCTTGTTGATTACTCTTTTAAAACGTCAGAGAGCCAGCAGTAATATTCTCAAAAGGACATGGAAAGAAATCCAGGTCAAAGCAGTCATATGTGCAGCAGGAAACGTCATCAAAAGGAGATGTGAGAAGAATGTGTGGCAAGGTGGAGAGGCAACATCGCCCGTAGGGTGGGCGCTGCGCTCGTGTCAACAACAAGAGCTCTCGAGTGCGCGCGCGCGCGCGATGCAGCCGCGGCGTTGTTGTGGTCAGCAAGGCGCCGCTCACCGCGGTACAGCTCGCAGGTCATAGGGATGTTGATGATGGCGGGGCCAGCGTCGAGTATCCGCAGTGCGAGTGTGCGGTGGTGGAAGAGGAGCGCCACGTGCAGCAACGTCTCCCCGTCGGAGCCTGGGGGGGGCGGGGCGCCAGCAGCAACAACCACCATGTGCACTTTGAGGCCACGTGAAGTGTCTGAACGGAGGTCACGGAACAGATCCACGTGTTATGACTTGCTTGACTGAGATGACTGGCAGATGCACCTCCTGTGCTCCCTGCTCTGCCAACTTGCTGTGTGTTAGCCATACGACGCTCCGCTCGTTGTTGTGAGCGTCGCTCCACTGCCCTCTGCTGTTGTTGGAGGGCGACTGCCTCCAACTGCCCCATAGCGTCCTTCACGATCCTCCTCCACCAGAGGTCGATCTTGACACCGCTGGTA
>JAZEWT010000026.1:59713-73715 GCA_036362905.1 Mordacia mordax
TCTGCCTTCCTTTGTTTACATGAACAGGTTGTCATTTGAGGTCCTTGTTTAGTTATTTTACTTGAGCTGTTCTGATGTTGCCATGCCATTCTCTCCTCAGCTCTGTGCAAAGCTTTGTGACGTTTGGGTGAAAGATTATTTCGAAATGCAGAATATTTATTACAACAGAAAATACCTAGTGAGCTTACAAGCACTGAGTGCAAGACGAAATGCAGCTGTCAGATGACTGGTTCACGCTCGTATAGGCGTTGCAACTGCATCCGAAAGCCCACGGGACAGTGACCTAGGCCCATAGCCTAAGCTATAAAGGGGGGGTGAAGCATTTGTTGTACCAGGGCCTCTGCCAGCGCGTGGCGCCACTTGCGCCAACATGGTGCCCGTGCTGATGGCCATTGTACCGCTTCCTTGTGGGGAGCCAGGGCATGGCTGTTTCAAGCTGTAGACAGGGAGTCTATGAGTACGGTGGTCCCCATCCCTCGCCGGATCACGGGGCACGTGCACGGCCACCATCGCCCGGATGATGCCCGTGTACGTTGCAACCATCAGCAGGTGGTTTGAGTGGGCGATTGCGAGCAGCAATGTCGTGCCGTGCTCTCCACAATCGGAACCTCTGCCGCGTTACCTCCATTTCAGACAAACCTCATGCTGTTGGAACAGCGACTACTTTGAGGCGTTTGGGCTGGCAACCCCACGCAGTGACGTTGACTTCATACTGTCCACCTTCATTGACCTTCGAACCCGGAACGATACGCTCCAGCCTAACAGCTCTCCGAAGGCCAGCATCGCACCCCTTGTCAGGTACCAAGCGCACTAGCAGTCTCGTAGGGGATGAGGGATCTTCACAGAATTTTTGTTTGGCCTGGGGCTCCAGAACCGCTAAGACCGCTCCTGGTACGTGCGTTTTAAATCTAGCTGCCGAGCGTCCTGGTTTTACTGGAACGCTCTCGTACCTCTGTCGGACTACGTTTCTGTAAATACCCTCTTTATGACGTGGGCAAAGGAGTCCGGCCACTCCTGTAGACGGGGTGGCAATTCAGTGTGTGGGGCTGTGTAACCGTCGCTATGCGTGCCCGGGTTGAGACGTCCAGAATGTTGCAAACTGGTCTTGTATAAGAGTAGGACAGGTTTTCCCGTATCTGGCGAATATGCAGGTAAGATCTTAGCACTTGCATAATCGCCAGATACGGTAAAACCTGTCCCTACTCTTATATATGTATACTGGCAAAAGTACCCATAGCGTTAACAAACTGGTCTTGGTTGCTTATTTATTGCACGTTAAAGAGCCGTCGCGTGCAACTCGTCTTTACGTTGGTGCGATTTCTGGTAAATGAGTTTCATGCGGGTATTTAACTCTGTATTGCGCTGTCCTGCAGAGTGGGCAACCAATGCAAGACAAGGGTCAAAATCGAGGTTTCGGACCCGGATGGAGACACTGTAAAATGTCGCTACGCCAGAAGGCTCGAGTGTGGTGGGGGCATCTGTGGCACTTTCCCACGTGCACACTTTCTAAAGGTGTATGTGATTATCGTCTTTGTGGCTGTAATAGAAATGTCGCGTAACCAAACTGCCGACCAAGCATATTAATCAGACGCGCAGGAAAGTTCTCCCACCCTGCTGTCCAAAGTTTAGCAACACTATTAGTGGTCTCAATTCTAGTGAAGACCATTTTGGTCAGAAGCCTGTACGGTATATTCCCTTTGTTCTGACAAATGACTTCGTACATTTATTTCTAAATAAATAGCACATGGACACTGACATGAGTGGTTAATCGCATTATCAAAAAATGTATGGCACTGACAAACAATAAGTGAATGCTCCCTTTGTGTAACCAAGCTGCAACCGAGTAGTGTTACATGGTTATGGAAGTGGAACAGCTGCAGTCTGACTCGATCTTTTATTATGAATTTTAACTCTTTGCAACGTTCTGGTTGAGTCACGAACGTCGTTACCCCTCCCGCCAGGACCGCTGCGAGTTTGACTTTTTCGGCCATTTGAACGAACAATTGCCGAGACGGTTTGGTGTCACCGTGGTGGTGGAGGATTTCCCAAATGCGGCGATCGAGATGAAGGGCACTCTAAGGACTCTGGAAGACGCCCTTTCGTCAGTGACCCTGCAATTCACGGTCCAGGGTGAGGGCATTTTGACCACTGCATGCACACATGTTTAATTTTAATAAAGTAGATGTTAGTTACAGCAGAAATTCCCAGTGAACTTTTAAGCTCTTTACGAGATTCCTGCGACACGAACACGCGAGTTACAAAAACCATTACAAAATAAACAAAATTAAATAATTTGAAATGTACCTAAAACATCCACACAGCATTGCACGTAATTAAATAAACGATTAAGAGTTGCGATGGAGACCTTTTTTAAGGTAACCTATTGCCCATTGAGAGGGAACATGCAACGCTAACATTTCAGACGAATCGCTATTTGCAATCGCAACTAGGCTAATAATCTAAATGGGTCACCACCTATTTGCTGGTCCCATGGTAAAATGTGGTGGCGTGTGCGTGTTGAACTGCGGAAAGTTGATGGAATAATCTATCATTTTAAAAATCGAACTGCAGAATTTCTAATTAACGGTGACTGCATATTGAGCTTGATACTTTTTAAATCGGGCCACTAAAAGTGGGATAAACACACCTTGCATCTGGACTTTTTGTTTTTTGGCCATAACATCCTAATAACTGCCATTCTGAACCACTGGGATTTGACCAATGAATGGATCGCGAGCACCACCAAAGTAGTCGTTGGAGACCTTATGCTAGTAGACCTTGAGATACCAAAGGTTAAGAACGTGCATTTAGTTATAATAATGGATTTGGTGAAGTTGCATCGAAGGCCGCAGCTCCTCCTGGAACACGCGTTATGATGGTTTTGCGGAAACCGTCGGCACTGCCGTTACCTTCTCAGTTGGGTCGTCGAACGACTGTGTCCGCCTGCTCTTTGTGGACCCCACGCCGGCCCCACGTGCCCTGGTGAGGTCTCACGCTGGCGTCCGTCTCGAGATCCCCGTGGTGGTGACTGCTGACGGCGGGAGCACGTGAGTGGCTCCTCAGCTACATGAGGCATCCGTTGGTGAAAACATTCCGGCTTAAATATGTAATAAGAGTTACAAGATGGATGCACCCCAATGTAGGTCTCTTGAAACAACCACTGGTATAAATCTTGCTCGCATCTGTATCCTAATGTAGTAGGGCTAGGTGTGTGCATCAGGGCAACGTCATAATCACAACTGAAAGGTAAACCCAAAAAGTTCCCCTTCCCCCCCTCCCCCCCCCCCCGTATGACCTTCACAAGCTCTACAATGGTGTCGTTAGCGAGCACGAAATAAGGGTTGAAACTGCCTACAAGGAAGTTGGTGACGGGCACCACACCCGGCCGCCTTTGTCTCCTTGGTGACAATGTTTACACAGCACTAGGTACTCATTTGAAGTGGCGTCGACATAGGAAAGTTGGCGGCCGAGAACCGGATTCAGAAAATCGTCACTGCTGTTGGTCATGAGAATTCGAACTCTGGTTGCCAGGTTTATAGTCCAGTGTACTAACTGCTGAGCCATCGCGCCCCATAAGCTAGCCCACTGAATAACATACATCGCAATCTAGCGGTAAGCACACATCTGGTCAAGACTATCATAAGCCGCCATAAAGGCCAGTTGTTACTAATATTAACAGCCTGAGATGACGCTGCTGGTTTGTCCGCTTTGACCTGGTGTCCAATTCTCTGCCACTGGCTGTGGGATGCAGGCGGCTTGCACCAGAGATCGTGGTCGTGTGTGGCCACGGTGTCACTGCCGGTGCCGCGCTCAGCGCGCCCGAGGCCCCGGGCACGTACAGTGCCACTCTGCACGTAACGCCGTCACTCAGCGCCGCGGGAGACCTCCGCTGGACGTGCTTCTACGCGCAGAGCTCCGAGGGGTGAGTTCGCGCTGTGCCGCTTCATCTCTCGCGAGGGACGTGGCCCATCTGCCAGGCCGTCTATAGTGCCTGAGTCTGTCCCGTGACAAGCCTTCAATGCTTGTACGTTGCCTGAAGGTGGGCCTGCCACATGCTAGGGGGACCAGCGGTTGTTGCATCGCTTGTAAATAACATGGCTCGCACAGGCGTTTTTATCCAACTGAAAACGCCTTTTAAAACTATTTAAATATGCTTGGCACAACACCCTAGTTTCACAGTGCTGTGCAGACCAACAAACTTAACTTTTTTTTAGTGTCCTACAATGATATAGGTTTTCACAGCTCGATGCATGACAATTGCTTCGAAAAGCTGCTCTCTCAGGACAGCCATGTCGATTGCTTCCTCTCCACCTCGCGACACTGCGCCTGAGGATACCTCTAACGTACGAAACGTCGCGAGATGGAGAGAGGAAGCAATCGACGCGGCTGTCCCAAAATAGCAGCTTTTCGAAGCAATCAAGTGTCAAGAGTCAATAACCCGCTCTGTAACTGCTTTTTTATGTTCAAGTTTCGTTTTTTAATTCTCATTTTTATCCAATGAGTTAAAGAGCATCATTCAAATGCTTCTCTGCTAAATGTAATTCTAAATTTTCCATGTCCACAGCTGGCAGAGTGAGCTTCGCTGCATCTCAATTACAGTGGCAAGTGGACCTGCAGGTCTGTATAATTGAACCCCTCCTTTCTTTGCCCTATCTGGGGGAGGGGGGGGGCAGTTCCTGGCCCCTAGTTAGTGATGGTGATGTAGTAGTAACACTACTTGGCTGTTCACGCTTGGATTTGACCAGAACATCTGAGCCGAAACCAGTAATCCGTGCTGGTCCCAAAGCCTTTATCGAGATTTACACCCCTTGCGATTTTCATCAACAATGATTTTGTGTTACTTTTTAAAGCAGTCCTTTGCTTTAAGATTCCGTAGGTGTGGAATGTGTACTACTTTCTGTAATTTTTTTAAAAAAGTTATTTTAAACATGTCGTGCTATGTGATGCTTCAACACAAACCTTAACCATGACCATCATCCGCAGGTCCCCTACACGGGTTACGAGGCGCCCCAGTAGGCAGCACGCTGAGGGCCCTGGGCTTCATTGCCAGTGTTAAGAACAGCGGGGCCATCAACCTGTCTCTGTTCTTCAACCAGCAGGTGCTGCTGTGTGCTTTATCACATCCTTCAATCGGAAACATCAAGGTTATTCCTTATGTTTTCCGCGGCTCCTCTCATCAGCGAAGAGCCTAATGAGATGATTAGGCATGCAGCTTTAACGGACATGGCCACGTGTTCGGGCACTGCAGGATCACATTACGTGATACGCAAGTCTAGTACATTAAGCCGTGAAAACCTGCGACTCGACAGCGCCGTCTGTTGATGTGGCTTTGTTTATCAACGCCTCCTTGCCTGAACACGTTTTAATCACCTGTATGGATTCCAGTTTTTCTGATCACTTCCCACAACCACGGCTCTCCCTCTGTTCAGCTCTCACTCAAAACCCACTCGTACCTCCCCCAGATGATCGTCCTCACTAACACGTCCCTGATCTGCTGTCTTGTTCCCAGTTCGTCCTCACCACAACCACAGCATACATCCGCTTCCATGTGGTGGACAATGGCGCCCTGGTCTACAAAATCAATGCCTCTGACCCTGACTTGGTGACGCAGCAGCCGGGGTTCACGCTGGTGGTCAGCGTGCCCCCGGGGGCGCTGGTTGATAGATCGCCGCAGTGCCTACAGCTCGACGCAGGCGTGGTGCAGGACTTGCTCACGAACCCGGGGTACCGGCTCGACTCGGCTGTGCACGATGCCTGTGACTGGATCCTACCCGCGGTGTCTGCCGTGCGAGGTATCCGGCTGGAGGAATAGGTTGATGGGGAGGGGGAAGAGTTTACACCCCCCCCCTCCCACGCACTGTAAATTCGGCCACATTAGTTTGCTTTCAGGCCATGGCGACCAGGCAGCCGGTATCTACCCGCCATCTACACTACCAGCCTATACTGGCTAGTGTGGTAAAGTATGCAAACTTTGTGGCCTGCACCTCGCCCCCTCACGATTATCTGAACGATAGTTTAACCACCTAGTGGGGGGCTGTGGGCTCGTGCAGGTGTCGTGGAGGTACGCTGCACGCATGAGCGCATGATGGCCACCATCCCGCAAGCAGCCATCGCTGGCTACAACGCGTCCTCTCTGCGGCTGAACGTGCAGGCCGCGAGCTGTGGCCTCCACGACGAGCAGCAGGCCGTTGCCTTCAACGTCTCCTTCGGCAGCTGTGGCACCGTTTTTGAGGTGGGCACATCACGCTGGTAGCCTCTTTCCGTATTGGTCGGGGCTCTCGTGTGGTTCTTGGGCACCAGGGTTATTCCACCGCCCCTTCCACTGATTTAAATAAATGTGGAATCCTCCCAAAGAATGTGTGACACCCTGGTGGGGAACCCTCTCAAATGTCGAACTCGTCCCGTTGCCAGTGTATCTGGTTCCGATGCGTGCAGGCAACCACCTGGCAGGCTGCTTGCGACCAGCAACGTTGGCATGCGTGGCATATTGACTCGGCGAGCAGACCGGAGGCTTTATTAATCCTAACTTAACACAACGAGCCGGGGTAACACTACACATTGCATTCCTGCCCTCCCGCGCTTTGCGCTCTAACCGCTGTATCCTGCACTAAATGCTAAAGCGGGTTCCCAACCATCTCCCCATGCAACTCTTGCGCTTGTGCACACAACCTTAAATATCTCTCCAGATGTCACATCACCCAATCCATATCGACCACGTGCCCCTATCGTTCCCGCCGAAACTCCAGCCCACGTGATGTTTACCCACTAACAAGTCGCCCTCACACGACCACCTTTTCTTACCCTGGGCGACCCTAATATTGCCCGCTCACTGGCACGGTCACCGTGACGCACTTGCTCTGGCACGGCGCGAGTCTTGACACCACAAATGTTACAGTAATGGCCTTTTATTGTAGATTTGGATTACTTTGTGTGGTGCCCAACCTCGACCACGTGCCAGGCCACGTGCAGGTGCGGAGTACGGTAGGCTTACCTGCCCTCCCCCATGTTCATGCAAGTTGCCAGTGAGTCACGGTGCGGGGGCGGCTGATGAGGTAATGTGTTTGTCACCCACGCTGGGTGGCTAATGAATAACCAGAGTGACCGTTAATGCGGGTGCGTGAGTGATTATAAACGCGTGCGCTAGGGGAGACCTCGCCTGGGAACTGTTGGAGGAGGCTGCGTAAAGATGTAGGGGAGCGCTGATGTGTGAGGGGGGAGGGGGTTAATAGACCGTTGTGAGCTGCTACCCGGTCATATGTTGGGTTGAAATTGAAGCACTGAAAACATCCAGAAGGCCTCTGCATGATCTTTCGCCGCTGGTCTCTTGTCGCGGACTGGGTGAGTGCATCGCTGCCCGATGGAGAACTGCTATGCCACCGCTGAAGAACCCCTGGCAGCCTGCGCCACATGGCCAGAAATTACTGGTTTTAAAACTCTCTCATTCTAAGTGCCTTTGTTTTTAGTCCACACTGTAAAAGTTTCACAAGCGGTGAGTGACCGAGATGCTGCTACATCGATACGAATAACGATGTATATTCTGGTCCTATTGATGATCACGTGTCCCTCTTGGATGCCCCCTGACCCTGCAGGAAACGGCCACTGACTTCGTATTCACGCAGATGGTAACCCTGGCCAGCAGGACCAGCAACCTTGTCACCTACGACTACCTCTACATCCTCGTCAACTGCACGTGCGTGAGATTTCCGAGCAGACAGCACATGTGACAGCAGCTATGTGTGGGAAGGCTGTAGTGTGGAGTCGCCACGCTGACCCTGGTGACCCAAGGTGATATTTACACATTTCAGCAGACTAAATTGATTTGGCTTGCATGATATGGCTGGTATGGAACGTAAACATCACTGGAGCGCTGGGGTTTAGATTCTGGCCACCAACACCCTCGTGTGTGGTCATTCTTCACAAGTGCTTACTAACATAATGGAATTGGGGTTTCAAAAAGCCTAATGATACTTCCAGCGTGAGAGGTTAAACACTGTGAATAAAAAAAAACACTTAACGCTAGCTAAAAACAGTCAATGGGAAATTATCATTCTAAGCACCTTCAATACCCCTGGCTTGTTCCGTATGGTCTCTTACAGTTGCAAGATTCCACGGAGGGGAGTGTTGAGCCAGGGCCCTCTTCAGCTTAGTGTGCCCTCGCTAGTTTTGAACCAAACTGCATTCTCCATCTTGGACATAATTATGGATTTCTACACGAACTCGCGATTCGAGACCGCATTCCTCGCCAGCGACTATCCGCTGCACGTGAGCCAAGGGGATCTGCTGCTGCTGCAGGTGTCTGTGCGGAGCACCCTGAACGTCTTGGTCTTCACATTGGACTGCTATGCGACCCCCACCAGCAGCCCCCAAGACCCCAACAAGTACTACCTCATCCAGGATGGGTACGGGCCCTGAAATTTCCCTGCTCCTAAGGCCACTCTCCTGCGATGCCTGCCTCCTTGCCATCTGGCAACTCGAGCTGCTGGTAACTTCCAGCATTTCCCTCCTTTTGCTTTTGGGACTTCCCCACCCCCTCATTTTCTATTGGTATGTAGATCTAAGCAGCGCTTTGACCCTCGAGTGAAAATGTTATAGTAAGAAAACGGTCGTGTGGTGATTGGTGCAGGTGCCTCTTGGTGGATGTGACCAATCTCACCTCGGTGGAGACTCTGCGCCACTTCAGTTTCAAGGCGTTCAGCTTCACCTCAAGCCCTGACGTAAGCCTTGCTTTAGCTCGCCAGCAGCGCTAGCGACCCATGTCACGCCATACTCCTCTGCTTGCTCCCACCATGACTGCTGTCCATACCATCTTCCTGTAGTGTGACCACTCTCTACCAGACTGGCCTTGTTGGTCTCGTGGTGTTCATCCATTTTGATCTAAAGCTGTGGGACAGTACTCAAACGACTGCCTTTAAAAATGGTAATGAGGAAAGATTGTACAAATTTTGGGCCATAGCTAAGTATGAAGCAATCCTGAGGAGCACTCGGAGACCAACTCTTGACACTTTAAACAAGTTCTACTATGGAGGGTTGACCTATAATGATCCACAGTGTTCTACCATAGCTAATGTTGGTTGAGGACTCCTAAGTGTTAAGTTAAAATGTACATACTAATGTATGTTGTCACGGCTCAATGCATGATTGCTTCCAAAAGCTGCTTGTTCGCATTTGCCGCGTCAATCACTCCTCCCCTCCGTAACTTTTGTCTCCCACCTTTGAGCCATCTTCAGGTTATCAATGCAACTCATTTATACAACTCTTTGCATAGCGCATCACTCCCTTCCAGGGACAATGGAGGGTAGGGAATCTGTTTGAGAGGGCTGCGTTATCTTACACGCATATTAGACTTAAAATCAACTTAAGCATATTCGGTTTCCAACCAATTTGTATTTCTTGAATGCCTGCCCAGTTATCCAAGCACGTATTGAATACTCCCGTATTTTATCCATAGGCCATTGTTTCATAGCTGTTCATTGATTTAAAAAAGTGGCGTCGAGGTTTTGCTGAGCTTTCTCATTTGTATTGCGGTTCCTAAATTTTTTTCTGTCTTGTGACTATTGCTTCAGATTAATATTGGGCCTTAGTGTTGTAGTGTATCATAAATACTTCAGTGCTTAAATGCACTCTAAGATCGACTGCTAGTAAACCGAAGGCGTGTTTTGCATTCCTTGCAGAAACTAACGTATACATCGGGCAACTAGAATAGCCACAAGAAAGAAAATGCAAAGCAGCAGATATACTGCTGCATATGGATAAATCGGCAGTGTAAACGTCAAAATAGTTTTGTTTGTGTATATGGACTGCTATTCACCACAAAGGCCCAAGATTAATCTGAAGCAATAATTCACAAGACAAACTGACCCACAAACAAGAAATGATAATATAGCTCCGCTAAACCTGCAAGGCAATTATTAAAATACACAATTAGCAGCTAAGAAACACTACACTATTGACAAAAGGAACCACCCAACACGTGCTTGCATAACTAATTTGTTTATTTTGTGTAGTTTCACGCTGTATTCCTCACCTGTCAACACTCTTTGAAAGTAACGCTTGCTTTTAATGAAAGCAGCGATGCTTGCTTGGGGTTATTTGTTGCTATCTCCCAACCTGATCATCTACTTGTACATCACCATTTCATTTTTACCTAGCATAAGAGCACTGCGCAGTGGCACATCACTTAATATATCGCTAAGGCGATTTGGTGATGAACTAATTGATGATGATTGCTTCGAAAAGCTGCTCTCTCGGGACAGCCGCGTCGGTGGCTCTCTCTCCTCTCCTCGCGACGCGGCTGTCCCGAGAGCAGCTTTTCGAAGCAATCCTCATGCATTGAGCCGTGAAAACCTACATCATTATGATGAACTAATTGCTTGATAAATAAAACATGCTCCTTAAGCGGTATGATTTTAAATAGCCGTGGCGCTTAACACTACTGACCAAGGCTACCTCTTGGACGAATCCAAGTTCTCACGATTCCAGGTCAAATGAGAATTGTGCTGGTAAAGAGCTGATGACCTCTGCCCCCAGGTATACATCCACTGTGCCATCATAGCATGCAAAGGATCAATGTTCAGCTCCAGGTGCTACAAGGGCTGTCTCCCTCCCAGAGCCAAACGCAGCTCGTCAGTCATAGGAGAAACTCCCATCTACTTCATCAGCCGTGGCCCCGTCCACTTTGATGCTTCCAGCCGTAAGTCCTACTGTGGTTTTTTTTTTAAGGTCATGATGGATGCTGCTCCTGAGATTCAGTGTATTGCACCCTCTGATCATTAGTACTTGCATCTTGGTGACATTTCTCCAAGGGGAGATCATGCCTCCATGATGGCACCTAAATATCACACTTTATCATTTTGAACAAGTGCGTGTCTACTATCCCTATTCAGTACCATACTTCCAGTAGCTCTGCTTGTTCCTCCCTTGGCTATGGTTGTACGCGGCTGAATAAAAGCCTTGCTGCGCTGCTTATAGCGCAGCGTGCTGCCTACGTCCAACTTTTTGGGAGGGTCTCTAGTAACGCGTTCTTGTGAACATACAAATGCTATCCCATGTGAACACTGCTCCCTGCAGTAACGCCTGAAGTGAACATATGTGGTCGTCTGTGTGCAGAGACTGATGGTGTTGCCCTTGGCCCCCCGCTGCTGTGGACTGCCGCTCTGGCCACGCTCGGCCTCCTGACTCTGGGTTTTGTGCTCAAGTTAGCACCCTGCTCAAAGCGTCGTCGTCATAACCCTTTAAAGTGTGGATCTTGACGAATAAAATAAAAATGCTTGGCTCTGATTACCACTCTGTTTCTTTGGTGCTATTACCCGTAAAATGCCTTCTATATCCTTTAGGGTTTCTAATAATACACAAGCCTGAACACCTCCAGTTTCTGTATATCACGGCATGGCTAATAGCCCAATAGACATGCAACGTCGGCATTTGAATGGAAAGGGGGGCACAGTTGATGAACTGCAGAAAATTGGACAGGGCCCCGTAAATTTAATGTTTTATTGATTGGTTATTGGAGTTGTGGGAAGAACATATTGCATGAAATTCTATTTGCTTGAGAATCCCAATAATGGATTTGCTGTAGGTACAACCTTTTTGAGATTGTAACGGGGAACCAATCTTAAAGGTGGCTTTTTTATGTTTAAACCGACCAGAAGGCATCTAGACTAACTGAACACGGAGTGCAAAGACTATGAAGCGTCCATACCACAGTAATAAACATTGCCACGGAAGGCAGTCTGGAGTGGTGCTGGCCACCAACCCCCCCCCTCCCTGAAGATGCCTCCAACATGGGCTCGAAGATCCCTTTCGTTCCTTCACAACTTGTCTACATGGAGAGCGGAGGAACTGAAATGAACGGCTGTCCCCAAAGAGCATGAAGGACCCAGTGAGCTTTCCAGCTGTAAATACGAGATTCTTGCGACAAGTTTGAAATAATGTAACGCCGCATAAAGTCTATTTGCAAATAAACGTTCCGCAACAATATGCACATAGTTAAGCGTTAAGCGTAATCGGTAACAAGACTACGGAATTAAACTCGCAATACAAAATTGTACAAAGATGAAACTCCCAACGTAATCGATCAAAAAACGAACATTTAGCCAGTCCTCTCGGACAACCTATGTCAAATGGGTCTTCTACTGCCTTTGCAGCCTCAAAGTGCACATGGCCTGGCTCCTGTGCCAGGCCATGTGTTAAGCACATTTTTCCAAGGAGCGAGAAGAGTAACGTGAGCGTACCTCTTCGTTTGAGCCTCGCACGCTAACAGAGCCCCCCACTCTACGCCACATCCCTGCTCGGTTTGCTTTAAACACTGCGCATAGCCGGAGGACGGCAGTGAGTGGCCACTAGAGGGCGGCGTAGCCTTGGGGACGCAAAGGAGATTCTTAGGGTTGTCGCCAATGCTGAAGCTCCTCCGAGAGACCTTATTTTTAAAACTTTCATTTTAAAAGCTGCACCTTCAGGATAGCCGTGTCGAGCGTTCCTGCTATCCTTCGCGACGTTTCCACTCTTACATTGAAAGCATCATGTGTTTTTGGATTATTCTGTTGCGCAATGTATATGATCTGCAGTCTCTTGCCTCCGTATCCTCTGCCTTCTCGCCAGCCCACTTTAATCAGGACCGTCTTAACAGCATTAAAGGCCCCCGCGAGCAAAGCAGAGCACTGGGGCCCCTACCTACACAACCACTCACAGGAGAAAAAAATGTAAATGATCGATAAAATTAAACCTATATTTATTGCTACTTCCAGCAAAATCAGTGTTTAGACATTTAAAAACATGCCGTACAGAAAAAGATTAACACAAATGTTTGAACAACAAACCCTACAAACGCCTCTCGCGTGTGTATTTAATCGTTATATGTTTTGCCCTTAAGAGCAGCAAAACAATGCGACCGTACTGTCTCCTGCTCGACTGAGACGTGTCTGCAAGCATGAGGGGTCTAAGTGAGGCGTGTGAATGCTAATACGTCAGCACCGTTCATTAATTATCACTAATATGTGCGTTATGTATATGTGCAAATCAACTCATCAGATGACACTGGCTACATAAAGTTATTTATTTGTTTATTATCAGCAAGTCACAACGTACATAGATTAGCATGGAGCCCCCTATGCTCGTGGGGCCCCCGGGCAACTGCCGAGCGTGTCCCCCAAGCGTTAAGACGGCACTGACTTTGCTTCTCCCGCGAGGATGCAGCCTCAATTGCCTGCGTCCGTGCTTCACAGGAAGGTCCTGCTACTGCACGATTCGATTTCCACCTCGTGTCTTTGTGTGTAGTTTGTGTTCTCCCCCTGTTGTACATGGGTTTTCTTGAGTTTCCAGCCATGGATAACCCCCTCCACCCACAACGTTGAACTAAAACTATCTACAATATCTCAATACTGAAATACACGACCTGCAAATTACTCAATTGCCATCACACATTGAGGAGCGTACGCGTCCCTATTTAAAAAAAACCCACAAACGCACAGATTTCCCAGGACAGCTGCCTCAAAAAGGAGGCTGAGGCTGAAAAGAAGAGCAGCTTGATAACCCTAGATATATGTAGACTTGCGGAGAAAGAGACCCACAGAGATGTATATCCTCACGCGAAGTTTCGATATCCTATCGAGATATCCATTATCAATGCCGCTTAATAGTGCGGGGGGAGGGCAAAGCCTATCCCGGCCGACAGAGGGCGCAAAGACCGGGGAATTCCGAGGATGTGACGCTAGTACATCGCAGAGCACCGTTTACTCAGCAGACCAATTAACCCGGACAAGGGGATTAGAGTCCAGATACAGGCGAGCGATCGTGTAAAAATAACTCACTTTGCACCGTACAGTTACGGAGGAGAAAATAGAGAAACGAGACGCGATCCCTGCTGGAACCACGTGGCGCTAACACAAGCAACAGCAGCAGCAGCAGACCCCGGACATCGGGGACTCGCGTACAGCTGTGGGAACTCGAGGATGTGTGGCAGAGGATCGCCCCCCTCCCCGGGTCTAACCGCGCCCCCCCCCCCCCC